>OY735213.1:58078244-58140744 GCA_963457665.1 Thysanoteuthis rhombus
TTCTTTCTTTTCACTCATTCAAAACAAAGCACAATTCTTTTTGTTCTTCCAGTAATTGTCGGCCATTTTTTTTTTTTAATCTAGAGCATAACATTTCCATTAAGGACTCTCACAAAGAACTTTCAGAATTAATTCAACAATAATTTAAAATTGAATGCAAAAGAGTTAAATGCTCATCTTGATCTGTTCCCTATTTTGATCCAATGTTGCTCATTTTTTACCTGAAACATCATCGTCATCATCATCATCATCACCACCACCACCACCACCACCACCACTCATCATCATCTGTGGTGGTTGTAGTAGTATCAATATTAGTATTATTAGTAGCAGTAGTAATTTTCATCATCCATCATTGGACATGAACCTTCCTTAGGATTTGTCTGACCTCTCTATCATGCGCATCGTGGAGCCAATATTTTATGAGGCTGTCAAGTTTGTCTCAACGTCTCATATTCTGCCAGCCTTGTTTCTACATTTGATCTCTGGGGATCTGTATTGAGAGTTGTGATGTCCAGCGGTTGTGTGCCATTCTTGCAACATGACCAGCTCATAGCCATTTGAGTTTTCTAATGGATTCTATGATGTGTCAGACATTTTTTTTCCCAGATACATTGTGCTGTCTTGGGATCTCTCCATGTAATGTTGTCTATGATTCTTTCATGTGCACGCTGCATGGTTCTCAGTTTGAGGGTCAGTCTCTTGGTTAGGTATTATGTTTCAGCTCTATAGGTGACTATCTGGAGGATCCATTGTTAATCACTAAATCATAACAAAATCCTTTTTTTAATATTTATCTATGTATTGAATTTCTGTAAATGCTTTAATGGCCTGCCATGTTGCAAGACTGGCAGACAACCAATGGACATCATGACATGACATGGATCCTTAGATATCACATGTAAACCGAGGCAGGCAGAGTATCAGATGGAGAGACGAACTAGACAAATTCAGAAAGTATTGGCTCCTTGATGCCCGTGATAGAGAAGTATTGCAAATTCTGGAAAAGGTCCATGTCCAACAACGGACGTTAAAAGACTGATGATGATGAAGATAGAAAGATCACACAAATTGTTATTAACAAAAATTCAGGAGGATGAAGGTGTAGCTGGAGATTTGAGGGCCTTGGGAGTTTGGCTTTTGCAGGGGCTCCCTCCAACATTTTGTGAGATTTGTTCTTGCGTAAAGTTAGTTGAAATGCTGTAGATGAACATTTAGTCTTAAAGCTTTTAGTGCCACTTCCATTAGATATAAAACGCCCTTGAAAAGGTAAACATAACTAAACTAAAATTGACTAGCCTTGATGATAGGTGTGACAGCTTTTCACTGTTACTACTGACCCGGTGGTAAGATAGGTATGGGGGAGTGATTAGTGCAAATGAACACTCACTTCAACCACTCTGTTGTTTTGTTTTTCCTGCTGATAACCATTATACTACCTTACATCTTCATGGTAGTTATGGGAGAGTGATTTACTAAAGTTCCTACTCCCCTTCCTCTATCAACCATCATAGAATGCCAAATACTGGGCATTTTGTTATCAAGATATCTGATGATAAGACAAAGAAATGCTTTTACCAAGGCCAGGGCCAGATTAACCTCAATAGGAGCGTGAGGCACATGTCAACTTGGGGCCCTCCTATTCTCTCTCTCTATATATATATACATATATATATGTGTATATAGGTGTGTGTGTGTATATATATATATATATATATATATATATATATTTATATATATGTGTTGAATGAAATAATTACATAACAAATTCTATGCATTTTTTTGCAATTTCTCCATTTTAAGTAGGCTCAATATTTTATATAGAGTCAATATAATAATGTTTATAAATATGATAAGGAGTTCGGAAAGTAATTACACATTAATGAATGTAAGAATGAATACCAGTGAAGTTTAATCAAATACTATTTATCAATAATGTAATCACCATCATTATCAGTAATAGCAGACCAACAGGAAGGCAAATTCTTGATTCCTCATCAAAAAAATGCTACATTAAAAAAAAATTCCATGTTTTTTATGCACTTTCAAGTCTCTATCTTCCATGAAATTTAAATCCACTATAATGGAGCTGAAACATGGAACCTAATCAAGAGACAGACCCTCAAATTGAGAAGCATGCAATGTGCACATGAAAGAATCATGCTCAACCTCACATGGAGAAATCATAAGATAGCAAAGTATGTCTCGGAGAAAACAGGATTCCAAGAGATCATAAAATCTACTTGAAAACTCAAATGGCAATGTTGCCAAGGTTGTCAGACAACCGAAGGACATCATGACTCACACCATGGATCCCCAGAGGTCACATGTAAAACCATGACCAGCAGATTACAAGATGGAAAGATGAACTAGATTAGTTCAGAAAGAACTTGTTCCGCAATGTCCATGATAGAGAGGTCGGGCGAATCCTCAGGAAGGGTGATGCTCATTGATGGACAACAAAAGAATGAGGATGATGGTAAATGACATACTGATGGATAGAAGAAATTATCAACTAAATCCAGACATTGTTTTGTGTCATATAATCTTGGTCTTGCTATAGTTCTTAGGCTAATAATTTATTGCAGTGAAATATATAATAACTCTCTAAACTTCCTAATATATATATATATATATATATATATAACCAAATCAAAAAACAAACTGAATTGCCGACCACTATAGCCAAAGTGTTAATGTAAAAAAAAAAATTTTTTTTTCTAGGCCATGGCCAACTTAGAGCCCACTATATCTGTTTTAGGGCCCCTTGGAGTCTGGGAGCCTGAGGCCTGTGCCTCAGGTGCCTCATAGTAATTATGGCACTGCTCAAGGGTATTAGTACTGAGTCGATACCAGTAGCCTTAGTTAGAATTTGATCTCATGTGACTGACTCTGTGTCTCATACTAATAATCATTAGGCTAGCTCACATGTCGAAATTGCAATAATATATCTATATGTATGTATTTGGGATTTATAAAACAAATTCAATTAAAGTTAACTGAACAATGATATGTTGTGAGTACAGCTTGTTTCAGAACATCAATATACTTTATATCGATACTGTTGAAAACAAACATAAAATAACTGCATCAAAGAATTGGGAAAAACACGCAAAATATCCATAAAAAAATTCAAGAGAAAAACAATACTATATGTCTATTAGAAACTGTCAACAAAAACTGTCAACATCAACATAGGTTTCTCCATTTTTTAAGTTGTTCTGGCTGGTTGGCTATCTATTTCTGTATCATGTGTACAGGCCACATCAATAGAGCTAGAAGGCTGGAAATTTTAACATTTACTCTTTGTTACGTCAAGAAAAAAACGTCTTTTTGTTTCTTTGAAAATCCCTTTAAAATAGATTCTTATCAGGGGGGTTCAATTTACGATGTAAGTGTATGCTAGATTGGTTACATAGTTTGTGCCCAGCAGTGTTCATGCTTGTTTCTTTGTAAATCCAAACTTATTGATCATGGACTAAAAAGAGGCAAGGGAGGTAATTATTTTATTGATCATCTCTCTTTCCAATTTTCAATTGATCATCTCCCAACACTGCATGCTGTCTAAAGAGTTGGTCTTGTGAAGGTTTCTATTGAGTGACCAACCAGACCTACTCCTAGTATGTTTGATAGAAGCAGGAGAGCAGTGCTGCCAGGGTTCAAAGGAGTGCCACTCTATCACTGTTGAAAAGAGAAGCCCCCAAATAAATTAACAAATGATATGCATTTCCAAACCTCTTTAATGGTTGCTGCCCCTCCCCCCCATTTAACACTGGTCCATTCTCTGCCTCATTCATCCTCACCATCAGTCTTCAACGTCCGTCATTGGACAGAGACCTTCCCCAGGATTCCCACAATTCTCTATCATGGGCGTTGCGGAGCCAGTATTTCCTGAATCTGTCTATCTTGTGTTCTGTTGGCCTTGTTTTCTCATGTGATCTCTGGGGATCCATGTTGTGAGTCGTGATGTCCATCGGTTGTCTTTCATTCTTGCAACATGACCAGCCCATTGCCATTTGAGTTTTTTTTAGTGCTACTCTTATATATGTAGAGAGAGAGAGACAGAGAGATGATTTAGGAGATGCCAAGCATTGTATCTACTCTGATACCAAAAGGGTTAGCTCTTGACTCCTGGATAAACTATGGTCATATAAGCAATAATAATCCCCTCAGTTTTTGAGCGAAATTCCCTGCAAAAGAATGCTTCTGTTTTAAAGTTAATTTCAAAAAAATATCTTTTTAATCACTGCTTCCCACAACAGACCACTGTTAATAGGTCTCATTTATTCATGTTTTCTGACATTTATATGTATCTATCCAGACTTAATCCAGCCCTCAACATGCATAGGAGAAACTTAAAAGTTTGCACGCACACACTCCCCTTGATCAGTAGGGAAAATGCGTTTTTTGTTTTTTGAAAATTCCTCCTCAAAGCAGGTTTTTAGTGGGGGGTCAATTTACAGTCAAAATTTATACCAAATTGGTCCCTTAGTTTGTGTCCATGTTTGTTTGTACTTGTATTCATAAATTTATGATTCAAACCGTACTGGAAATATTTTCATCAAGGTCACTAGATGCTATCACCACTACTGCTTAATTTATGAGGTAAAGAAGCTGTATATACGGGTAACAGTGATTCATAACTTCCCTTGGAATGCTAATTTTTTAGATTCACACAAAGGCTATTTAAATATAAGACACATTTAAAGAATGCTATTTTTTTAATGTGATATTCATTTTTTTTTCAAATTCCTCAGATACTTGCACACTTATATATAAGAACATAAGGTTTATGTATTTTTCATTTTACTTTGTCTTTTGAGTCGTTGGTGAGTCAGCATGATTTGCCCGGCAAAAATCATTCCCTCCCCTTCTACAATAACTCATTTAAAATAGACAAGACCAAAATGATTTAGATAAACTCGAAAAATAAATCGATGAAATAGCAAAATAAATGAACCAGAATAAAAGAATGATATGATTGATGACCGTAAATTTGATTTTGTCCTCTAAATAAAAGATAATCTATACTTTAAAATCTCAATTACTATACATTTATGCATATATAGGTATTTACATACACACACACACACATATATACATATATATCTATATATAAATATATATACATATATATATATACACACATACATATATATATATATATATATATATATGTATATATATATATATATATATATATATATACATATATATATATATGTATATATATATATATATATATATATATATATATATATATATATATATATATATATATATATATATATATATATATATATAGATGATACATACACATATATATGCATGTGGAAATTTATAAATGCATGCATGTATATAATTTCAAATAAATTACTTTTAAGGTTCATGTATTTTTTGACAGTCGCTCCTCAAGCTTTGATAAGTTTATTTTCCCTTGCCATTACGTTTGAATGCTTTCCAGAATAATCCCCATAATTTTCCTTAATACTTAACCATATCTCTCATCTGCAGTGTTGATATTTTGAACAGAGAGTTGGATGAAAAAAAAAATTTCGGTCAACTTAAACACAAAAAATGTTTTATCAAGGGATTTTATAATGAGCTGCTATTTTTTTCATTACTTTTTTTTTTCATCTCAGACTTGGATATCAGCCTAAAAAGGGGCAAGATGTTCCAGAGGAAACTTTTCTCTTTTTTTGTAGCATTTCATTCTCTCATTTTATTTTTTTCAGTTGATATTTAATGTTGGCAGACTTCTCTGTCATTACTGAAAAAAAACCCAAACAGCCAACTATGTATAACTAGTGGTATAATAAATATGAGCATCCTTGGGAACTCTCTGCTTAAGGGAAGTAGAAAGCTAGATTTGCCCGAACACTAACACAGTTTTGCCCAAATTACACTGTTTTGCATGGGTCAGTTTCTCCTTACTCATATTTCTGTGACAATAAAGGCATTGATAAATAATTTAGAATAATTTCCTTAGGACAACCAAACACAAAACATTGACCAAGATATTTCAAACTACTTGTGCGTGTAAATTTTTCCTTCATAGAAGTAAACAACCATGATATCAGTGACATATGATGCTTTGCATCTTTGGTGCATGTGTGTGCTACAAATGCACAAAGCAAAAATATTTTAGTGTCTTTAAAAACCAACCGATAATAAGAGCCTTTTTGGGATAATGTATTGGAGATGGTTCTTAATGTAAATTGTGACGTTTCACATCATTGCTCATCCAACACAGTGAGCTAATGGAAAGAAATAAGAGAAATAATGAAAGAAGAATGGAATTTGGATTGGACATTGATAATAGTGTCTAATCCAGATCCTGTTCTCCATCAATTCTCTTATTTCTACAATCGGGACCACCTTCCCTCATCATCATCATCAGTCTCTTCATATCCGTCGTTTGACATGGACCTTCCCCAGGAAACGCCACACTTCTCCTTTGTGGGCGTTGCGGAGCCAATACTTTCTGAATTTGTCTAGATTGTCTCTCCATCTTGTATTTTGCTATGGGCTGGTCATATTGCAATACTGGCTGACAACCAATGGATATCACAACTCACAACTTTCCCTACATTGTGCCAAAAAGACTTCAATCGTCCCTTGCTTTTTAGAGACACTAAAATATCTTCACATTTTTGTGCATCTGTAACACAACGCACACCCAAGATACAAAGCACCATATGCCACTGTAATTTACCCCTGATAGATATATAGAACTAAATGACCATAATACCGTGTCTTATGAAATTAATATTCTCTTCCCACATTTTCCATTCGGTTATTTTCCTTTTTTTCTTTCTTTAAATACTCTCTTATGAAATATATATCGACTTTCATAGCATTTTTATAAGTATTGATTTACAGGATAATCTCTTATTTCAAAATGGACTTTTAAAATCATTAGTTTGGGCGGACATTACTAGCTAATTTTATGCAATATAATTTCAGGCAGGATTTTGACATTATTTTACTGATAATTAGTTTTTTAAAAAAGTACTTATTTAGCCTATTAACTTTGAATGACGGCCAGATTAGGCTATACTCAAACTATGCCATGACGTAGGGCCCAAGATAACCATGGATATGATACCAATACTGAACTTTATTACTATTCCCTTGGAGAAAAAGGTCAATCATAAATTAAATATTCATTGAATGAATTTAGCATGTGAATAAAAATATTGTTTTATAGGTGAAATACCCCCTTTTTTGTTTATACTATGAGACGCCTTATTTTGATATTTTTGAATAACTTTTATTATTATCTTTATAATTCATTGCATGTTGCTTACATTTTTTCATTATCTAATTATGTTTCCATTTTTTCTCTTTCTTTCATGCTTTAATATAAACTAAATTAACAGATCTCATATGATTTTAATATTGTGGACTCCAAAATTATGGGTGATGTAGGGCCCATTGTGATCTTGATCCAGCCTTTGTCATTGCAGTTCTATGGCTAACACAATAAATTTCCATTTCATAGTGATTGATTGCAACTCAGTTCTGTTTGTGAGTCAGGGCTCTTATCTTACAATGGATAACTTGCAATGGATTATCTTGTGATAGACAATGGCTTTAATCTTATAACGAATAACTGTTACTTCCTACCACCTTCCGCAGTTAATAGGTTGATTATAAGAATTAGAAATTTCTATTGTCTGATTTAAGGACCACATAAATAAGTCAAGATTTAGGTTTGACAACAATAAGATAAATTTGTCTTTAATCCTTGTGTATTCCTGCCAGACTCGGGGATGGTCAGCACCTGAATCCCAAGATGCACAGAGATCTACTGGGATGTGTATGATCAGGAAACCTCGTCTCATTAATTCTAATCAGACTTTAATTAATTATGACATCTCGATGACTTTGTTGAGTATTAATCTTAAAGTGATGATCTTTTGGTTACCCATTCATTCATGCACATATCTCATGGCACCATAGGTGGACAGGGACCATTCCTTGTCTCGCGGACCAAATTTTCTCAATCAACTGAGACTCATCAATTACTAAATTTGGTCAGGACTGACAAACCAAATGGACATCAGATGACAAACTAAATTCAGACACAGTACCAATATAGAGATTTGGCCATAAGAAACCATCAACCAAAACTGTCTCCAAAACAGTCAAAATAGATTTCTCAAGTTTTCAAGAGAGTCTGGCTGACTATCAATGTATGAATGTATCAGGAATACAGGCGGCACCAATGGAGCTAGAGGGCTGAATATGTAAACATTTACTCCTCATTATGTCCAGAAAATTTAGAAAAAAATCATCCTTAATTAGGTTTTTAATGGAAGGTTCAGTTTACTATATAAATTTAGGCTAAATTTGTCCCTTAGCATGTACACTTGTTTTTCCTTCTAATTCAGACTTTTTTCAGGCAAGGGAATTTATCTATTCATCAATGACCCCCTTTTTTGAATTTTTTGATTGATCACCCCAACACGACAACCTGTCAAAAGGCCTTTAACACATGATGCTTTCTACTGAGAGAATAATGAGACTTGTCTTTTTGTGGAAGTTAGATTTGTTCAGTAGTTTATATTTTACAGGTGTCAGAAGTGTATTGTCAAATTCCAAAACTGGATTTGACTTTATTTATCTACTTTGACAAAAACAAAAACAAGGACAAGGAGAACAACCCTCACCAAAACTCAGGGTATAAAACAAAGATCTAAAATTCACATTTCCTATGACCAACTGATTGCCAGGTGGCTGTCTTACTGACTAAACTAGATTGATAATTCTGAAATATTAAGGAAAATATTATCATACAAATATGTCCAGGCTTATTTGATTCTGATAAATAGATACATTCATTTAAAAAAAAGATGTATTTTATATTTTTTTTCATTTATAATGTATACACCACAAAAGTCACAGTAATCATCTTCTGCTGGAATAGAAGTGGCATTTGAGCTTGTAGCAGCCAGACGTGTAATATTTGGTGATGATTATTATTATAGAGAGAATATCTATTGATGGAATTCATACTGAATAAATATTACGTAGTAAATGCATTAAGGAAGTTTCATCAAGCCTAGAGAGTAGACTTGCATACAACAAAGAAGCCATCAATAACGACTCTAATTGCATATGTTAATGAAATGAATACTAATCATTGTATATGGTACGGTCGGACAACTTTCCTCATCCATATATATTCATTTATTCACAATGTTTCAGCCTTGTATCCTCCTATCTTCAGCGGGTGTTCTTGTCTCTAGAATGTGGAATCACTTCATAGATCACAAGCTTGTATCGAACTAAACATGTTTCATCCATTTTATTCATTTACATTTATTCCTATACGTTGATGCTATGGTGCCAAATTCTGAGTTGCTTCCCTTTGATTAGGCGACCTGCTTAGGAAAACATACTCATAAAAAAGTAGATATGACATGCATAGTCTGATACAAGCCTGCCTTCTAAGAAGGGATTCCTCATTCTAGGAGCAATAACATAATCGAAATGTGAACAAATGAGTACATTGATGAAGAAAATAGTGCGTCCATATCGAACACAGTGATCAATACATCCCGTCTAACAGAATTCAGACAATTAACAAATGCTAATCTCGTATTCCAGATTTTACAAGCATGGAAAATATTTCTGAAATGTCTGTGAAGTAATGTCTGCAAATCATTGATTTAATTTTCGTTTTGTGTTTAATTATTCATTCATTTTCTTTGTGATGAGAAGTAGTAGCTGTACAAAAACAAAATCTTACAATTTATGAAACATTTGCAAAAAATATTTTTGATGCAATCAACAGGAAAAATAATTCACATGTGTAATTTTCAACATCAGATTACACACTTCAGTGAAAATCTTAATTGAATTTAATTTTTTTTTTATAATAACGGGATTTTGTTTTCCCCAATGAATTATCATAATCAACCAAAAAGACGCAATCAAAAGAATATTAGAAACAATAAACCAAAACTGCCATATCAGCATAGGTTTCTTCTGTGTTAATGTGGGTCTGGCTGGCTGTTTTATTATACCTTGAAAAATTTGTTTTGAGGTTTTTGTTCCCCCCTTATCCCAAGATTTTTGGAGGGGTTCCATTTACAATGTAAATTTGGTAGTGATAAACCAAATGGATACCAGTTGAAAAACTAAATTCAGACATATTACCAATGCAATAATTCTCATATGAGAGACTGTCAACCAAAACTGTCAACATAAGTTTCTTCAGTTTTTAAGAGAATTTGACTGGCTATCTCTGTATGTATGTATGTATCAGTTGTACTGGTCTCACCAATGGTGTTAGAGGGCTTAAAATTTGAACATTTATTCTCATTCCAGATTATGCCTGTAACAAGCATTTTTTGTTTTCTTGAAAATTCCGCACTGAAATAGCTTTACAGTAGTGGGTTCAGTTTACAGTGTAAGTATATCTTTAATTAGTCCCTTAGTTTGTATTCTGCAGCATTCACCCCTTTTTCCAAATTCTTTAGTTGATCACCCCAAAGACTGCTTGCTGCAAAAAGTCACTGGTCTCATAATAGTTTTCATTGAGTGACTATCCGGACCTATTCAATTTTTCAGTATCATATTTTCCCTAATGTATTATCATAATCAAGCAAAAAGACTCCATCAAAAGAATATTTCAATATTTTTAAAAATTTTCTTGCATACATTCCATAAGAAATTTTTACAGTCATCATTCTGGAATTTTGAATTTGTTCTGGAAAATTCTTTAATATCTCCCCCGTCAATTTGCTTTATTCTCTCTCATTCAAGAGGAGACGGATGTGCAGGGATATCTAATTGCCCATTGGGCCCCAATGGATTAGGGCCCCCAAAAGCTTTAGGAATTGTAATTCATCTACTGCATTTCTACTAACATTATAATATATGAAGTCTCACTAAATGTTAGAGGGATCCCCTCAAAAAGCCCATGAACCCCAGGATCCTTAATTTTGAATATATATACAGGATTTCTCAATAGAAATACATACAAAAGTCGCAGGAACACAACTACATCCTCCAAGAAACAAAATAAACCTCTGTAGTCCATGCATGCACCAGAACTAATTACAAAAAATTACATGAAATCATGTAAAGAAACATATCTTTTATTTAAGATTATCTAAAAAAAACAGCATGAGATTTGGGCCTTATAGAACACTTTTTCAAAAAAAACAAAAATAAATGTTCTTACATGATACCCAGTGGTGTACTCATGCAGATTTTCAAGGTTGCAACCCCCAAAAGGTGATCAGGTGCACCTGGAGACACACTGAGATGTACACACAGATAAGCAAAGAGAGAAGAATATGTAGCCATTTGGTTGATTGGTTGGGAGGGCCATTTGTGGGTTACAATAATTTGATTAAACATGAGGTTATTTCCTGGTGGAGTGAGTGTGTGAAATGTCTGATGAGGTGCAGAAAATCTTGGTACTTGACAAATGAACAGACTAATTAATCTGTTCAAATCTCTAAAAGTTTTTGGTAATACGTTGTGCACACTTTATCAGTTAATAACTTAGAAACATCTTTTCTTTTCAAGAAAGAAAATTTAATTTGAATAGGAAAAGAGAATTCCAAGGGAAATTATGATCTGAGGCCATCCATATATGTTGCTTTTCATCAGGTAAATTTAGCACTGGTGGTGGTAAAGTTAAGGAACCTTTAAGAAAATGCTACCAGTATAATTTTGAACCATAAATTCATGAAAAAAGAAAAAAAAGGGTTTAGTAAGTCACCCAATAGAACCAGTGTATTTTAGCAGCATACCATTTTGGGGTTGATCAATCAGAATATTTGAGAGAGAGGTGAATTTCTCTGACCTTCTGCCTGAATTTTCAAAAACAAAGAGAGAGGACACAAATTAAAGGACCAATTTAGCATATACTTACATTGTGAAGAGGTATTTTGACAGGTAAATGAAAAAAAAAAGTTTTTCCCTAGACATGATGACTAAATCTTTTAAAAGTTTTTTCTTGGATAAAGTATTGTACATTATTATTGATTTTGATTAGTTCTTACTTTCATACGAACTTTTAGTTGCTTTTTATCTCAACTTTAGATCTGAACATAATCCAACGGCAATGATTAAACAGCGCAATTTGAAATAAATAGGAAACCTCTTTAATTTCTGATTGCACTTTTTAATTGTTACCGTAGAATTACAGTCCAATTCAAAATTGTGATAAAGAGCAACTGAAAGTTAGAATGCAGCTAAAAGCTAGTCAAAATTAATGATAATTTGTATATGTTTAAATTTCCAGCCCTCTAGCTCCCTTGATGCGACCTGGAGGCATGATATCCAGCCAGATGTTGATAGTTTTCATTTGAAGTTTTTAATTTTTGAACGATAAAAGTTCTAATAAAATGTTAACAATTGTACTCATTATTTATGTGGCTTTTGTTGATATCACAGAGTTTCAGCCTCTCCATTCTACAGCCTTCTTCAGGCATATATTTAGTAAGGAAAGACAGGGTATCTTCTCTTTTCTTCAGTAATTAGTGATGATGAAAGAATAAGAAATGGTGGCTGATATACCAATTGGTCAAGCATATTCCCTGCAATGTGAGTCAAGCAGATATTTCCATTTTCAGCAACCGTTGTAAGACACAAAATTGCATATGCTCTCTACAGGGGCATAGCTGCAGATTTTAGGGTCCCTGGGGGTCCCTGGGCACACCATGAACTTGTCAGAACTTCCAAAAGCCTTTTTTTGTGTGGCTTACATTGCTAGGAGTGAGCTGAACTGGTTGGAATATTATATTTGATTTTTCAGAAAATAATGACTGTTTTCGTTGTTAATAGTTTTGGTTGTGTTCATGCGGACCCCACCTATCAAACTTCTTCACTTTACTAATTTGTCTCAGATGTGACAATGCCAACACTAAGTATTTGTGACATTTCTATGACAGTTTGGTGTGGGATTTTATCTTTTATCATTATTGATTTTCAACTGTAGATGGATGTCCTCTGGGTGAGGCAAGTTTTTGTCAAAAAACCCTGCAGGAGATGGGGAAAATGGTTAACTCAGTCATTATGAATGCAACAGTCACACAGTACACAAACTCACTCAATGGTGTCTTGCTGCAAACTGAGAGATCCCATGGAAGATTGTCTGCTCATGCGTGTGCAGTAAGGTCCCCTCTTATTGGTTGCCAAATTAAATCAATACTGCACCTTGAGATATTCAAAATAGCAGGATGCATTCAAGACTAACCTTGTGCATTTGATACCTTTAAAACATATCATATTATTTAATAAAGAAGGGAAGAAGGTATGAATGAGAAGTAGGAGGATTAATACGTGTGAGAAAGAAAAAAGACTCCGTTCAAAAACCTGCAACGTTATATATACAATTTTTGACAGCATTATCAATATGTGTCAACATTTGTTAATAAAAATATCAATAACTTGTCATCACAGTCAATAACTGAACAACAGTAGCATCAAAATTTGGAGCCATGAAAACAAATTCCACCAAAGAATGAATATGGTCAGAATAAATTCTATTTATGTCATCAGTGGAAAACTTTTCAAAAAGCATTAATAAAGAAACACTTAGATTCTGGAGAATCTAGATATTATTTCCACTGGAAACATCTGATACATCGTAAAAAAAACATCTAGAAACATCTAGAATTTTCAGAATCTAGATGTTATTGATAGATATGTCAGAATAAGATCCAAAAATAGTCAAAAAGATTTTTTCCCCAAAATTAAAAAGAATATTCTTTAGAAAAGGAGCTATTGAAGTACTGATGCCAATTTTCAAGTCTGCAGTAAAAACGGTATGGCCAAAAGTGCTAGAACTCATAAACAACACTGAAGCACAGAAACACATGCACATATAAAAAAGGATATAATCCTTTGCAATCTCTGATGGCTACCATTGTTCAATATTTAAAAAAATATTTGTTTCCAATTGATATTTCAAGTCAATCATCGTTAAAACATCCAAAATGAAAATAAATAATCATTGGTTCAAAAAAACCGATAGATATATTTCCTGAAATGCAATATAATTTATTGGCAAAGGAGAAAGTAACAAATATATATGAAGTGTATATATTGGTTATAAATACTATTTAATTTGCTTTTATTTAATTTCTTATTTCTTTCTTTCTTGTATTCTATTTTTTATCTCAAGAATTGATTTTTAAAAAAGGAATAATGACACGCAGTGTGATGTGAAAATTTCTTTTTTCTTTCTCCCTCTTATTATCCCCCCTCTTATCAAGATGGCAGTATCTTTTTTTTTGTCATGGACACTGTCTATCTTTCTCTACCCACTCTCACTTTGGGTCACTCAATTCCTTACAAACGCTCTTAGCCTATTCAATTCTGGTCTTGACATGAAATTTCTGTTGACTTACATCATATTCAAAAGGAGAAAAGAGAACCGTAAAAGTGAAATAAAACGGGAAACAGAAATAAAGAGGGAAACATGAAAGAATCTACAAAAAGAGAATTAAAAGGAAAAGAAAAAAAAGGATAAAAAGTCACCCCCCCCAAAAAAAAACTTCTACTTCAGACGTATAAAAATGGGAAGAAATAAAAGTTTTTGAACTTTGCAGTAAATCTAATGCCTTCTAGGTGGTCCAGTCTGTCCACAAACAGAAAATTTCTGATCAAAATATTTTGGTACCCATTTAGTGCTATGACCAGAATTTGAGATTGGTATGTCTCAAAGACTCCACATACCCTGGGAAGCTAAGCATAGCCTTGGGCCCTGGCAATCCTCTATGTCTTCTGCTACACGTCCACACACAAAATTCAAATTGAGATCAGAATAGAACTAGATATTTTGCGAAGATGTCAGACTTTGAAAAGAAATTTACTTTCAGGTATTGCCAAAAGAAAAAAAAAATGTTGGTATCTATTTTCGAAAAATATTATTGATGTGGAAAGTATTTTTTATTTTATTCAATCTTTTTATTTTTGTTCTGAAAACTTGTATCCTGTGTTTTTCACATCCCATAAATAAACTGAAGGTTCAAGATTGCTATGAACTTCTTTTTGATAAGAAATGTAAGCTATTTGAAAATTTGCAAAACTGAATTTTCTCAATCCTGGAGAAACACTTAACAATATCTTTAGTTAATTTGGTAGAAGTTCATTATTTTGAGAAGAGCCATTATTATTTCAAGAGTTGTCTGGACTATTGAACCATCCTAGCCACCAAAGGTTGTGAAGGGTTTTGAACAATTATAGCCACCAAAGGTGGAGAAGGGTTCTCTCCCTTTTTATGTGTGTGTATGTGTTCCGGCACTCCAGGCCATACAATTCTGTCTACAGACCCCTTCTAAACAGTTTTTTTTTTTTTTTTGGAGAAAAAACTTTTTTGACCTTTTTGGGTCTTTTTTTGCCGAATTTATTGGTAACATCAAAATTCTCCTGAATTTTGATATTTTTTGACATTTTTTACTCTATCTCAGATGTTTTCCAGTGGAAAACACCAGTGATGTTATAAATAGAATTTATCATGTTCATATTTATTCTTCGATGATTCTTTTTTTCAAGTGATTTCAAATTTTGATGCTACGGTTGTTCAATTATTAACTGTGATGGCATGAATTCTCCGTGTTGTTTTTGTTCTGAGCATGAACCAATGATGAAAATGGAGAAGGGTGTACATAATGGGTAAATGAGGGTACAGCATATATCTACTTCCAAATTTCTGTCTAGGTTACATGTTCTCATGGGAGCTCTAAAATTGGCCACATCCATTTTAAATCACCCACAGGGGCTTACAGTGCCCCCAAACCCCCAGCTGCACAGATTCACATTGTTCATCCCTGGTGCACCTCCTCTGTAATCCCGAAGTACAAATACTAGATACAGCTTTACAGTATATCAACTTCCCAAAACCTAGTTTCTTCTAAAGCCAGCTTGTTCCCGTGGTTGGTTTTCATCTTGTGCTTTGATTATTTGTTTGACAATAACTTTGGTGGAAAATTTGAAGATTCAGCTGAATAAGCCTATTGGCCTGTAGTTGTTAAGGGCTTTCCTAATCCCTTTTTTATATAGCAGTATTGTGTCTTGCATATTCTGTTCATTGTTTTGTGTTCCTTGAGAATCAAATGAATGTGATGATCTAATACTAACCAAGCAATTTTAGAGATTTATAAATGAATTATGTACTCCAAGTAATATTACTGTAGAGAGTGGCCAACAAAAAATGTGAATAGAAATTCATGATAGCCAAATAAAGTACTTTTATTGCCATGAGTACTTTCTTTTGTTTGTTATAAACTTCATATTCATATCTTTTTTAATGTATTAAATCATATCAAAATCTTCGTTACAAAATCTCAGTGTTTTCTATTTTCATCAGCTTTCAAGATGAAATAAACCCATCAAATAGTAATAGACCATTGGCTTTCTGTAACATGAAATCTATGCACATATGAAAAAACATGAAAAATTTAAACTTTGAACAAAAGCAACGAAGGCTGCACATAGAATATATATGAATATGATTATAAATTGTGTCATATCATATCGAAACTCTTATTTGAAATCATCTTCTGTTATAACAAGGTGAATGTATAATTTGGCCAAGAAAACATAAATAGAATAAAGAATTACAGAAAATGGACCTGCTGCAGGAATCGAACCTGCGACCGATAGCGTGGCGGCTTTTACGTAGTGTTGATCTTGTCATAGAGCTAAAGAGTTAACAGTAATGCAAAAGCCTAAATAACTGTTGTAACTCTTAATTCTGTCTATATCTGCTTTATTTGTTTCTATTAATGTGACAGTTACATTGCTGTGGAATAAATATACACATGATCTGACAGAATGATTATAAATTACTTGATATTATATTAAAACTCAAGTTCATTGTAGAAACTTGAAATTTTCACACAAATGAGTTGGGAAAATATATTTTTTTTTGCTTTGTTTTACAAAATTATTCCTTAAAAAGGTTTCTAGTGGGGGGGTGGGGTCAATTTACAATGAAAGTTTATGCTTAATTGGTCCGTTAGTTTGTGTCCATGTTTTTTTTTTTCAAATCATAAATTCATGATTCACACCACACTGTTGATATTTTCGAGGTAACTTGATTTTATCACCAACATTGCTTCATTTATGTTGTAAAAAGCAGCAGAGGTGATGATATATTATTTCCCTTGGAATACTAGTTTCGTTTTTCCTTTTTATTCTTTCACAATTCCAACATTTTTCACCTTTTATCGCTCGCTGTAATGTTTTTCATGATATTTTTTCCATACCATATTTTGCAATCCTCATTTTGACAATTTGAACACAGCTCTTCATCCTGACGAGTCCATTTCTTCCTACCTTCCACTTAATTATCATTATTATTATTGAAGGCATGAAGGATGAACCTTGGAGACAGGAACAGTCATGAAGGGAGTGCAAAGGGCAAACAATATGACGAGAATATTTCGCAAGGCACAGTAGGAGATCTGACGTTCTGGACAGCATTATTATTTGTGTGCTGGACAATCGGTGCCTAAAATTCTAGACTGAGTGGCCCAAATAACAACTACATAACAAATACAGCTTCCATTATTTCTGACACTTGCATTTTCTAAACCCTCTTTTATCTCTCCTTTTCTTTTCTCTTATCTCATATATACATAGATTTGTACATTCACGATCAGTATATATATATATATATATATATATATATATATATATATATATATATGATCAGTGCTTGGATATCGATTTAATTCAATGAACAGATTGGTGGTAAGAAGACTATTTAGAGGCCGAATTGATGTTAGAAATGAAATTGGACATGTTTTGCAAGTCATCAACCAGCTTCTTCAGAATGAAAAGAATATTGCAAGTGAGAGATCCTTCATAGACCCCACTCAGCTGTTGCTGTTATTGGCTCTGTCATCCCTCTTAATTATCAACTATTGTCTTATGGTTGTCTGACAGTCTGGGCTTGTAGATCTAACCTCAGCTTTTGTGAAATGGGAGTTATGTGTTTTTCAAATAATTTCAAGGGAAATAACTCCTGATTAAAATTTGGTGGATTTACCAATTTTTATTATTCAATTTACAAAAGAGTTGAACAGTTGTAGCCGCTGAAATAAGAGTTCACAGAAGAATCAGTTTCATAAAGAGTCGGTGGGTAACTGAAGATTAAGGGGGAAAGTAGCTTGACAAAGAACCAACATGAATGATACACAAGTTTGTGAATGGAGTAAATCAATTTATCAGTTGTTTATATAGGTAGAGTTTAGTTATACTTTTTATAGTAATACTGAGTTAATCTTTGGTCTTCCTGGCTAAACAAGTATATTTCAACTGATTTTCTTTTGTTTAGCTTGAATAATCTTCCTTGTCTTCTCTGCTTGCCTTTTAGAGTTGAAGAGAAGTTCAGTACATCATCATTTCTTTTACTGGCAAGAATATATCACTAGAATGACAGGAATTCGATCAGAGGGGGAGGGTGTGTATAAACTAAGGGTCACTATCTCGAAGGACAATATTGGAAGGCTATTCAGTTCTGTTTCAATTTGGGGGTTTGTTTTTATTAAAAAAATGAAGACACAAAGAATCGTAATCAAAGATGCAGAACTGGAGAAAGTAGACCACTACATCTACCTTGGACAACAAATCTCCATGAAGTCCTCAAAAGAAGAAATCAAGCAAACTAGGTTGGCAAGGGCGGAAGAGCATACAATGAAAGCACCCTCCTGATAGTCACCTACAGAGCCGAAATGTGGAACCTAACCAAAACATTGACTTTTAAACTGAGATCCATGCACAAGAGAGAACCATGCTCAACATAACATAGAGAGATTGAAAGAAAGGGCAGTATATTAGAGGAATGACAGGAGTCTGGGAAAGATATAATAAAATCTATTGGAAAAATTAAATGGCAACGGGCAAGTCATGTAGCAAGAATGTGGGATAACTGATGGACATCACGACTCACAATGTAGATCACCAGAGATCACATGTGAAACCAGGGTCAACAGAATGGTGTGACGAACTAGATAAGTTCAGAAAGTACTGGCTGTGTGACACCTATGACAGAGAGGTCTGGTGAATCTTGAGGAAAATTTATGTCCAGCGACAGATGCTAAAAAGCTGATGATGCTGCTGCTGGTGATGATGATGATGATGAAGATGAATCTCAGCATAACTTTCCAGACACAATGTTCTGTACAGATCTTTTTCAGTTATTATACAAAACTATCAGAAATCATTTAATAAAACTGTCAATATAGGTTTCTTTCAGTTTTTGTATTCTACCCCCCCCACCCCACCCACCCCGATCTGCCTCCATTTTTATTTGGGGGTTCAGTTCATTATTTAAGTTTCTGCTAAATTCCCTTGTTGGTGTCCCTGCTTCTTTTGTGAAAATTCAGACATTTTGTAATCACTGCCCAACAAAAAGCAGGTTTGTTGTCAATAGCAGAAATTTAAAATGAATTAATTTGAATTGGGGGGGGGCATTCTATTGGAATCTGTAATAATACTGCCCAGGCATGTACGATATATTGTAAATAGAGCGGCTAGCCCAAGTGCTCATCCACCTACTATCTTCTCCATTAAGCTTCATGGCATGCCAGTGATGGGACATTCTCTCAAAATATCCAGCAATGGGATAGGGTGCAAGGAGAAGTGGTTTCATGCCTTTCCCTAAGAGCATCAGCATATAGTGAACATAAATAGCCTCAGCTGGGATTTGAATACGGTTTGCAGATTTCATTTTTCATATTGATAACAATTATGCCACCCTGTATGTTATCTGTATACAGCAAATGTGCCAGGACGCTTGTCTGTGCATGTGTGTCAGTGGGTGCATCTGTTCATGTGCACAAATATTCCATCCATGAATTATGTAGAAGTAATTTCTATTTTTCAGATGCATATTTACAAAGCTTAGCCTGGTCCATCAAAATGTGATGTATATAGAGATAGCCAGACGTTTGAGGGCCCTATGGTGAGGAGGGGGGGGTCTTAGCACCATGAAAGCCCCTTATCTAACATTTACCGTGATTTGATGAAAAAGCTGAATTATCATATGTGCACTTCGTGTAATGTAAAAATATATCCTTGTTATTGCATAAAACTACTATTTATAAAGTTTTTGAGGGTTTTTCCCTATTGGTAGCCCAGAGGGTGTTTTCGAATATTCCCAACCTTTCCTTGTGCTATGCCTTGGGCCGCAAATGTGGAACACATAGTGAGATTGAACTGACTTAAGTAGTATTGATTCATGGTAAAGCATTCTCATCATTGTCATCATCATCATCATCAGTCTTTTAACGTCCATCGTTGGACATAGACCTTCTCCAGGATTTGCCACAATTCTCTATCATGGGTGTTGCGGAGCCAGTATTCCCTGAATCTGTCCAGTTCATCTCTCCATCTTGTGTTCTATCAGCCTTGGTTTCTTATGTGATCTCTGGGGATCCATGTTGGGGATCGGTTGTCTTCCATTTTTGCAAGATGGCCTGCCCATTGCCATTTGATTTTTTTAATAGTTTCTATGATGTCAAGGACACCCGTTTTCTTCTTTATTTACTGTATTGTCTTGAGGTCTCTCTATGCAAGGTTGAGCATGATTCTCTCATACGCATGTTGCATACTTCTCAGTTTGCAGGTCTGTCTCTTGGTTAGGTTCCATGTTTCAGCTCCATAAGTGACTATTGGGAGAATGCATTGGTTGTATACTCTTCTTTTTAGGATTAATCACCACAAATGGCCCGAAAGACCAACCAGCCAAGTGGGCTACAGATTCTTCTCTTTTTCAATGTCTGTGTTTACGTACCTATTTATGCACCGTGCATATGTGTCTGTGTATACATGTGTGTACGTGTGCAGGCACGCCTAGTCACATCTTGGGGGCTACAACCATGAAATTTGCATGAGTACTTCAGTACATACCACTTAAAAACATTTTTTTTTATTTACAAAAGTATTCTTTTGAACCAACAATGCCTAAACATTGTGCTGGTATTTTTTAGATACTTCTAGATAAAAGATCTCTGTTTTTAGATAGACCTTTAGATGATTATTTCTGGCAAACGCACTGGTTATGCTGATTTATTTATGCAAGGTACGGATATATGGTATCTTACTTATATTCACTAAGCTTAGCTCATCCTGGTACAAGGCCACAATTGTAGGGCACCCTATGAGGACTGAATGATTTGTGAATCGTTTTCTAACCACTTTGCCAAGTTCAGATGCTATATTTTGTTGTTCCAATCATTACCAAAAAAAACATTTTTTCTGTATTCCTCTGAGGCTTCGTCAATAACTCCTCATCTCGGGGAAGAGTATTATCAATGAGATTTCTCTCACCTTTCAACTAAGCCATTCATATTTATTTTATTTATCACACCTCTTATTCTTCTCCCTCTGATTTTCTTTTTTTTCTCTTTTAAGAAACTGTCAACTAAACTGTCACCAAAACTGTCTAAACAGGTTTCTTCAGTTTTCGAGCTTGTCTGCCTGGCTATGTATGTATGTGTCACGCATACAGGCTGGTAATTTCAACCGATACTTATTATCATGTCTAGAAAAAAACTCTTTTTTAAAAAATCTAATTCCCCTCCCAAAAAAGGCTTTTAGTGGGGGTTCAACTTACAATGTAACTTTATGTTGATTTGGTCACTGGTTTGTGCCTGCATGTTTTTTTGAAAAAATCAAACTTTCTTATGGTGAGAGATGGCAAAAGAAATATCTTCTTTGCAGGTAAATTTTTTGATTGATCACCCCCAACACAACATGCTTCCAAAATACATGAGGGTCCCTACTGAGTGACTACCAAGACCTGTCTCTCCTGATTTTACTTTCTTGATTGTCAAATCTTTCCCCTCTTCCTTCCACCTCTTCACTCCCCCCTTTTCTATTTTTACTTTATATTTTTTTCTCACTCTCTCTCTTCATCTGTCCTTTCTTCCTTTCTCTCTCTTCCTCTACCTTCCTTCTCTGATTGTTTTCTCACTCTGTCTACCTCCTTTTACTTTAACCTCTGCTCAATCATTTTTACTTTTGCTTCATTCTTCTCTCTCTGGAGTTGACTTTTTTTTCCTGTTGTAACAACAATGAAAATGGCAATGACAAAAACAATGACCCTCACCAAAATAAGAATCCCTCAAATCTACTGGGGAGGCAGAAAATTGGCATTCAACCCTATTTCAACCCCACCAGGAGTTTTATCAAGAAAAATTGAGCACCTCATTTTCTTCAGTTTATACCTAGAATTGCCTCAAATCATATCGGAAATTATTTAGATTTTCATGCCATTTGACAATGAGCACCAGAGGGTGTATATTTTTATAACGAGATAGAAAAAACTACTCACATAATTATTCTTTCAAAAAATGTTTTCAGACATTTCTGCAACCCCCAATAATCTTTGGTCGACCCACCAGAGGGTCACGAACCCAGCTTTGAAAAGCTCTTTGTTAGAAATCACTAAATGACCTTCCAGTATTGACTAATTTTTTTCACACTAAAACATAAATAAATAAATGAGAAAAAATTATACTTTAAACGGTGCTGAAGTTCAGCTTGCCCAGGGGCACCAGACTTTTGCTGTCAGCTACACAGGCTTTTGTCAATATTTTGAGCTCTTCAATTTCACACTCCTACACACACCAAAGATTTCAAGACTTTCAAGAACTTTCTTAAAGAATGTATTTACATTATAAACTTTGATAATTTTCAACTTACACAAGTTTATCATAAACTTATATTCTCGTTCTGAACAACTTCTGATGATCAATTCAATTTTCATCTTCAATAAGTAATGTTTACTGCCCTTTTATCTCTGTTTAATTTGTACATAGACACCGGACATAAATATTCTGTATAGCCAATATGACATTGAAACTTGTGTAAGTAATACATAAATGCACTTTATAACTTGTCTATATACTTCTTGTATCTGTATACTTTGATACAATGATTGACATGTATTCCTATGCCTTTTCGCTTACACTCTACAAATGATGACAACCAATCCTCAATAGAAAAAGGTTTATTTCATCATCCTTGCACAGTTTCAAAATTGACAGAATCTGGACAAAACCGACAACAATCAATTTGATAAGCGCAGCCATCGAAAGAGAATGCACCCAAATTCCAACTGATTTACGATGTTTGTGAATCTATGGCACTGTGTTGTCATAATTGTCTGGGCTAGAATGGTTATCAGTCAGAACACATGCAAGTGCTCGAATTAATTACACATCTGTCCTCTTTAATTTGAATTATAAATCTTGGATGAATCTAAATTGTCAATACATTATTGAATAATCAAATTGTGTGTCCATTTTTTCAGACACCCTATATATATATATATATATATATATATATATATATATATATATATATATATATATATATATATATATATGTATATATATGTATATATGTATATATGTATATATGTATATATATATATATATATATATGTATATATATATTTATATATATATATATATATATATATATATATATATATATATATATATATACATGTATAGATATATATATATTTATATACAATACAAATTAGGAATGCAATATGATATAATATCCAATGTACGAGGGGTTTATTTCATAAAGTGCTTGAAACATTCAACATTAAACATTGGGTTGATTCAGAGTAGAGCTCAAAATATAATGGAGAAAGGATTTGCCACAAAAACACATTTATGTTTCTACTCTGTATGGGCTTCTTCTGGCGAATGATTCAGTTTATTTTAGATTCCTATTAGGGACATTTTCTGGGGGGTGGGGGTCCATTTTCCTCGGTGGTTGGAACTTCCTTTTAATCTATTTATATGTGTTTTTGTTTAGTGGTTGGTCATTGCTTGTTGTGTTTCTTGTTTCGTTTAATGGGGTACTAAGCTTGTTGGTAGTTATGAATTATAAA
This sequence comes from Thysanoteuthis rhombus, assembly GCA_963457665.1. Taxonomy (NCBI): domain Eukaryota; kingdom Metazoa; phylum Mollusca; class Cephalopoda; order Oegopsida; family Thysanoteuthidae; genus Thysanoteuthis; species Thysanoteuthis major. The sequence continues at coordinate 58,102,138 of OY735213.1, forward strand.
TTGAAGGGGTATGGTATGGGCATCAGTATGTGGTTGATCATTCAGAATGGCCTTAGAGCTTCACCAGGTCTCAGCACCCATTCTATCTGCTCTTGGTAGGTTAGTATGAGTGTTCACAGTTCTATTGAGGATGGAAGATAAGGAATATGGCAGATGATTTTTTTTTTTCTTCAAGTGATTTTTTCACTTATCCAAAATATAAATATACAAATTCGTATTACGTATAGTTAGAGAGTTAGTTTGTTTGATCATATCTCTCCCTAATTTTTACAAGTTTGTAACTTAATTAAAGTCCAGATTCTGCATTTAAAAAGCAGTGATCTCTTTACTCGTTATTTATTCCAGGGGTGATTTTTTTTTTACATAGTTTTAAAGAACTGAATTATCAATTTACAATTTCGTGACCAGCTCACCCAAACTCTCCACAGCCTGCCTCAAGATGATCTTCAGAAACTTAGACAGGGAAAATAAAGAAATCAAAATAGACAGCAAGTATCTGAATAACCTCAGATTTGCAGACAACGTCGTCCTTTTTGCAGAGAACCTCGCGACCTCAAACAAAATGAAAAATGCAAGAAAGTCAGCTTACACATGAACTACACCAAAACAAAGATCATGTTTAATGATCACGTTGGAAATAAGAAAACTGATCAAAATCAAAGAAGCATAACTGGAGAAAGTAGTCGATTACATATACTTAGGACAACAATATCCATGAGACCCTCAAAAGAAGAAATCAAGCAAAGAATCACTCTTGGATGGCAAGCCTTTGGCAGAGCAAACTCAACCTTCAAAAACAAAAAGATCCCATTGACCCTAAGAAGAAAGGTATACAACCGATGCATCCTCCTGATAGTCAACTATGGAACTGGAAAATCATACCTAATCAAGAGACTGAGAAGCATGCAACATGCACATGAAAAAATCATTCTCAACCTCACATGGAGAGATCGCAAGACAGCACAGTATATCAGGGAGAAAACAGGAGTCCAAGACATCATTAGAAAACTCTAATGACAATTGCAAGAATATCAAACAACTGTTGGACTACATGACTCACAACATGGATTCCAAGATCACATGTGCAACTGAAGCTGACAGAATACAAGATGTAAAATATGAACTACATAAGTTCAGAAAGAACTTGCTCTGTGATGCCCATCATAAAGAGGTCTGGTGAATCCTGTGGAAGGTCTGTGTTCAACAATGGACAGCAAAAGACTGATGATGATGATGATGTGCTTGATCTATCAGTTTTTCTGTGGTATGTTTCCTCTCTGAGAGTATTTTATTCTCACTTAAATCTATTTCCATTAATGTTGGTTGTTAATTTGATTATTTTGGGTTTAGTCTGTTCCCACATGTCTAAGGTAATCATGTTGATTGGGCTGTTTTTTAAGATGGCTATATGCATATATGTATATATGTATATATATGGATATATGATATTTTTTATATTTTCATATATTTCATTAAGAAAGGATGTATAATCTAACAAAATATTTGTGAATGTGTTATATCATTTGAAACTCTATTTGAAATGACTTCTCATTGTCAATAGACCTAAACAGCGTGAAAAGAAGTAAACAATTCAAGAAAATGTGGCCGCTTAATTGATAATTTCTTATTCCTTTATTTGAATCTCTGCCTTTCCATAGGTTTTGCTCATTGGATAAGAGTGATGCAATGTTAAAGCAACATCTTGATTATTTCTTCTTGCTCTGTTTAGGCCAAGTGACTCATTCTCCATGTAACAACTGGAGGTAATTTCAAATAGAGTTTCAAATAACATAATGCATTCAGAAATATATATATACATATACGTACTGAAATAAAGGATTTTAAAGATAATGTTTTACTTGACCGAGTCTTTAATGTTGAATGTATCAGTTTTATGGGATAAATCCATTGCACATTGGATATTGCATATTGTATTGTATTCCGGATTTGTACTTTATTAATAGACAACTTCTATGACGACTTGAACTCCCTACTCCAAGACACCAGAAAACACTTCAATGTTATCATGGGAGACTTCAACGCACAGGTAGGACAAGGAAATGAAAATTGCGTTGGCAAATTTGGATACAAAGTAAGCAACGAGAGAGGAGAAGATCTTGTAAACTTTGCAACGGCTAATGGATTCAAAATCATGAACACCTTCTTCAAGAAGGGACCCAATAGGAAATGGATTTGGAAGAGCGCCAATCACGAAACAAAGAACGAAATAGACTACATCCTAACGGACGAAAATTATATCGTCAAGGACATCCAAGTCCAAAATCAAGTCAATGTAGGCAGCGACCACAGAATGGTACAATGTAAAGTACAAATAAACACCAATAAAGAACGCAGGAAAATGTTCCATACAAAACCGCAGCCTCTAAACATACCAAAAGAGTATGTTCAATCTTTCAAGCTCGAATTGAAAAACAGATTCAGAATTCTTACTGATCAAGACAACACCAACACCAACACCAACATCAACGAACTAAGCAACAAAATGACAGCGTCAATAATTAGAGTAGCCTCTACATTCAAGCCAATGAGCAAACAACCCATTTGCAAAATCTCAGATTAAACTAGAAATCTCATGGAAAAACGCAGAAACCTCAAGCCACCGACAACAACGAGAGAGAAAATTGAAGAGGCTGAACTAAACACATTGATCAAGAAAAAACGAAGGGAAGACAGAAAGAGATACACGATGGCAGTCATTGAATCGACTCTTGAAAAAGGTTGGGGCTTCAAAGCTATAAACAAACTCCTCAACTTGGGACGAAGGCAAATAACAAGGATACTTGAGGAAAATGGAAACCTAACAACAGACAGAGACAGGATTGTCGAACGTGCCAAAGAATTTTACCAAAAACTTTATTCGTCCAAACAAGGACTACAAAACAATGAACAGGATACGCAAGACATGAGCTATCAACTCGAGGACTTCCTAAAAGTAACCCAGTGGGAGGTGAAGGAAGCCATTAAACAGACAAAGAAAGGAACTGCCCCTGCACCAGACAACATCACCATCGACCTACTCTGAAAAGCGGGTAAAATCATCACTAGGACACTGGCCTTCCTCTTCAACTTGTGTCTAAAACACAGTAAAGTCCCAGACAATTGGAACACTGCTATCATAATGCTTTTATATGAAAAAGGAAACCCGAAAGACCTCAACAACTATAGGCCTATAAGCCTACTCAACTGTGTATACAAACTTTTCACAAAGATCATCACCAACCGGATCACAAAAACACTCGATGAAAACCAGCCACGTGAACAAGCTGGCTTTAGAAGAAGCTACTCGACCATGGACCACCTGCACTTGATAAATCAGCTGAAAGAAAAAGCAGCTGAGTATAAACTACCACTTGCCGTAACATTTATTGACTTCAAAAAAGCGTTCGACTCAGTAGAAATCCCTAAGGTCATGGAGGCCATCAGTCGGCAAGGTGTAGATCCAGTATATGTTGAAGTGTTGAAACATATATACAATCACGGCAGCTCCTTTATCAGGCTACATAAAGACTCGGACCCCTTTCAGCTCCAGAAAGGAGTAAGACAAGGTGATACCAGCTCACCTAAACTCTTCACAGCCTGCCTCGAGATGATCTTAAGAAGGCTAGACTGGGAGAGTAAAGGAATTAAGAAAAACGGCAAGTATCTGAGCAACCTTAGATTTGCAGATGACATAGCCCTTTTCGCAGAGAACCTACACAACCTCCAACTAATGATAGATGAACTAAATGAAGAGAGCAAGAAAGTCGCCCTACACATGAACTTCAGCAAGACGAAGATCATGTGCAACAACCACATTGGGGATAAAAACACTAAGATCAAAATCGAGGACACCCAACTGGAAGAAGTAGACCACTACATCTACCTAGGACAACGAATCTCCATGAGACCCTCAAAAGAAGAAGAAATCAAGTGAAGAATTACACTAGGATGGCAAGCCTTTGGCAGAGCTAGCTCAACCTCGAAAAATAATAAGATCCGATTAATCCTAAAGAGAAGGGTGTATAACCAATGCATCCTCCCAATAGTCACTTATGGAGCGGAAACATGGAACCTAACCAAGAGACAGACCCGTAAATTGAGAACCATGCAACATGCACATGAAAGAATAATGCTGGGCCTCACATGGAGAGACCACAAGACAGCACAGTACATCTGAGAACAGGGAAGAGTTTGGGACATCATAAAATCCATTAAAAATCTCAAATGGCGGTGGGCTGGCCATGTTGCAAGAATGGCAGACAATCGATGGACATCGCGACTCACAACATGGATCCCCCGAGATCACATGCACAACCGAGGCTGGTAAAATGTTAGATGGAGAGACGAGCTAGACAAGTTCAGGAAGTACTGGCTCCGTGACGCCCATGATAGAGAAGTGTGGCAAATCCTGGGGAAGGTCTATGTCCAACGATGGACGCTAAAAGACTGATGATGATGAATGATGATGATATATACATATATATATATATATGTCTCAAGTTTCACTGTTTTCTTCAAATCTGATGGGCTATGGAAAATATCGAAACTCAATTTTTGACTGGATTACAATTATTTATGTACATATATACTTATACATACATATATATATCATGTAAAAGCCATGTATGTAAATTAGAATGTTTGGTTGGTTGTCTGTCTGGTCATTCCTGTTAGTTACAATGGATTGGTCCATGTGAAATACATTAACAGAGCAAAACAAAATCAAGAAAAGGGTTGCAAAATGTGATAGTCTGTTGCCATAACAATGAAGGATACGTTCCAATTGTGTCACCTAAACGCTGAATGTTTGACTGACTCAAAGAAAGAAAGAGTCATTGAGAGTGTGAATAAGTTGAAGAAAGAAAGATTCATTGAGTGAGTGAATGAGTTGAAGAAAGAGTGATTTATTGAGTGATGAAAGAATGAGTTCAAGAAAGTGTGATTTATTGAATGAGTGAGTGGGTTAAAGGAAGAAAAAAGCGATTCAGTGAGTCTCTCTCTCTACTTCTTTTTCTCCCAGATATAACGAATTTTGCAATAACTTCGGAGACAGTGGGGAAAAGGGATGCAGAGTTGTTAGATATTCAAAGAGGTTTCTGAGCAAAAACACGCAGGATTGACCAAAAATGTTCAAATGCAATGATAATAATGCTTATTCATAAAGCATCTCAATACTCTAAGGACATACCAAAAAAAAAATCTAAAAATTATCAAAATGTTACAGTAATAAACTTGAAATAGCTCAAAATTTGAATATGGCTGAACCAAAATCATCAGGCCCAAATGCTTTTTGAGAATGCAAGATTTGTCAAATTTGGCTATATTTTTCTCCTATTTTTTTAATGAAAATCAATTTTCAAGTTTATTTTGTAAGTTATACTTTTATTATATATATACATACATCTATATATAGATACATATGACTCAAGTTTCACTGTTTTCCTCAGATCTGAAGAGCTATGGAAAATATCGAAACTCGATTTTTGACTGGATTATAATTATATGTATATATATATATATATGTATATATATATATATATATGTATATATATATTTCATATTCGTATATGTACATATATCATATAAAAGCCATTTATGTAAATTAGCGTGTTTGGTTGGTTGTCTATCCAGTCAGTCCTGTTATAACTTATTAGTTATAATGAATTAGTTCATGTGGAATATGGATCAAAAATTTAAATATGGCTTAACCAAAATTTTCAGAGCTAAATGCTTCCTGAAAATGCAAGATTTGTCAAATTTGACCACTTTTTTTCCCTATTTTTTTGATAAAATTATTTTCAACTTTATTTTGTAATGAGATAAGTTATGTTTTTAAAATAAGTTCCTTCCTGCAACTTTTCTTTAATACCGCATGATATCCGTGGAGGCTTTTCTTACAAAACAATTTCTCTTAAGACTGTCTGATCACCTTTGAAAACAGCTTGAGTTGAGTTTAGACTCCAAATTAAGATCCTTGAATTATCAAAATTAAATTAATTAAAAAAACAGCATTTCCATGCATGAATAACCCTGTCATTTCTATGGGTATGAGCTAGTATATATATATATATATATATATATATATGTGTGTGTGTGTGTGTGTGTGTGTATATATACATAATTGGGAAATGGATATTAAATCCTACAGAAAATAATCATAAATAGCATTGTATTATTTTGAAACTCTAACTGAAATGATCTTTTGATATTACACAGTGAATGCATCATTTGGCCTTGACAACATGATTAGAATGAACAAACAGTTGAGATCATCAGTGGTTTACTTTATAACCATTTCAGAGATTTCAAAAATAAAAAAGTTACATTAATGTAGCACCCTAGCAAGGTGGATAGGAAACCGCCTCCCTTTCAGTTCTGATTTTAATACATAGCTTATGTCATACGAGTAGTTTTTTGGATTTTTATACATGGTATTATAATGTATTGTATATGGATGTTATTTTATTTTTTGAAACCGGGCTTACTTATGTAGATTATCCCAAAAACATATGAGAGAGAGCAAGATTCTTTTTTCCATTCGAAGCAAGAATTTCACTTGTAGCAGTGCTTTTACAAATTTGTGAATATGCAATAGTTAGGGGAATACAAACCATGAAGAAATTACTTAACCTACTTTCAACCATATCCTTCGAACTAATACTCAGTATTCGGGTACAACTCCCAAAGGGTAGCAGCAAATGTATATGCAATATCCAGTTTGACACTATTCAAATCCCTTGAACTTTGGGGTAGGAGCTCATACATATATATATATATATATATATATATATATATATATATATATATATATATGTCTGTTGTGTGGATGTGAGGTGATCCAACAGAATGTTAATTAAAGTGACAATTGGAAGGTGAAGAGAAAAAATTAAAGAGAAAAGCTGGTGTTATACCTCAAAAAAAGAGAAAAAAATGTATATATATATATATATATATATATATATATATATATATATATATATATATATATATATATATATATAAAGAGCCTAACAAGACAGCAATCCTTCATTTAGACATCCATTATTAAAGTAACAGATAAACTCTGTCTATTCAATTGAAAAAAATTTCCGTTTATATACAAACCTTCTGTTGATGTTATCAAAGTTTTTAAAAAAGGTTCCAAAGTTAATGGACCAAGATCTTTCGACCATCATCAGTCATCATCAAAAAAGTGTGATAGTGGTATTTAAACAGTAATTAGTATCATTTTTATTAAATGATTAAATATATACATATATATATATATATATATATATATATATATATATATATATATATATGTATGTAAATGTATTCATCTCTAATAGATCTTTAAACATATTTCTAAATGATAAGGGATATATGTGTTTTACACAGCATATCTTTTTGAAAAAATTCTTTTCCTAATCTGCTTTATGTAATGAAGAAAAAAACTTGAGTTTCATCAATATTGCATTCTCATATTCACAGACATATAAGTGAATCAGTACAATTTTTTTTCCCAACCAGTTGAAAGTTCCTGTCATATTCTTTTGCCATAATCACGTCTCATACTGTGGTTGGAATATTTTCCATTAATTTATCCGATGTCGCTGTTTCTATACTTGAGGCATGATAACGGCATAAAATTGGATGGACATGTCGTAAAATTACTATTTTTCTTCTACTAATTATGCTATCTGTACTTAATTTGAAGAAGTATGATTACAAATTGTCAACCAAAATGTATGTTTCTTCAGTTTTCAATTTGGTCTGCATGTTTGACTATGTATATATGTATCATGCGTACCAATAAAACTATCCAGGGCTGAAAATCTAAACATTTATTCTTCCTCATGTCTCTCAAAACAGTTTTTTGGCTTTTTGAAAATTCCCCCGGACGGATAAATCTTGAGCGGGGGTTCAGTTTGCAATGTAAATTCATTCTGAATTGATCCCTTAGTTTGTGTCGGGCAGCATTCACGCTTTTTTTTTTTTAAATCCAGACTTTTTTAGTGATCACTGCCAAGCAAAAAGCGAGATGTAAACTTATTCATTGATCAGCCCTCTTCCCAATTTTTTAATTGATCATCCCCAGCATGATATACTATCAAAAGATGTTGGTCACGTGATGGTTTCTATAGAGTAACTAACTAAACCTTTTCATTGTTGCTTGCAAGAAGGGAAGTTATTGTAACTAGGTTTATTGAATTAATCAAAAGCAGATAGTCTGTTTGTGGATTGTCAATTATCAAAAATGCATAATGCATAAAAGCAGGGGTGGTTAAGGTAATTCATTTGTATAGGTTCTTTTACATCTTATTGATTGTTCAATAATTGTTCAGGATTTTTTTTGTCAACAGAAATTTTTATATATTCTATTTGTAACAGGTGTTGATAATTCCAAGCTGTTTTGGGGAATAGAGGATGATAGGGTTGGCAAGAACAATCTGACTGCAATCGAAGAAATATCAGTCAGTTTGTAAGCAATGTGATATATATATGACTTGTGGTATATATTTCACTTGCATATATTCTTTTTTCAAATATTCAACTTTGTATGTATTCATTACTAATAGATCTTTAAACCTATGTTTATATGATGAGGAGAGTCAGTGCATGTACGCCTATTACACAGCATATTTTATAAATAAATTCCCTTACAAACCTGCTTTATTCAGTGAAAAAAAAGCTTGCACTTCTCCAGTATTGCCTTCTCATATTCTCTGACGGCTCTCTAATGCTAGTGAATCAGTGCAGATGTTTTTTTGTTTTTCTCAACCAGTTGAAATCTCCTGTCATATCTTTTTGCTATAATCAGGCCTCAAATGGCGGTTGGAATTTTTTTCCAATAATTTAATTGATGTCATATAAATTATTTCGTATGAGGATTATGGCAGGCTTCTCCATAAAGTCCAGCCTCTTCCAAACATGCACTTTTGGAACAGGCAGTAATGTAGTCCTACTAATTGCAGATAACAAGTTAGAGGTATAGTTGGACTTGCAGTTGTTATGCTGTATTTTAAATTGAGGCTTCAACGTCTATTTCCTGGGGGAAAATTTCCTACATAAAACTGATAGTTAGTATCAGCCAAAACAGTGTGGTCATAGCAATGATCTTGTCTCAAGTCTTGTATCGGTTGGTAGTGCCCTGAGTGGTATAGTTATCGAATAGTCTATTATTGTGATGTCCGGTTCGTTGACCACAAGAATGTTCACAGAAAGAGTTTTATCTGTTTTCTTTATTTAGGGTAGCATATGACAGAATTTTCATTATTTAGTGAGCAGTATATCATCTGACATTTGAGAGCATATGATGTCATCATCATAATCATCATAGAGCATATCACATATGACATCATCATCATCATTACCCTATCATCATCATCCTCTGACATCAGAGACCATATGTGGTCATCATCATTATCATCATCATCAAGCATATGACATATGACATCATTATCATTACCCTATCATCATCATCTTCATCATCATCATCATCATCATCATCTGACCAGAGTGCATATGACATCTGAATCAAAGATACAATGTAGACAGGAATAGTGGTTTCCTCCTCATAATCATCTAACCTTATGTTCAATTCTTTTAGCAATATGTCCGTACCTTGCATGAATCAATCATCGTAGCTCGTACGTGTACCTGAAGTAATCATATGAAAAAATTATTGAAAACAGAAAATGAATCTTTTATCTGATTAATCTAAAAGAAAATAAATCTTTCCGCTAAAATCTTCTAAAAAAGAAATTACCAGCACAAATCTGAGTATTGTTGATCACAAAATGACTGTAGGGACTTGAAAAAAAAAAAAAGTTTTTAGATGGTGCCTAGTGCTCCTGGTAATATTTTTGGAAATATAACCTTGAAAATATCCATGAGTTCACCACTAAGAACCATCTAAAAGAATTTTTTAATTTTTTTCTAAAAAGGTACTTTTTGGTGTCACTGTGGTCATTTTGGACCAACAATGCCCAAATCTTGTGCAGAGTTTTTTTTAAAGATAATTTCAGGTAAAAGTAAAGGATCTGTTGTTTTTAGATGATTTTAGATAATTTCAGTCCTGGTACAAGCGTTAGCTATGGTGATTCATGTATGTGAAGTATATATATATATATATATATATATATATATATATATGTATCTGCTAAACTAACCCTAGTCTGACACAAGGCTGCCATGAGCAGCGCACTGTTTGAGAACTGAACTCACTAGAATTGGCCTTTATGATGAGGTAAACATTATTCCATGACAGATGCTCCAAGATAATCAAACCGAGCTTAGTCTGGTATTGGGTTATAATAGTGGATTACAGGGGTCTAGCAGCAGATTTAGGAGTCAGGGGGCTTGGCTCCTTGGGCTCTTGACCTCCAACATTTAATGAGATTTGTTAATGTATAATGCTAGTAGAAATGGAGTTGGTGAACTGCTATTCATAGAGCTCTATTGTCATTTAGGGGGCCCTTCCATTATGGGATCTGGAGTGATTTTTAATTGCTTCCACCTCCTCCATCAGCTGCACACCTGTTTATTTTGAATATCTTGTGAACAAATTGCACTGCCTTAATGTAACTTGGCTACCAGTCTGGGGGACCCTACTGCTCACGTGTGGACAGATCCTCTCCTATGGGGTTTCTCAGCAGTGAAATGCCATAGAGTAATTTTGTGTGCTGTATGATTTTTGCATTCACAATGTGCAGGGTTTTATTGCAAAACATTGAATCACCCAGGCGTGCCAGCACCTCTACAGTCCAGATTTGGCTCTCTGAACTTTTTCAAAAGAGATTTCAAACCTTGGATGAGATTATGGAGAATATAATGAAGCAGTTGTTGGTGATCCTGAAAGAGGACTTTGAAGACTGTCTTAAAAAGTGGAAGTGTAGCTGGAATAAGTGTGTGAGGCTCAGAGGGGAATACTTTGAAAAGGACAAAGGTTCTTTGAATGTAAATTTCTTTGAAGGGGATCAAGGCAGCATTGCCTTTAGTAGGCTATTTTTCCTTAATAATAGATGGCTGAAAACTTTTCGGACAGATACCGTATAATAGCAACTAACTAGAAACTGGCCGGCTAATTTCTACTCTGGGGTATGTATCCATGAAAGTAAATTTATACATCCGTAACTCACATAGATGAATCACCATAGCCTGTACATGTACCAGAGCTGATCATTTGAAAAATTATCTAAAATTATCTTAAAGAATAAATCCTTCATCTGAAATTATTAAAAAATACTGAACTTATCAAAAATTATCTAAAAATACTAGCACAAAGTTTGAGCATTTTTGGACCAAAATGACCATAAAGATCCCAAAAAGCACCCTTTTTGAAAAAAAAAAAGAATAGGGTTTTTAGATAGTGTCTCATGATGAACTCATGCAAATTTTCTAGATTGAAACCCTGAAATGTGATTTGGAGCACCAAAAGACATACACAACCATACTGATGAGAAAAGAGAAGAAAATGTAACCCACTTGGCTGGTTGGTTGAGGGGGACATTTGTGGGGCTATTGTGATTTGATATGAAATGTAACAAATATGGAGTTGAACCCATGCTTGGATATTTGTAATAGAAATAGATATTGGCAATTTGTATGAGGACACTCATGCACACACATATATATATAGTCAAGAAAGCTTTCCAGCTTTAAATAGTAAATGTTAAAAAAACTTAATCAAAATATTTTTTGGTTTCACTTCAGTCACCAATTTCCAAATATCTGTCAATGCAATTTATGTAATTTTCTCTAGTATTTTTCTCTGTCTCCCTTATACTTTCTTTTTATGGTACAATGTATAAATTGTCTCTTGTTGGGATCATCCAATGTTTACCATGTATCTGTTTTGGGGATTTAAAAAACTAAATAATTATATTAACATGACACCCCAGCAGTGTTGACCAAACACCACCCCCCTTTATTATATAGTTTATATCATATTTGTAGTTTATCATTTCATATAAGATTTTATGTGTATTGGATATTGGCATCATTTCACACTACACATTCATTTTTTGAAACAAGCTCAACTCTTGTAGGTTATCCTTAAAACGTTTTTAACGATGAGGGATCAGTAAGTGTAACAACAGACATGACTCGCTCTTCATGACATTTCTATTGAATGTTCATCCATGTGAATATTTAATCCGTTGTGTTGGTTTTAATCTTAGACTGCATGCAAAGCAACTTATGATATCATCTTCAAGAAAACTAATTACACAGAAAAACTCTTCTTTGAGTTGATTCTCTATAATATAGTCTAGAAAGCTTTTCTGCTTAAAAAACTAAACACATCAAAAAACCTTTTTTCAAAAATGTTTTGTGTCTCTTCAATCACTTATTTCCCAATATTTGTTAATGTAATTTTCTCTTATATACACATAGATAACAATGACAGATAAGTATTCAAACATGCAAATTATGACAAATATGCATCAATAAATACACTAACATACACACAGGCATATGTATGGATGTATGAAGTTATGTATATATGTGTATGTGTGTGTGCACACGTGAACTGTAACGGACACATATACACCTTTATACACGGCATAGATGTATGTTTGTGGATACATCATCATCAGGATTATCAACAGACTCTTAACATCCGTCATTGGACATAGACCTACCCTAGGATTCACCATACTTCTCTATCATGTACATCACAGAGTACTTTCTGAATTTGTCTAGCTCGTCTCTCCATCTAATACTCTGCCGGCCTCAATTGTGCATGTGATCTCTGGGGATCCATGTCACGAGTTGCGATGTCCATCAGTTATCAGTCATTCCTGCGACATGGTCAGTCTATTGCCATTTGAGTTTTTTAATGGATTCTATATCATTGACTGCTATCTTCTCCTGGATATATTGTGCTGTCTTGTGGTCCCTCCATGCGAGGTAATATCTATATTTATACTTTTATAAATATGAATTCACTTATGTACATGATTAGGTTATGTTTGTACGTATATGTATGTGTATTTGTGTGTAGCTACATCAATAAGTCTGTGGCCCAATAAGAAACATATACCTGTAAAATACATGTGCACCTATACGTAGTGCTTACACACGCACACACTCACCATTATCATCATCAGCAGCAGCCTTTTAGCATCCATCGTTGGGCATAAACCTTCCCTAAGATTCACCAGACCCCTCTATTATGGGCATCACGGAGCCAGTACTTTTGAATTCATTTTAAACAACAAATAATTATTTTTCAATGTAATTTCTTTCCTTGTTAATGCACTTAGTTCAGTGATGAATATCATTTGCGTAGAAAAAGAAAATTTCAGCTCACTCAGCTAATAGCTGTGTATTTGCCTGCGGACTAATTGATGCAGCTGTGTATATGTGTGTGAGATGTTTAATTTTTTATAAGTGTCTATGTATATATGCATACATATATCAGCAAATCTATATGAATGTATATATGCGTGAATGTGTGTCTACGCATTTATATATATAAACGCATATGTATGGCTATGCATATATCTCTAAGTGAGTATGTGTGATTATACGTCTGTATATGTGTGAGTGTGTGTGTGCGTGTCTGTATACATGTGGCCATGATCAAAATCAATCTTTTTTGGTTGAACTCTTCTCCCTGCATTTTTATTTTTTCACTCCCTCTCCCAACCCCCCCGCATGGTACATTCCAGGCACAAGGTGCGACTTCTGCTCAGATCCCCATCAGATAATAGGTTTGCTCACTGAAACAAAACAATATTATCATGCATGGTGGACCAAGGGAAACAGAATGGAAAGAAGAGAAAGGAAAAAAGAGAGGAAGACGGCAACTGGGAGCATGGACCTAAAATCATAAAGACAGAAAGACCAACTGCCCCCAGGACACTAGGCCCTAGTCTTTTATCTATACTCACACCTACATAATCGCTCATTCAATCTTCACAGCCAGGATGGGTCTGGGACCTTCTGTCAGTCTTCTCGAGCCTATCTTTGGAATGGACACCTTGTCATAAGACACCATACAGTTCAGATAGATAAACATCACCTTTGCAACCTGCTCTCCAGAGTAAAGAATGGATTTCTATGGACAAGTCCATCACGTTCATCTTTTGTGAATGGTCATCCTTAAAGCCTTTCTGACAGGTCTGAGATTGCTTGCGCTCTGGTTTTTCTGACTAGCCTTTAGCTGATTGCTCCAAACGTCCCTTCAACCCTCCAATCTGACCCTGATGACTTACTGTTGTACGATACAAATGATAGGACACACATCGCTCTGTACAACTTGCTCCCAAGCTCGAAACATCAACTGATGTGGCTGTTATGCTTCTGCATTTAGGGTTAATACACATCCACTCACCTCACCAAATGGAGGACCACAAGTTGAGATTGACAACTGTAATATTTTTTCCTCTTCTTTTTTCCATTTATGATGATGTGGAAAGAATTACATCCATAAAATCCATTCAAAAACTAAAACTGCAATGGGCTGGCCATGTTGCAAGAACGTCAGATAACTATTGGACATCAGGAGTGACAATGTGGATCCCTGGAGATCATATTCAAAAATTTGGCCGGCAAAAAAAATAAGAAAAAGTGACAATTTAGACAAGTTTAGAATATACTGGCACTGCCACTTCCACAATCAAGAGGTCTAGTGAATCCTCGGGAGGCCCATTGTATGCTGATGCTGCTGATAATGATCTGTAATATGTTGCAAGAGAAGTTACTGTATGGAATACTTCATTTTTTTTTCTATTCTGTCAGCCAGTCACTCTCTAGAATGACAGGGGTTTACAGCAGTTCGAAAAACTAATTTGAGTTATTGAAATTCCATGGTGCTTTAGAAGAGAAACTCTTGTAAAAAATTTCTCTTCAACTCAAAAAAATCTTTAAATTTGGCTCTGGAAGGGGAAAATGAGATAAAATAGTAACTAGATATTTTCCTAGATAAATGGCATGAAAATCTGAATAGTTCTGGATATGATTTGAGGCAATCCAGAAATCAACTGTAAACTAGCTTTCCATTCTCTGTCCGTCTGTCTGTCTGTCTCTTTCTGTCTCTTTCTCTCACTCCACACCAGACAAATGCTAATTTTTTCCTATCTCTCTTTTTCTAACTCAAAAAAATACATCCAAATTTTCTCATGATATAATCTGGCCTTCGCACAGAGAGTGAACCTACATTTACATGATTATAAGCTAATTCTTCTCTCTAATGATTTATTTACATTCATGTTCATCAAGTAAAAGAAAATAATTAATGCGTAACAAATGTTCACTAATTATTCCGATAATTGAGCTCATTTTTTGCGTTGTCAATGTTGTTCCCACATTTCAGCTGATTTATTCTACAGCCTTTTGCTTTATAAAAATGCTTTGACCACAACAATGTAAATAACACAGACATTGAGTCCAATTTTCAAAAACTCTTGGATCGATAATGACTCTTCACTAAATTGTCAATAATAAATATCTACTGATCACATCCTTTCTCTATGTTATAACATTCACACAACTTTTGATTTTGGTGGACTTTCTTCTATAGCTCTATTTGGTAAAAGTTGTTATATGTTATAAAAGGTTTGAATGACTTTTATTTCATTTAAAAAGTTGTTGACTACTCCAGGTTGGAACAAGTTACCACAACTTAGTGTCCCATATTGCTGGGGACAAATGATTATGAGTTGGTGTCATAGTCAGTTGACTTAGTTCACTAAAGCCTAGTATTTAGAAAATTTCTTTGTGCATGATGAAATAAAATAAAAAAAAGACTTTAACACTTGAGTCTCAATGAAACAAACTTCATTTTGAGAAGTATTCTTATTAGAATCCATCAACATATGTTTCTTGGATTATCAAGTGATTCTTGCTGGTTGGCTTTGTATGTATAGTGCATACAGGCTGCACCAATGGAGCCAGGGTGCAGATTTTACTCATTAATTTGTCTAGAAAATTTTATAAACCTCCTCCCAATCCAACAAATGGCAAGATCCCACTTTTTCCAATATTTGTAATACATCACCCCCAAGGCAGCATGATGATGGTTTCTATTGACTGACTAACCAGACCAGTTTCCCTTTTTTTTTTCCTCAATGTTCAACTCAATTACTTTAAGGTTTGGATTTTTGCAATGCTTTAATGTTTAGAAAAGTTACATATTCATTGCTGACTGATTTTAGATCGTCATGCAAGACCACTATAGTATATTGTACAAATATGCATAGCTTGTTTTAATGACTAAAAGGTTCTATTTTTATTGATATTCAGTTTATTTTCAGAGTTATCAGTAAGGTGAACACCCTTATACCCAAACAGGAAAAATGAAAGGGTTATGTGTATTCCTCTTGCACAAGTATAAACCTAGTCATAGAGCATCTCTAACAGCTTCCAATATTAACCTAGCACAAGGTGCAGGAACCATCTCTGATCATATAGGGTGGCATTGGTTCAATAGTGGAGATCAGAGTCTCAAAGATCAAGATGATAGAGAACGTCCACCTGCAATTTAGAATTAACAATTGATGATGTTAGTCAAAGAGAGCCAAGCCAAACTGTTACAGAAATGTCACAGGTACTGGATGTTGGCAGTGTAATAATATTGAACTATCAGAGACAAATTGATCTAGAGAAAGAGCTTGATAAATGGGCTCCACATGAACTTGACGAAAGCCATTAACAAAGAAAAAAATGGATGTTATTTCCCTAACAGCCAAATACATAAAAATGTTTCATTGATCCACAAATAATAAGGTAACTTCTGATTGTAGGATAGATGCATTTTATGGAAGTGTAGGAATAATGAAAGTGTCATGTACATCAAAATCAAAAATAATTGCATTAATACAGAAGAACTTTGAAATCACAACTTTATAGACATTAATGTATGAAACAACACAAAACTCTACTAAAGTGATTTTTGAAACTTGATGATTATCTTATGAAAGCTAATGGGCCGTGAAACCTTACACTGTTTCCTTCCTCATTTCTCTTAGAATATGTTCATATTTTTAAATGGAATTTCAAATTCTTTTTTTCATTCTGAAAGATTTAATGTTTATGACTACAATTCCATTTAGAATCTTGATCATATGACAAACTAATAAACATGACAAGTAAGTCACTAATAGCAACAGATGGAAGAATAGGAAGAGAGCTACTTATACAAGGGGCTTTTATGACAAAGCAGGAGTTTGAAATGCACTTATATTATTCATTTTTTTATCTGATGATCATGGCACAGTTATGTTGTTCCTTATGTTGACAGTTGTTTGCTCAGTCAGTAAGAGTGGAGTTTGCATATAAATCTGCTTCCAAGGTGAACATGGGTTCAATCGCAGCACAACGCTTATTTCTTTATTAAGTTACACAATCTAAGGTTACTTGTTTGCTCTCGAGTAAGATAGATGCCGAGCAATTGGTTCCTAATAAATTGTCTTTAAATTATCACATTGTCAGATATTTACTGATTACTGATATTCTATGCATATATATGTTTATTGTGTGTTTTTAAGATGATCTGATAGAATTGTGGTGGTAAATGACAAATGAAAGATTGAGAAGACATGTTACATCTCAAATTCCTTTTGATTTTTTCCTTTCAACATGTAACAGACTGCAATGGATTGCTGATTCCACAATTTTCTGTAATGCAACTTCTGATGATGGGGCAAAATGCATAAAGTTTTATCCTGAAAATAAATTTTGAGATGTATTGCATGACTTCTGAATCTTCCATTTCCACATTGTCATTTAGCATTTTCTGGATGATGCCTAGTGGTGTACTCACGCAAATTTTCAAGGTTGTAGCCCTCAAAATATGACCAGAAAAAGCTTGGAGAGACACACATTCACACACAGATAGATAGATAGACAGACACAAACATGCGAAGAAAAAAAATCTGTAGCCCACTTGGCTGGTCAGTTGGGCCATTCGTGCAGCTTCAGTGATTTGATAACAATAGTCTTCCTGGTATATAGATTAACCGAAATCATCAGATTAGAGGTTTTCAAATTTTTACTGTATGATTGAAAACCAAGAAATACACTTACCTTACATGGCACATGTACTCTTCGTTCCATGAAAAGTATAAATAGCAGTTTCACTATTTTATCAGCATCCTGCTTCCACAAGCATAATGAAAAAATGCTGTAAAAATGAAATGGATTAGACAGAAAAATTTCACAAGTTACTGAACAAAACTTCTATATCAACATACTGATGAATGTATCCATCAGCCCTCTTTCCTTTCATTTGTTGTTAAAAAGGTTGAGATCTCACAAAATTTTTGCGGTAATATCATTTGATTGGCAAATCTGTGGTGGAAGCAGGACAGACATAATACCTGTTCTAGGCACTTTCAAGGATTGGAATACATGTTTGCTTATTTGGAAAAAAATTATGCAGCACACTAGGGTGGTCGTTGTTGCACAGATCATGAGAACCACTTAATTAGACTCTTCTCTAATTGAGGCACTTTTTAGAGGATCCTAAACTATGAGGCTCTGTCTATCAGTAGGTTAGTAGGTCTATCCTCATTGTCTCTCAGCTATTTTTTGTCAGATTTACATGAAACTAGGTAAAAAGGGCTCCCTTGATCAGATGCTTCTTACCTAGAAAAAAACCTTCTTCTAATGGACATGTGGTTTGGCAATGATGGTGTTTAACTTGAGGTTTTAAAAATGATTAAAATAGATTTTTTTTGTTGTTTCAAGTCAGATTTACTTGAAACTTTGCATAAAAAAGTCCTTGGATAAGACAATCCTTACTTAAAATTATCTTTTGCTTAGGGTCACATAATCTGTCAATAATGGCATTCAAATTTCATAGTGGTCACCTCCTTGAAGTTTTGGTTATTGTTCATTATTCTCTATATTTCAGATAAATTAATTTGATCAATTACTATGTGTATCTCAAGGACATTGATATCTAGTAAAATAAAATTGCAGAGTGACACACAAGTCAGAAAATGTAAATATTTATATTTTATGAGAGTTGTAGGTGTTCAAAATAAACATATATGCAGACAATTAGTACTTACTTAATTAATTAACAAAAAGGTGACAGTAAATTTTTGATCAGTATTATTTGTTATATGATATTTATGAAAATCATCTTTATATACAAGTCCAATGCTTATATGAAGAGAGAAAGGCAAACACTATCCTCTCAGGGAGGAAGTCCAGGTTATAGACAGGGGGTGCTGAGAAAAATCAAGAAGGCAGCCCTCATCAACATGTCGACTGAATGTATGTCAGACATATGCAGAGTTCAACATGATATGGTTTTCGCTTCTCAACAGGGACTAGGTATAGAAATCCAGGCCCTAACAAGGAAAGAAGATATCATCCGAATCCAATATTACAGCATTGCTACCATTGTAGAAAAAAATTCTGTTTACCATCATCACATTTGAGTAGAATGCCAGAAGAATGCTGTAGAATGGATCAGCCTGAAACCTTGAGTTAACAATGCAAACAACAGAAGCAGTGTTCAATCATCCAGAAAACTCTTTGAAATGAATATTTCTTTTGAGAAATAAATTTCTCTATTATCAGGCTACAGACATTGATTTAATTAAGTTGAAGTAGATTGAGTCAAAGATTTAACATGCTTTTACCTCTAGAGGATCAAAGCTGTTCCCATCAATATGATGCAATGATCGTCTGGAAACGTAATGAGGAATAATATTAAATGGCATTGTCTGCATCACTTACTTATCAAATCTTCATCTTCCTTATTTGCACTGAAATGAAATAGGCCTTTAAATTAAATTCTCAGGTTTTCTCTTGGATATATTGTTGCAGGCAAGATGAGAAGTTGTAGGTATATAAAGGAATATCAAACTCACCATCTCAGTCAATAACCGTAGAGTCAAAGTTTAAAGTCATTTAAGGAAATTCCATTGAGGATTAAATATGATCAGAATAGATTCTACTTGAGACATCACTGAGGTTTTCCACTGGAAAGCATCTTAAATAAAGTAAAAAATACATTTAGAAAATTTTCACTGGTAATCAATAATAGAGTTTAAAAAAATCTAGAAATATCTAGATTCTAGATGTTGTTAATAAACCCATCAGAATAAGATGTTATTAGTAAACCCATCAAAAAGTCAGAAAGGTTTTTTCTTTTTCTAAAGAAAATACCAAATGTTTGTAGAAGGGGTCTAGTGAAGTACTGATGCCAATTTTCAAGTCTGTGGACAAAACGGTATGGCCAGGAAAAACCCAAACACACTCATGTATTAGAAAAGAAAAACCCTTTGCTATCTTTCATGGCTACTGTTGTTCAGCATTAGAAAGAAGGAGGTACAATTTGCACAGTGGTTGATATTATGGATGATCGAATAAGCAATTCAATTGCGGCTGTTCACATTAATTTTGCACAAGTGCGCTTCAGAAAGGCATGAAACCATCTCTCCTCCTACCTTGTTATGGGTAAAATAGCTGGGCAGACTGGGCTCACTAGCCTTGGGAAGGCTGCCAGTTCAGGAGAAAGACAACTCTGATTTCAAATCAGGAAGTGGAAACCTCATAAGGCGAGTTGGTTGCTAACTTTTATGTCTTTCCAGAGACAGCTCCAGTAGCCAAGCTGATTCTAAACGTATTGTGTTCCGCTTCCATTTAGATCTGCGAGGAAAGAGGGGGGATACTGCTGACTGGGCAGCTGAGAATTTCATACCCTCTGCCCAGGCTTGCAGTGTGGAAAGGTCACTCTAGATTCCTCCCGTTGTCAATCAAGATAGGAGGGCTTCTAAACTGTAGGGACTAAAGTTCTGAGATTAAATGTTTTACTCGTTTCATATTTTAGAGTTATTTATTTCCTTTGTGTCCCCTGTTTTGATCACCACGTTTGAGCCAATGTCTTGATATGAACAGATATTTTTCTTTCAATCTGGGCTGTACTATTTACATAACACTTCAATCTTCCAATTTTCTTAGCTACAGTATTTTTAATGAGGAAATGAGAAAGAAAGGAAACAAGAGAAAAAACAAGTTCTGACTTTCAAGCCTCGAGTTGTAACATATACTCGAGAAAGGCTAATGAATGTTTTGGGTGGAAAAAATGATTAAAAACAACTAAGATGAAGATACAGGCTCATGTAATGTAACATCCAAAGACCACAGGATCCAACATACAGCTGAGGAAGGTTGAAGAATATATCAGCTGAAATGTAGTGATAAAAGCAACAAAGATGTAGATGTTGTTCTGAATAATATGTACATTGACATCTAAAGACCACTTGATGCAACATATAGCTGAGGACGGCTGGAGAACATATTGGTTAGAATGTTGGGTTAGCAACAATAAAAATGACAATGCTAGTCTGAATAATTTGTAGAGTGGCATCAGAAGACCACAGGATGAAACATACAACTCAAAAATGCTGAAGAATGTATTGGCTGAAATACTGTGATAAAAACAACACTGATAAAGATATCAGTATGAATAAGGTGACTTCTAGAGACTTTCTTACTTAGTGTCATCCATAAATATGTACATCCCAACAATTTTTTTTATAGAATATTAATTTCCTTTTATGTCAAACTTACCAGAATGTTATCATTTCAAGTGGAGTATCATAAAATCAAAACAGATATTATTAGGGATCATTCATTACCGAACTCCACAGCAATGAAACTGTGTAACCAGTCCAAAAATGAGTACACCCTATTTGAAAAAAAGTTTGTCAATATTGATATTTGGCGTGGTAGTCTTGATTTTCTATTACTGCTTATAGTCTTGACCACACTGACTTCACTAGATTTGTGAAAACAGCCACTGAAATACTTATCCACTCTTACAGTATGCATTCTTTCAAGTCCGTCTTGCTAGATACTCGTCATTCTTCTAATATTTGTTTCAGTATATTACACTTGTTTAATTGGATTTGAATCTGGCCACATGCTGTGCCAATTAAACATTATTACCTTTTTCTCCTTCGGAAATTCTGCTTTTTTTTCTAGCTGAGTGTTTTAGATCATTGTCATGCTGAAACACAGCTCCTCTGTCACAGTTCTGAGTGAAGACTGTTTCCTTTTTATATATTGATGTAACCTTCAGCATTCATGATCATGTCAATGAAATGCAGCTCACCATTAGAATTCATATAACCCAAGACAATGACGTTTCCACCACCATGTTTATCTGTTGATACCGAACAATTTTCTTTGTACACCTTGCCGAGACTATAGCAAACACAATGGATGCCCTCAGGCCCAAATAGGTCGATTGCTATTTCATCAGAACACAATAGAGTTTTAACAGGAGAATAAGAATAGAAATTCAATGTTTTTGGACAGAGTACTGTGGTCAGGAAAGAAAAATCAACCTTTTAGGGTTTGATTGCTTCCGACATGTTTAGCATTGTCATAAATAAGTGTACTGGGAAAAGTGTTTAGTACATCCGTTGATTGAAATGATAAAATTTGGTTTAAAAATAAAATTAGCTTTTTTTGTTAGAATTGTACTTATTCATGGGTGATTCTGAACTTATTTGAGGCAGTCTGTCGATCTATCATTGATGACGTCCTCTTTTCCACTTCTTTGTATCAATTTTTGGTTTTGAGATTTATTGATCTTTGGTTTGTCTTTTAGTTTTTACCATTGGTTAGGGTTTTGTCTCTGGCACCCAAGATTTTATCATTGGCATCTCAGGCTAAAGTTGGTTGTGCACAGTCTGCTGCGGGTCAGGCAGGCAATATCATCCTCGAGAGCTGGGGGACTTCGAGCTGTTCTTTCATCTCTGTGGTCATGGCATTGATTCTTGGCTACTGTGTGTATGGATTCAAAAACCATACCCTCTTGGTGGACTAGAGAACATCAGATAGGGTAGACAGCTGTCAGGCCTTCTAGGAAGTTTGGCATGATGTCACACTGTTTAAGATTGGTTTTCAGCTGATCTTTAAACCAACAACAGGGTGGATGCCTTCCTTTAGCTCCCCATATCAGATCTGGAATAGAGATGAGACCAACTTATCAAAGCTGATGGGTGCCGATTATGGTCTCAATGCTATTCGCACTTAGGAAGATTGTCATAGTGAGATGCAGTGCTGGATTAAACTAACTGTTGGCCTTAAGCTAAAACAGGGCTTTTCAAAGTGGGTATTGGTACCCCTACAAGGGTCACACAAAGATTATAGGGAGTCATTGAAATATTTGGAAATTTTTTTTCTGAAGAATAATTATGCAACTACTGTTACTTTTTATCATCTCTTCACAGAGATGTACTCTCTCTGGTGTTTATCATGAAAATGTCTCAATGCGATCACTATTTTAAAAAAAACAAATTCACTTTTTGTTAGATTTAGTAATTCATTTCTTAAAAAATGATTTAATCTCTGGTAATAAACATCATCAAAGTTTATATACGGGCCTAATTTTTATTGTTAGAAATAAAATAACATCAATGTCTTTTTTGTTGCAGGTGGTTGGAGTCCTTCTTAGAATATGGGGCCTTGGGCTGCGGCCCACAGTGTTCATACGTAAATCCAGCACAAGTGATATGTGGTCCCTGCCAGATGATACCAGAGATGCTCTGCAGGCAACAGGCATAAAATGAACCTTACCTTCTGACCTGAGTTCTGTCGAGTGTCCTGGTCTCATTGCCATCAAGAAGTACTGACAGATAGACGGCTCTACGTACTTTGAGCGTGGCGTTAACAGTTCAGGAACACATGATCCCTGACTCCGCAGAGGCTTGATGCTGCTTGGTGAATCTGGCTTTCATTTCACTTTCATGATTACGTGGGTGGAAATTAAGATGCTCTCAAAATATTTCAAGGATTTTCATTCCTTTGGCTGAATTTTAAAGAATCGTTTTTACTACTTGGTTAGTCTTAAGCTTCATTCTGCCACAATATTGAGCGAATATCAAGTTTCCTCTCTGGGTAACTGCCCAGAAAATATTGATCTAGATACAACTAAAATCTCGAATATTGATGTAATGTACACAATAGAGAGGTGAGGTTGGACAAATGGTATGATTAATCAAGATAGTATGTTTTATTCATCAAATTATCATACATTTCATTAAATTGCCTCCAGCTATCTCTTCTATTGTTAGATATATTCATTGTTGATGATGAGGGAATTATGAAAATACATGATTGCTTTTGTTCTGTTTATGACCATTATTGATTTCATAATAACATTAACCAACTTGGAGCAAATTTTCAAGAAAACTTATCTAAGAATTGATTGAGTTTGCATTTTCGTTCCAATCTTTCCCTCTGCCTCTCTCTCTCTCCTTCCATACATATATTGAATATTGATGAGATTTATCCGACATAATGGTAAATTTAATAGACAATATGGAAACACATTCACTAGACACAACTACGCATACACACATAAAAAAAGCCCTTTTCATTTCCATATCCCATACACAAATGATTTGAACCTTGACACAAACAAATCTCTCCTTTTTTTTGCCAGTATATGATAAGAATTCAGGAAAATGACAATAAAAAACCACGCATCGTCTCTCCCCTCCACTCTAAACATTGTTATTTGCAGATCTTATCATTTTTCCCATTTGACATTTTACAACTAGAGAAGCCAGTCTCCCAAAACATATGACAGAAATAAATAAATCCTGTTTTCTAACTTTTCCACATTGTCTATTGGGTTCACCATATATATCTATAAGACAAAAAAGAATGAAGAAAACACTTATCACTCTCTCTATACATGTATAAATAGATGAAATATGTACCACTAGTTGTATTTATCTTTCTGAAAAATTTTTATTCCAACAATGCTCAGTACTTGGTGTTGATGTAATATATCAATTAAACATAAAATTTGTCTATGACAATGGTATGAATGCATTTCACTTTGTTCAGCTCCTAAGTTGTACGTATACTCTGAAGATAACATCCACTATGATTTGGAATGTGATGTTTGGAGAGAGTTGTAACCATTTACTTTGCAAGCATTATATAAAATTGTTTAATCAAGGTTCATTAACTCAGGTTACATTGCTATTTGTTGCTTTATCTTTCAATTGTTCTCTGATTGTTTTTTTTCACTATTTGTGAGTACATAGTTTTATTTGTTAAAATAAAGGTATTATTCAATTCAGGTAATTTTCATCTTTGCTTTCACATTATTTACCTGTTTTCAAGCATGCTTTGAATTATTTATTAATTCGTCCTTTTTACCAAAAATAGGAGAAATTCTTTCTTTAATTTGTTTTTTGGTGTTCTGGTTTTGTAAAGGTCTGTTACTTCCTTGTATTATTTCATCTCATTTTAATCTGCTTTAAGGTTTTTCTTTATTGTTTTTGAGCAAAGTTTATTATTCACTGGGATTATTTTGTTTCAAATTCCTATCATTAGTTATTTTCTAATTTTTTTATTTAAATTATTTCTTTTTTTCAATTTTTGTATGGTTTCATAGATTTTTTCTACGTTGTACTGGGGTGTTTAGTACAATTCTATTTTTTTGATTACTTATTTTTTAAAAGATTTTAGAGGAAATTTCTTCCTGTGCCAACATTTGGCCCCAATCTCTGATTTTAGATGAATTTTAAAATTTGTAGTTTATCTTTGAGGCATAGATTACATCTTGAATTGAAGTTTCTGAACACATTTTTTTAATATCTTTCATTCTATTATTGGATTTTTTCCTCTATCCCCGAGTTTCCAAACATGAACAGATAGTGAAGTGTTGTTTTTTGTAATTTTCAAGATTAATGGAGGTATTATCTAATCTGCTTTTGAAATTCAAAAGTAGAATTTCGAATCACTTTATCTGTCTATCAATATATTTGTGCTCTATGCACAATTCCTAGTGTTGGGCAATAGTTTTATAGCACGCATTTTCTTGTTTCAAATAAATTTTTATCTAGATTTCTATTCAATTTTTTTAATTTGATTTAAAATTCCATCATTTTGGCCACGGATTATTCTTTCCATGTTATTCATGCAGCTGTATGACAATTTCAATTTGTTTAAATTGAAAATTCAGTGTAATCTGTCGTTCAGTGGGAGATATTTTTTAGATATTCTTTTTTGCTATTATAACAGGAGAGCTCATCCAGAATCAGAGGCAAAGTTGTACATTTTTGGCAGTAAGTCTATATGATGTGCATTGGAAATCAGGGAAAAAGCTACTGTCAGGATTTAGGAATTAACTCAATTGTTAATGACAGAATAATGTATAATAATATAGAAAAATATTATTGTAAAAAATACAGTTATCCCTCATCATTCACGCCGATAAGGGTGACAGCAGATGTAAATTTACTAAATCTGCATAACATAATAATTTCTGCAGCCGAGGGTTTAGTCCCCTAAAACCATAAATCTTGTACCATGAACAAACATGATAAACAAACAATTCCCAAATTGTAAAGTTACAAATGAATAAGTGGCTGCCGTAAATCACACAGTAAAAAAATGTCTAGTTAATTAATGAAAATAAATTCAATAAAACTACATTACAGTGAATTGGAAAAAAAATTGTCTTAAATGCCTTTTGACAAACTGGTTTGTAGGTATCTTCAACCTTGATTATATCCAGATTTTTATCGTCAACATAAATAGTTTTTAGTTGATAATTTTCAACAATCTTTCTTTTAGTGACACAAAGATTATAAAGATAAAATTGATAGATTAAAAGTTGCAAGCGTTTCTATCAACACTTGTCACTTTTTGTCAAAAGTCCACGGTAGTTGCTATACCATAAATATGTATGTATTCATGATTTTCCAAACTTTTTATGTTTTGTTAATATTGACCAGTGTATGATACTTTTTTTGTGATATGTTGAAAAACTCTTGAAAATATTCCCATTAAATTATTCAAGACTGAACTACAAATCATCAAAACCGTGAATGGAAAGCATATGAATGGCAAGGGATAACTCTATTCATCTATTCTGTCAATGCTTGTATAAAGAATAATGGAAATATTCAATAAATCCATCATTCAGTCAGGTCTTGTATATTTCTAGAGTTTGTTTTGCATGGCAATAAAGCAGTCTTAGCTTGATTTAAAATTTCAGATTTGGTTTGCTTGTGATTTGAAATAAGAATGATTATTTGCGGTATTGCTGAGAAGCAGAATTCCATATCGGAAAGTCATAAGTATATTAACATCAGGGGTGCCAGAACCTCCATCGCCTTGGCACAGGGTCTGTGGGGACAGCTTTATGCTCTCAAATAAAAAGTATTTGTAAGACATACTCAATAATATTTATTTTTGATTGCCAACTGAACAAAAGTTTTCATATAATTGAAAAAACAATTTCACTATAAAATAAAATATTTTCTGAATAATTTGAGTGACAAATGTCTTGCTTATTATGCTTGAGCATGTTCAAGTTCTCCAGCATAAGCAGTTTTTGCCTTAATTGCTTGAAACAGAAATACAAGTTTTGCTTAGTGATGAGAGATGAGAGATTTTAGGGGTTGCCACAGCACTACCAAGTATGGTTTGTTATTTACAACAAAAAGAATAATGTATTCTTTATAGGTAGAAAAAAAACATTATCATTTAATCTGTGGAGTAGCAAACATCTGTGTTTTGTCAAATTAATTTCATTACACGTTATGGAATTTTGTCTTTTGATCTTGAACTGAAAACCATCAACTGGATGAGGGAATTGTAAGCAATAGGATACAATTAAATATTCTTGCATGAATCTGTCCAAAAAGTCATGTGTTCTGTTGTAGACAACCCAGTGTTGCCAAATTAACAATTTTCCGGCAAGATGTGGCTGATTTAAAAAAAGATTCATTTATTAAAATCTGTGGTAGTTGAAAATCTGGCCAATTTGAAAAAATAGTAAATTTAATAAAAGGAAAAATTCTATTCTCATTAATTATTTGTTCTAGAGTCTTAATCATTTTATTCGATGAGAGGAATTTGAATGAATATATTAAACATTTTCAGCCATAAAGCTTGCAGAAAATATAAATATTAGCCAATTTCAACCATTTTCAAAGACTTCCAGCTATAAGTAAAACAACCCATCTGCACATAATTGCTTACAGTGTCCTTGATTTATATCAATAAATTCTCATTTGATTTATGTAGATACAAAGTATGTTATTAAAGTATATCATTATCATTAAAATTTTGTTTAATTTATGTAGACATAAAGTGTGTTATTAAAGTATATTATTCAAGTGCAAAGTATAGAATTATCATTAAGATTTCTCAAACCTGAAGCATGTTATTAAAGTATTATTAAAGACTCTAGTATATCATTATTGAAAGTATGGAAAAATGTTTGAATTTTCAGCTCTGTTTGTGTGGATGACACATACTAACATAAATAGATAGCCAGCCAGCCAGCCAGACCAGCATGAAAACTGAAAAAATCTATGTTGATATTGACTATGCTGTTGTTGACAGCTTTGGTTGACAGTTTTTAATATAAAATAAAAATGATTCTATCCGAAAAAATAGTTGAAAGCAAAAAGAATTAACTTATATCGAGTATATCATTCTAAAATATCTTCCTTGGAAAAATGTGTTTCCATACTTTGGGATTTTCCAAAAATGGAAGCTGTATTTTTCACATGAATAACTGACATGATAAAAAAATAATCATATTAGCCAAAACTATATTGAGATGGTAAAAGGATAAAAACAATTGAAATTAAAAAAAAACATGTATCAATTTTCAATTATATATCTAGACACGAATGTAAATCTATACACTGAACATATCTATCTATCTATAATAAATGTGTTCAATCACACATTGATTTCTTGCAAGTTAGGTATAGAAACGTAAACATATGAGATATAAACATTCAGTATGCTTGAATTTATACATTTATCTCTCTCTCTCTCTCTATCTATCTATCTATCAATTGAAATGGATTGAAAAATATAAAAAGAGTTTGTGCTTATTCAAATACTTATGAGCAGTACTTTAGATTTAAACCAACTATTCATATCAATATATCACACATGTATATATATACAAACTAAATAACTATTTTGATACCTATACAATCCGTACATACAATACTGCCCATAAGTATTTGAACAAGAACAAATTTTGTGTTTCTTGCCAATGATTGTTTTCTTCCCATATATGTACTGGTGTAGTTTAAAGATTTTTAACAACTTGTTTTGACAACTCTTCCAAATAGGAATGTTAGTCTGCCTTTCCGTTCTCCTTGATTGATTCTGAACAAATTTTAGATAGAAAAGATACTTGATATAATTCATTCAACTATTCAATTCAATTTTTCAATTTTTTCAGGAATTTAGCATTGAGAACCACAAAACATGTTTAAATTCACACTTTGTCAATCTGATTACATTCGTACAAAATTTCAGTTTGTTCAAATATCTATGAGAAATACATTAATACCTTCAGTTGAGTAGTTTTGGTGTATGTTTAGATATTGCAGTTCAAATTAATGTGACCAAGTATAAGCTGGAAAAAAGTACACATCAAATTATGATAAAACCTTGAACAACGCAGTTTTGAACTGAACAGAAAGTTTTTGAATGAATTAACCT
The DNA here is from genome assembly GCA_963457665.1 of Thysanoteuthis rhombus. NCBI lineage: Eukaryota > Metazoa > Mollusca > Cephalopoda > Oegopsida > Thysanoteuthidae > Thysanoteuthis > Thysanoteuthis major. Next base: position 58,131,592 of record OY735213.1, read on the forward strand.
CACTAATCAAAGTGTATCTGAATTGTATATAAACCAAGGTTTGGTGAAATAGCAAACTGAGTGTGAATTCCTACTGAGATTGTTATATTCACTCCACACAAACGCATTTAAGAAAGGCACAAATTGTATCATCCTTACACTTTGTCCCATCACTAAATATCTGGACAAATGTCTTGTTGATGGCTTGCTGTGATGTCTTATGAAGAAAAGAATTGGCCAGTGAGTACGATGATAAAACACTCTCCCATGACAACTCTATCTGTTACCCCTATTGTCAGATTTGAGGGAGTGCAGCAATTATATCAAAATATTATAAAACAGCGAATGAATTTATTGCTGCCCTGATAATGTTCATCAGCAGCCAGAAATTAGATCACTGTGTTTCCAACAGCTACATGCATGCAATCACTTCCTGTCCGATAATGGATAAATGTGTCTAATTATTTTTCACTCATATTTTTCTGGCAATTAGACTTATCAGTTCACTGGATAACCATCTCCCAACAAAAGCAAAGATTGGGATAGGGACCTGGAACAAAAGATTTCAGTTTGGGAGTATGAAATCAGTCCAAGTGGCAGATTTGAATCTACACGGAAAGAGAAATATTGGAAGACCAGGAAAATATCAGTCAGGCAAAAATGGTCAGAGTGGCATTGGCCCAGCGGAGGGATTTTATGCAGAATTGAGTCCATTAACATTGTATTGTTGCAGCCCTGTGCTGAACAAGGAATAAACAACCCAACACAAAACAGTGAAAAGCTAACCTCAATATATAGATATCAAATCAGCATAGCTCCACAAATGGCCTACCTGATCAACCAGTCAAATGAGCAACAGATTCTTCTATCTTTGCCAATCTGTTTGTCTGTGTATGCATCTCCAGGCACCCCTGTTCAAATTTTTTGGACTACAACCTTGAAACACTGTGTGAAAACACCTTTTTTTATTTTTTTCAAAAGAGCGCTTTTTGGGGTTTCAATGACCATTTGAACCAACAATGCCCAAATCTTGTGCTGGTATTTTTTTAGATGATTTTTTAGATAAAATATCTATTTTATTAGATAATTTTTGCTGTATTCTTCAGGCACATGCAGAGGCTATGGTGAATCATTCAAGGTACGGATATCTATACCTATATCTAAACATGAATTCATCTGCCTCCAACTACAGTCATCTTTTTGCTATTTGGGGGATTGATCCCGTGTTTACTTCGTAGTTATGCATAAATATTCTCTATTATAGGATTTCGGGTGCAATCTGTTACAACATGACAACCGTAAAGAATGTTAAGACCATTCTGTACGATGAATGATATTCAGCCATATCACCCCCCCACCCAACCCCTGAAAAAAAATTACGTATAGAAAGTGATGACAAGTTTGTGTCATTTTCTAAGGGCCACAGATACAGGAGCTCTTCTTTGAAAAGAAGTAATTAAGTGTCGGGTACCAAAAACGATTCATCACTCGTTTTACTAGTATATTTTTGCCTTTTTTTATCATACACAAAGGGATCAGTGTTGTTTGGTGCTTTGTATCTTTGTATCTTGGGTATGTTGTGTGCTATGGATGCACAAAAACGCAAAAAATATTTCAGTGTCTATAAAAAGCAATGGACAGAAAAAGCCTTTTTGGTACAAAAAGGAAGGCAGTCTCGGTTGTAAATTGTAAACTAACAAATCCTTGCTCATTCGATGTTACAAACAGCAAACAAATCACAAGAAATAAGAGAATTAATGAAAGAAAAACAAAATTTGGATAAGAAACTATTTTAGGTATTGATAATCATGTCTAATCCAATTTCTGTTTTTCCATTGATGCTCTAAATTCTACCACGGGGACCACCTTCCCTACATTGTACCAAAAAGGTTGCAACTGTCCATTGCTTCTTAAAGACAGTAAAATATTCTTACAGGTTTATGTATCAGTAGCAAACAGCACATTCAAGATATGGTGCATCATACATTGTAAAAAAGAATGAATTCGAACAAGATTTGGAGATAAAGTCAACATATCTATATATCTATTTATATGTATTGATTTATATGCATGAATACGTATACATATGACTATATACATACATTATATATATATATATATTCATATAGATATAATACATGTATATATATATATATATATATATGTATATGTAACAACAATAACAATAACAATAATATATATATAGAGATATATATGTAATGTATCTATCCTTCTATCTGTGTGTCTTGATGTATCTATTTATCCATTGATTTCTTCAAAATGCAGAGAAAGGTTTTTGTAGATATAATATCAGCCCTCTATTTCCACTGGTGTGTATGACACATGCATAGCATGAATCACTTAAAAACTGAAGAAGCAGAGACAGTTTTGGTTAATGGTTTCTAATAACTTATACATTTTCATCTATGGCTTTAAAAAAATAGAACAAGATTTACCATCACAGTCAATAATTGAACAACTGTTGCATCAAGATTTGAATGTAATGTAAAAGATATTCCATCGAGGAATAAATATGGTCAGAATGAATTCTATTTATGGCATCGATGGTGTTTTCCTCTGGAAAACCATTAAAATAGTGTAAAAAAACATTTAGAAATATTTAGATTCTGGTGAATCTATATATATGTAATTATTTATTCATATAATGATTAAATAATTGTGTCATCCACAGACAACTGTTTTGTTGTATTACAACTCTTCAGTATGGCTATAGACTATCCATAATCCCATCCAGTACCACGAGATATATTTACTCACACATAATTCCCCATCCACCAGTGCTCTATTCCTAAGTTGGAAGAGCATTGCATAAGCTTATAATGAATGTGTTACCTCACTTAAAGACTGCTCAACCCTGAATAAGGGAGCGTCAATTATATACATATATATTTTCATCTCTGTATATGTATATAAATTTTCATCTGCTGTCTTTTGGACTACTGATGTCAATTTTGAAGTCTGTAGCTAAAACGGTATGGCCAAGCATGGTCGATAACACAAACCCACACATATATAAAAAGTGGATACGGTTGTTTGATTCTTATTTATTTTTATCATGAATTAGAAACCATCGAACAAAACTGTCAACATAGATTTTTTCAGTTTTCAAATTGGTCTAGCAGAGCATCTATGCACATATACAACTAGAACCAGACAATTCTCTCAAGAACAGCTTCATTCGGTTGGCAGCATAGTAAACTAAATAAAATCCCAGAACCAGTTCTCAAAATAAGATTTCTCAGAAAATAGAAGAAAGGTTAAGTCTCTTTATTTGTATAGACTGTGACTTTTTATCATTAGAACCACTATGCCAACTCAAGTTTCTAATAAATCTCTGGTGGTGACATTTTCTCATTAGTATACTCAGCTATGATCCCTAGGGACAAAGATTGAACCTCGTAGAAAGATAAGGACAGAGAGTGTTCTGTTGTTTTCTCCTGACAGGCATTTAGTACGCGATATGAGTTTTAAAAAAAAGGAGTTAATTTAAAGACACTGTTTAACAAGTTTTATCTTTCTTTTCTGTTTTTTTCCAAAAATCGATTAAGTTGTGTCCTCAGTGTGGCTCCGACTAAAGGTCTTTGCTTGGACATTACATCTCATTTAGCCAATTTGGTTTGCAATACATGAAATAGACATAGAGACGGCAAGCACCTGCATCACTCACTTCGTGCTGTGCTATTTTACCTATAATTAGGGAAAGAGATGGATGAATTCATGCCTCTCCCAAAGGCATTCATGTCTAGTGAACACAAACTGTCTCAAGTAGAGTTTGAGCTTATCTTGCTGAGTCCATTCCCTGCGACATCACTTGCTCAGTCACCCAGCACATCCTTGTTTTTTCAAGATCATAATTCTCTAATCGATTTTAGCCTGGCCCCATAAATGGCCTGCCAGACAAACCAGCAAAGTAGGCTACAGAATTTTGCTCATCTGTGTGTAGGTGTGTGTGTCTCAAGGGGCTCCTGGTCATATTTGGGGGCTTACAACCTTGAAAATTTGCATGACAACACCACTGGGCACAGCTCAAAAATTCTTTTTTTTTTTCTCTTCAAAAAAGGTGCTTTTTGGGGATCATTCTGGTTATTCACTCTGACATACACTGGGTCTCCCCCTTGTAGAGTGATAGCATCAATGACCTTGAAAATTTCTACTGATTCGAAGGGCTTCTTGGAGTTGATAAATGCTACAGCAAGTGACATTTTGCAGTCTGCTGCTCCCTCTTTTAGTTGATTCATTGAATTGAGATAGTCCATGGTTGAGTAGCTTCTTCTAAAGCCAGCTTGTTCCCATGGTTGGTTTTCATATAGTGTTTATGATTCGGTTGGTGATAAGTTTGAATATATGGTCGAGTAGACATTGGTCTGTAGTTGTTGATATCTTTTAGGTTTTCCTTCCTTTATGTAATAGCATTATGATTGTAGTGTTCCATTCTTCTGTTTTGGGCATGTTGAATAGTATGGTTAGTTTCATAGTGATGATTTTACCATTCTACAATGTGTAAATCCTGTTTATGTCAGAATATTGCAACATATATACCATCACAGCAGCTCCTTTATCTGGCTATATAAATACTCAGAGCCCTTTCAGCTCCTAAAAGGTGTGAGGCAAGGTGTTACAAGCTCACCCAAACTCTTTATAGCCAGCCTCGAGACGATCTTCCGAAACCTTAACTTGGAAAATAAAGGGATCAGAATAGATGGCAAATACCTAAACAACCCCAGATTTACTGATAATATTGTCTTTCAAGATCTCAAAAAAATGGAAGACAAAGTGAATAAAGAAAGCAAGAAAGTTGAAGATAAACACACAACAACCAAAATCAAAAAATGCAAAACTAGACAAAGTAGACTACTACATCTACCTAGGACAATGAATCTCCATGAAATTCTCAAAAAAAAAAGAAGAAATTAAGCAAAGAATCACTTTAGGATGGCATGCCTTTGGTAGAGCAAGATCAGCCGACAAAAACAAGAAAATCTTATTAGTCCTAAAAAGAAAGGTATACAACCAATACATCTACCCGATAGTCACCTATGGAGCAGAAACATGGAACCTAAGCAAGAGACAGACCCACAAACTGAGAAGCATGTAATGTAAACATAAAAGAATCATGCTCAACCTCACACGGAAAAATCACAAATTAGCACAATCAGGGAAAATACAGGAGTCCAAGAATCATAGAGTCTATTAAAAAACTCAAATGGCAATGGGCTGTACATGTTGAGAGAATGGCAGATAACAGTTGGACATCATAACTCACAATGTGGATGCCCAGAGATCATATGTGAAACCATTGCCAGCAGAATAAAAGATGGCGAGACTAACTAGACAAATTTGGAAAGTACTGGCACCAAAATGTCCATGATAGAGAGGTGTGGCGAACCCTGGAAAAGGTCTTTGTCCAACAATGGATGGTAATTGGCTGATAGTGATGATGATGGTGATGATGGTCATTTTGGACCAAAAAAGTTCTCATCTTGTGTTGGTATTTTGCTTTTTGATAATCTTAGATTAAAGATCTATTTTTTTAAATCTTTTATCAGATTGTTTTGGTACACATGGGAGCTACTATGATTCATTTATGTGAGTTTTGTATATTTTAATAATTGTTTTTAATGAAACGAAAGTAAATTACTTTCCACAGTCAATATGCAATACTCAGTTTTTAGAGTGAATATCTATTATGCCGGCAGTAATATATAGGAAATAAAAGATTCCATCACTGACAATGTGATGGTTTATACGAATATGAATCTCCAAGATACGGAAAGCTTTATGGGTCTTATTGTTGCAAAAGTTTTTTTCTTTTATACCAAAGAATATATTCTGAACAATATCGTATGAGTTCAGCTACTCTTTCTCCTTTTCTCACTGGCGAAGACAATTATTAATTAGATAATTCTGTTCTTGAAAAAAATCAAAAAGGAAGAGACAGACATTTTTATCAATATGTGAGAGGAAACACAAATGCACACACAAATAAACAAGCAGACAAATACACACACACAAACATGCACACTCAAGCACACATACATACAGACACACACACATAGGCAGACACATACACATAAATGAGCACACACATGAACAAAGTCACCCTAAAGACACAAACATACATAGAGTCACACACATGCACATGAAAAAAACACAAGGATGAACATATACACTCACACACACACAAACACCATACACATTCACACATACACGTAAATAAACAAACATACAAATATACATACACAAACAAACATGCACACAGACGCAAACATATATGCACAAACAAGCGCACACATGAACACACGAACACGAAAGACACACTCACTTAAACACATACAGACACACACACACACACACACACACACATGCACACACACAGAGTGAAGAAGAAAAAAAAGCAAAAAAACAGAGAATAAGTGGGATCAGAGCCAGTGAAGCAAATAGCTGACTCTAAATGCCATAATCTTACTGAATCAGTAGTAATGATATGACATTATTTTCATTTATCTATTTCTTTTTTTCTAGTATAGGATACAAAAAAACACGCCCTTTTGCACACTTTCTTGTTTCCCGACCATCCCACTTATAATCTCATCCCTGTTGTTGGTTAATTAACTGTCGGGCATTTCCATAAATCTTGTCTCTGCGGCTTGTGTTTTGGCAAGTCAAAAGTGTGTGAAGACACCAATGGCAGAAAGACATCATTTCTGGCAGAAATGTGTTTCGTCATCGGATCAATAAATTAGATGCTGTTTTCTGCGTTTTTTTCATTTTTTTTCCCCCATTCTTTTGTGGCATGTTAATACCGCCGAGGTTGGAAGGGTTTGGATACATGTTCAGCTGAGAAAACACAAAAAGCAATAAATAACCACAGAGACGTAGGCATGAAATATTAATTCATATGTGTGTACGTGTTACATCGGATCGGTAAAATAGCCTGATTATCAAATAAAACCATATATTTACTTATTTTTTGACCATATAAACTCTTGATTGTAAAAAAGTAGTTGTTTTTATCCTTGTTTTGATCAAATGAATTTTTGATCAAATTAAAACTATATAGTTAATTATTCTTTGTGAAAAAAATAGAGTACATAGTTTTTGCGGAAAATGAATGAGTAGTTCCAATCTGATCAAAAGTTTATTTATTTGAAACAAGGATAAAAACAACTGTTTTAACACAGGTTTAAATACTGTTGCTGTGTTTAGGTTATTCTAATGTTTTCACATTTATATCTATATATCTGGATTTTGTCCAGCCCTAACTGTTGATAGTTGGAACTTGAAATTTTGCACACACTCTGTCCTTATGAGAAGGGGGAAATGTTCCCTTTCAAAACAAGGTTTCAGTAAGGGGTTTAATTTCCAATGTAAGTTTATGCTAAACTGGTCCCATAGTTCGTGCCCACGATTGCTTTTTTTCTCAAAATTTAGACATTTTTGTGCCCAATAATTCCTTAGTTGTTGGTAGCTGAGATTATCCATTATCTTATGTCTATGACTGCTCTCATTCTATGCCTATATCTTCTCATACTTTCTCTTATCCCTCCCAATTTTTTTTTCTTGTCCATGATTTTGTCTAAATGTTACACAAACATGCAAAAATGTTTTACGCTTCTGTAAATTACCAAACTCTTTTCTCTGCCCCTTTCCTTCCTACCCTCTTAAGAAACTACATAGATTTCTTTTTCCCTCTCTTTACTCTTCCTAGCCCCCAAATAAACTTTCTTTCCTCCTTTCCCTTCTTACCCTCTTATTAAACCAACAAATCTCCCTTTCTTCCCTTATCTCTCCCTAACTCTTCAGAAAACAACCTAAAATTCTTTTCTCCTTTCTTTTGTTTGAAGTAAGATATAGAATATTTTGAATAGAATAAGTAATATTTTAATTAGTTTATAGTAATAAAATAGGAGATACCTTAAATAGAATTATCATTTTAATTTTTACAATCCTTATCATATCTCCATTTGGTGGACTAAATAAAAAAGAAAGCAGCAGAATATAGAATACTACATGCTGTAGCATTTGTTGACCAAGAAGGCTGTTGTCTCAATAGAGATCCTCAAAGTCATCAATGCAATCATACAACAAGGTGTAGACATCATAAATGTCAGAGTACTGTGACATATCAATCAACTTAGCAGCTCCTTTATCGGGTTACATAAAGACTCTAAACCCTTCCAGCTCAAGAAGCGAGTAAAAACAAGGTGACACCAACTCATCAAAACTCTTCTCAGCTTGCCTGAAAGGATCTTCAGAAATTTAGACTGAGGGAAGAAAGGAATCAGAATTGATAGCAAATACTTAACTTCAGATTCACAGACAGCATTGTCTTCTGTGCCAAGAACCTTGATAAACTCCTGTTTCAGGAGATATTGGTACTGGGACACTCACAATTGAGAGCTCTGGTTGATCTTGGGGAAGGTCTTTGTCCAATGACTGACATTCAAAGGCTGACGATGATAATGATGATAATATATTACTATTTAGCTATTCCTATGAACAAAGTCACCAATACATCATCATATTCAGTCCTGTAATATAACTAATGGAATATTATTATAAATTAAGACCTCAAGTCCCATGCAGTAAGAAGTCATTATTTCAATTGAGCTATTCTCATGCAGTGAATGCTAAATATTTTCACTTGAATGTTGTAACCATTGCGCTATTCCCATGCAGTAAAACCTCATCATTTTCAGTCCAAAGGTATAATTTGAGCTGTTCACATTCAGTAAGACCTCATAAAATTCAGTCAAATGTTATAACCATTGTGCTTTTCCCATGTAGTGAGACCTCATAATTTTTCAATCTGATGTTTTTCTATTCAAAATATTACATATTTCATTTTGAATATCATATGTTCCATTTAAAATATTCCTTCTTTTATTTAGAAAGAAACTGGATAGAATAGAAATTTAGGTAGTTTGGGGAAAGGATGGGAAAGGAGAGGGGAGAAGGGATGTCAAGTTGTTTGATCAGAAGGTAAGAAGAGAGCAGGAAGATAAGAAAAATGGGTGGTTTGCTGACAGTGTAAGAACATTTTCTAATCCATATTTTGATAAAAGCATGGACCAGCAACAAAGATTGGTGGGGGGATGAGGATAAAAATAAGATGAAACAGGCATTGGGATAGAGAGAATCAGAGACACATGA
>OY735213.1:58145744-58483244 GCA_963457665.1 Thysanoteuthis rhombus
TAGGAATCTCTTCAAGCCAGTCGTCCTTTTACAGCATTGCCTCAATGCTTGTGGGCCTAGCTGACCTCAGAATCTTAATGTTTTTACTGAAACCACTCCAGTGCACATTAGGAATGGTGTAGAGGCAATACTGGTGAGAGTGCTTGAGTAGGAGTAAGTAACTCTGATATATAGCCCAGGATTCAGCACCGTAGAGAAGGATGGGTTTTATGAACTCTAATTTTTGCGTCTTTTCTAAATATCTTTTCTAAAGATTTGTGTAGTCTATCAAGGAATCTGAGGAATTGATTTGACTTAGGTAAGGGAACTCCTGGACATCTTTCAGGTTTGTCAAGCAAATACCATATCATCATGAATAATTATTTGTGCATATAAGTTCTACATATACTCAGATGAAGATTTTAGTGTGTATCTACATTTATACATAATTTGATAAATACTATATGATAATACATACATGACTGTGTGTATATGTATTCCTATATATATTTATGCATATACAAAAACATACACAAACATACATATATATACTTTATAAACTGATAACTGCACCAATTAATCTGTAGACAAGCAAGCGCAAACTGACCTTGAAATTTATTGAGAAATTAATTCATTTATCTAGAATTTGATTGATTACACTTCAGTTAAAATCAAGGGATAGATAATTCTATAAGAAATGCATCACTTTCAAATAAATTTGTGTTAGTGTCAGTGTGGTCCATTTCTTTGCCAAGCAGAGAAAACTCAAATTTGTGTCGCAACACACACACACACACACACACATATATATATATATATATATATATATACATATGTATATTTGCCTGAATACTGAACATATAGTGTGCATGTTGAAGTAAGATTATGAGTAAAGTAGTTTTCACTGTTATTGGTCTAAAAGAAAAACAATTGATTTTGCGAAATAAAGAACTTTTTATAAAAAAAAAATGATTGAGAACAAATCTTTTTTTTTCCTTTAGAAAGTTCAAATTTAAGATTTTGCATATTTTTTAAACAAAATATTAAAAAACAGATCTGGTTAGTCACTCTCTAGGTACTGACACGCAATCAATATCTTTTGGCACAATGTCTTGTTGAGGGTGATCAATTAAAAAATTGGAAAAAAAGATGATTTAGAAATGACTTACTTCTCTCACATTTTGTTGCACAGTGATCAACAAAGAATAACCTAAATGTTTCAAAAAAACAAAGGTGAATGCTGCTGGACACAAACTAAGTGATCAATCTAGCAAACTTTTTTTGTAGACATGATAAAAAGTATATGTCTAAATTGTCTGTACACATGATTCATACATACATACGTAGCCAGGAAGCCAGACTAACTTGAAAACTGGAAAAAATCTGTATAAACAGTTTTGGTTGACAGTTTCTCAAAGAAAGGAAATACATTATCTTTAATTTAATTTTACTAATGGGGGAAGCGAATGGCTGAGCAGTCAACAGCATAGAGAATGGGGTTGGTGAGCTGAGTTCAAACCCTGGCTAAGACAGTTTCTGCTTGCTTCATACTAATGACCTACTGGTGTATCATGGGCCATGGCTACAGCTTATTACCTTCCATGTTTTATATATACAGCCACAGGAAAAAAATCTCTAATACACATTTGAATTTGAATTCTCCTTTGATGTTTTTGTGATTAATCTTTATAATTTGGAAAAATAAGTCTTTTTCTCTCTAAATTATTACTTATTGGATACTGACGTAAAAAAATAGAGAAAGTCTGAACTGGAAAACATGCAAAATCAAATTTTGAAAAATAGATTAAGCAAACAATAATAAATATATTAGTGTATGTATACATACCAAATAGATCTTAATTCAAAATAACCCTGAAAATCATCTGGAGAGTGGTTATAACATGGATAAAGATTTTTTTCTTGATGGTTCATTACAGATTGTACATTCTGTTTCACTTGAAAAAGATTTTCAAATGAACAATTAAGAGATATTCTTTTTTACCATTTATGCTCTTTTAGAAATTCCAACTCCACCCTTCTTTTGGGGGGCTGACCCACAGTGTCAAGTTATAGGTCAGTTTAGCCTGACTGCCTTGTGGCATGCTATGAGATTAAATGAGAAGGGATAGAGACAGAAAAAAATCAGATATTGTTTTAGTTTTGAGATATTTATAGAAATTGCACCCGTCTACTTTTACTTATGTTATAGATACACCCACACAAATCAAAATCACTCAATTCAGGGTATTACTGTAAATTTGAAAAAAAAAATCCTGCTCTGTTGTTCCAAAGCCTTTCAACATTTTACTGACAGAACTTCTCAGAAATGCTTGAAGGAAAACTTTCCTGTTAAAAGTGAAAATGATGAGAATATCCACACTTCACATAAATGAATTGCTGTAGTGTACACATGTTCCAGAACCAATTATATAAAGAATTACCTAGAATTAACTTTAAAAAATAGATCTTTTATCTAAAATTATCGAAAAAAAAATACCAGCAGCAGATTTGGGTATTATTGGTCCCAAAATGAGCATAGAGATAAAAAAAAAAGGCACTTTTTTGGCTTAGTGATGTACTCATAAAAATTCTAAGGGTTGTAGCTCCAAAAATGTGACCCAGAGTGCTTGGACACTCACAATCAGGCTCGTAGACACAGACACTCGAAGAAAAGATAATCTGTAGCCCACTTGACTGGTTGGTCAGGCTGTTTGTGGGGCTATGGCGATTTGATTTTGGTGATGAGGATAACGATAAGGATAAGGCGGATACTGGAAAGAGAGCTGGCATAAATAGTTATAATGATGATGGTGATGATGTTGACAATGTTTCAAAGATCAATTTAAAATTTAAAAAGGGATAATCTCGTATGTAATCCTGACATGGCCTCTCTCTGCAATCATTAACTTCATAAAATGATCATAGAGTAAAGAAAAAAAAATCCAATATGGAACCTGAGAGGTGGAAAGCAAGTGATAAATTTGAGTGTTAATGCTAAGCATTAAAATTAAATGACATGATAAAATAAACCTTCCTTTTCAGCTGAATTCTAACTTGGATTGCTTAATCTTCTTAAGAAGGGTCTGATCCTCCATTTTTCAACAAATGGGAATTTGGATACTTCAAGGTTTATCTTTTATTATTTATTCTCATAATCCTTGCATTTTCAATCAACACTTTTTTGTCATCTATTCTGTATTACTGATTTTGCTTTTTTTGTAAAATCATGTCTTAAATAGTTTTGATATTTTTATATTTCAGTCTTTATTTTATGTTTCTCCTCCCTTCTTTTTGTTTTTCCTTCTTTCATTCCTTTCATTTCTTGTGTGCTAATTTGAATTATTTCCTTCTTTCTTCTTTCTTTCCTTGTTTTTTCCTTCCTTTGTTTCTTTGTTTCTCTCTTTTTTGCATTTTTAATTCTTTTTATTTTTTTCCTTTCTTTTTATTTTTGATTTTTATTCCTTCTAATCTGTTCAGACTTTCTTTACTTCTCTCATCCTTTCTTTTTTCTTTCTTTCTTTTGACTCTCTGTTAGATGTGTCCAACATCTCTATAAGTCACTTTGTCTGTCCCCTGTTAACTGAAGTCATTCATTCTTTCTTTTCATCAACTCTTTGTGATAATGAAAAAAACATCTGCGTTTTCCCTTTCAGTGGTGGATTCTTTTTTTGGTCATTAAAGAACAATAATCTATTTTTTTCTATTGGTTCTCATGATAGATATAAAATTACTTCATCAGCATTCACAAGCATGGGATTATAGATTAAAATTGTTTTTTTAGATATAATTTATAGTCTCCTTTTTAGCAGAACCCCTTATCTACAGTTTCTCTTTCAGTGCCCCCCACCCCACATTTTGACTTTCAATGAATTTCCGTTTTTTGTTTCCTTCACTTTCTATCTTTTGTTTTTACCACATCGTCTCATGAGCTCCCAATAAATGGGATTTGGGTTCTAATCTCATTGGGGACAACTTCCAATCAGTTATTTCCAGTCTATACCAGGATGGGAATAACTAACATAAATCTTAGAGGGAGGGGTTTACCAGGACCCAAACTCCCCTATGCCCCTAAATCACCCATTCAGCCCCTGATTGTGGTACAATTTTGTGTCAAAAGTAACATTTCCAAATCATCAGTATTTTCAATTCCTCAACTTTTTAGCCAATAATACCCCCTAAAATCATTGTTCATCCCAATAATTCCTCAAAGGATTCATTGAATCACAACTGAGATCGTTCTTTTGTGATGAAATGTGTAATTTACCTGAAAGGTGATATGAGGTCACAAAATAAAAAAGATAGAGAAAGTACTTTGATGTCTGAAAAATGATGCTATGAATTTATAAGTGTCAAGTAAGTTGGGGAAACTTTTGGATCCATCAAACATATTATCTGGTGATGATTCAGTAAAATCAAATCACCATAGTCTAAAAAACAACCCACCTAACCAACTGGCTAAATGAGCAACAGATTCTTCTCTTTTTGCTCGAATATATCTATGTGTGTGTCTGGGCTTTCGTGGTCACATTTTAGGGGCTACAACCTTGAGGCAGAATCTATAACCACTTTTTTCATTTCTTCAAAATAGGGCTTTTTCAGGTTTTTATGGTCATTTTGGGTCAATAATACCAGAATCTTGAGCTGATATTTCTTTTAGATAATTTTTGTAAAAAAAAATCTATATATTTCTAGATAGTTTTAGATAATTTTTATGCACTTTAAGGGCTACAGAGATTTACTCATGCAAGATAGAGATATTTAATTATTTTCATAAATTTTTTATCATATTTTCCCTCCAAAACTGAAGAAAGCCTCCCAATCGATGTTTTTTAGATTTTCTGCTAAATCTGTAAGGAATATAATTTCTTCTTTTTTTTTATTGTGATTAATGACAAGTCAGCTCTATCTGTGAGTCAGGAATTTTATCTTGCAATAGGTATTTTGGATAGAATTACTCAATGCCACCTGTTGCAGTTAATGGGTTAAAGATTGAACAATAAGATTTTGTTTTCAAATTTTCATTTCAGTTTAGAAAACCATGGTGGGAATCAATCAATAATTAACATTTGAAAGCAAAAAGATTCCCAATCCTCAGTCAGAGAATCAGCCACAAATTTCAATATAATGATTGGAACAATTTCAAAGCATTTGAGAACAATTGGCAAGATGAAAAGCCAGATCAATGGTTTCCATCTGAATTGAACAAAGACTTAAAAATCAGATATTAATGCATTAATCATGTTCAACAACATAAAAATAATCCATTTTTGCTTTGTATCATCATTAGTAATGGAGAATGTATCTGGTATGATAATTGGAGAAGAACTGCACAATGACTGGATATAGATAAGAAACTGAAACATCCATTGAAACCATGCAATCATCCATGGAAGATTATAGTGGGCATTTGGTAGAGCAGGAGTTGTTTGATACATTATTGTTCCTGTCAAAAATGCCAAAGTAAGTTATGTTGACTAGCTTGAAACTGCATTCAAAATGCAGGTGAATATATACAGAGTCATCCACCAGTTGTCCTCATGTTATTAAAGATGGATTAATTGATGATGGAGACTTTATCATAACCTTTCCATTCACTCCCTTCTATGAATTACCATTTTTTCTAGCATTTACACCATTTCCTTTAAAACAAGAATTTTTCCAATGAGAATCAAACTGGAGAAAACTTCACTGAATTAATCTTGAATTAAAAAGTTCTCCAGTAATGGAAAATGTGTGAATATGAATAAAAGGATTAATCAACTGATTAATTATACAATTTGGTTGAATGAATCATTTTTTTCTATCAATTTATTTTTGTTCAAATAAATCAGTGATTTCATATCGAACGATTTGATATAATTTTTACTCGTTTCGTAGCCTCGTCTTTTGTTAAGGTTGAAGAAGATAAAGCTCTTGTCAACTTCCACAGATCAATTATGGATGGACATTACTATTTTTAATAAAATTAACCACTATTCATGATATGCTGAGGCTTTTTTTCCAAATCTATTGGACTTGACAGTTTTCACTTACAGTACAGATCTTATCATTCTGTCTGATTCCCTTTAAGTATAGAATAAATTCATAACTTAATCACAAACATCACATGATATTGACCTCAGAATTTCTTATTCTATCAACAGCACCACTCAAGGTTATATATTCCATCTGAAAAAAAAAGATATGTATATATATATATATGTATATATATATATATATGATAATAATGTAAATAAGTGCTCTCTAAAACTTGCATTGTATACTGCACCTCACCTTGAAACACCATTGCACAGACCTCAGGGCTATTCATGGACTGATGGCCTGAGACATGGAAAACCCTCAAATCTTTGTTCATGAAGTGAGAATCCCCACATAAGTGAGGTAACTCGTTCATTGGAAGCTTATGAAATGCTCTTCCAACTTCGGAATAGAGCACTCTGGTGGTTGGGAATATATGCGTGAATAGATATATCGCTTAAATTCAACCTCACTGACCGTCCAGTTCTGCGTGGTGCAGAGGTAAGATACCAGTCTCTGGGTCTGAAGCAAAGGTTTCAATCCTACCCCGTGGTATTCGATACGATAATGGATAGTCTATAGCCATACTGAAGAGTTGTAATACAACTAAACAGATGTCTGTGGATGACACAATAATATATATATATATTTACAAATATGTATATATATGTATATATATATATAAACATGTGGATCTATAACTCCATAGCCTGACGCTGCTGTTATTTGAATTTTGATCTGAAATTTTCAATGTATAATGTCTGATCTATGTAATTGATTGAAAAGCATTGACAATGGGAGGGAGATTAAGTTAAAAAATTGTTGTGTAAAATAAATGCTTTTTTCAGCATTCAATGTATTGAGATTTCCCTATAAAGTCCTTCATTTGGGAAATATCAACACAGAAAAGGTCACCTTGAGATAAAATAATCATTGATTAAATGATTTATTCAATTATAGATTGAACATAATATAGAAAAAATTTCAGATCAAAATTCAACCAACCACAGATAATTGGAAAGAAGAGTGATCGATGAATAAGTTACTTTATAGGGCTGTGATCACTAAAAATACATATTGTCAAAGAGCAAGTATGAATACTGCAGGACACAAACTAAGGGATCAGTTTGGCATAAACTCTCATTGTAAATTGAATCGCCCAATAAAGACTATTTGGGAGTGAGGGATTCAAATATAAGAAAACCATTTTTCCTACTCATTGAGGGGAGTGTATGTGCAAAATTTCAAGTTTCTTCTCCACACAGTTAAGGCTGGGCAGATTCAAACATTGATATATATAAATGCCAGAACACATGAATAACCTAAACCCAGCAACAGTGATCAAACTGGTCTGTTGTAGGTAGTGGTGATTAATATAGCGGAGGAAAAAGTCCTCCGTGTTCTGAAGGAATACTTTATCATGAATTGCTGAAACCTGGTTGAACTTTCAATGAGCAAAAAAGGAGATTCCAGGGAATAATTCATTGAATCAAAATTTGAATCATTCTCTTATGACTGAATACACAATTTAACTGAAAGATGGCCAACGGTAATAAAAAGACAGTGAAACTACTTTGATAACTGAATAATGATGCTATGAATTCATAATGATAAAAGATTTAGTCAAAAAGATTGTTGGAAATATTCACACCAGCATCATGATTAATTTTTAGTGAATTTATTCTAACAACCATTCCTCTGTCGCCATTTTCTGAAGAAATGTTTTTGCTTTCTTTTCTTACAGATTTGTAATTAGTTTTACAATAGAAGTATTAGTGGCAGCAATATCATCTTCACAGGGGAAAATTATGGTTAGGTTTAAATGTTATTTTTGATTATTTTGCCAACTGCAAGGTTTTTGTAGCTCCTTCAATCAGCCTATGAATATGAAGACTGAAAAATGGATTGGCAAAATCATTGTGATGAAAACATCAAGAAAATGAAGAAGGATTTCAGTTTTCCTAATAAAAATTGGATCGAATAGTATTTTATATAACTGAAAATAATTTCTCTGATTCTTTGAAATTTTATTGTCATCTTTTCCAATGAAAAATTGCTTGTTCCAACAAGGCTATTTCTCTTCACTTAGCAAAATTTACAACACATTTGATATTTCATTGAGCTTTGTATTTCGTTAAGAGCTTTGACCCAGGCTCCTATAAATCTTATCAGAGAAATCAACAAATAAATATTATCATTTTTCATTTTATCAGGTGCTAAATGCCTTTTTTAACAGAATCCACTTTTCTCCATTTTATAGAGCAAATCTGTCTGTGTTATTCCCTGTTCTGAAATCATAAAAGATGAAATAATTTTAATATTTCATTGAATTTATGGAGCTTTACCTTAGATACCGTAGCATTAAATGAATAAAAACAAAAAGATTGTCTCAGAGCTTTCTTAATCACCTTAAAGGATGCAAATACAAATTTGTTTTGTGATTATGTACTATCAGAAGCCATGCATTTTATGACAGAGAATGCATCAGCACATAATTTTTTTTACTTTAAATTGGCTACGGATTAAAGAAAGAAAGAGGCGTTTGGAAAACGAAGAAGATGAAAGGAAGATTATAGAAAAAGAAAATGAAGAAAATCAAAGAAAAGGAATAAGTAATGAGAAATATTGAAGTAGAAGAGGAAGAAAAAGGAGTGAAAAAGAAAGAATGAATTGTTGAGATAAACAAGAAAAAACAAAAAGAAACACCACCATCCACTGAGGCTGCTTTTTACCTTGTCCATTAAGCAGTGGTGGTAGTAAAATCAAGTTACCTTGATGAAAATACTCCCAGCATCGTTTGAATCATAAGTTTATGATTTATGAAAAAAGAAACAATCTAAGGGATAAATTTGGCATAAGGTTTCATTTGGAATTTAAACTCGCAATAAAAACAATTTAGGGGGGAATTTTTTACATTAATGAGTAGCATGAGATAATGGGTAATATTAGTAGTTAGCAATAAGGAATTTTTGGACATTAAATTGTCTAAATATTAAAAAAAACAAGCATGGGCACAAACTAAGTAACAAATTTAGCATAAATTTACATTGTTGATTGATGCCTCCACCACTAAAAACCTCATTCTTGAATGGGATTTTCAAAAAACCAAAAAGATATCTGCTTGTAAAATTTCAAGTTTCTACTATGAACGGTTTGGGCTAGATAGATATAAATAAATGTCAGATAGATTGAAAAACCTAAACCCAGCAACAGTAATTAAACCGACCTGTTGTGGGTAGCAGTAATTCTGAAGGAGAAAAACGAAAATGAACAAATAGAAAAATTGGGAAAAAAAAGCAAGAAATAGAAATATAAGTAGAGACAGAACGAGAATAAAAAGAGAAAAAACATTTCTGAAGTTGATGGACAAAATTTTTTATTTATCAATTTGAGCCTCTCCCATCAGGAGCTCAGATACAGCATATTTGAAAGCGCGGGGGGTCAAGTGGTCCAAAGGGTCAATCACATATTTCCAATGATGGAGATCAGAAATACGTACGGGTATGGTAATAATCCTCAATGATTCTTTCACAGATTGTTGTGATTTCGTTCCCATCAATGGAGAACTTGATTTCCCCAACTACTCTCTCTATTAAAAAGAGATTGCAGCATTTAGTCAGCTTTGTATCTTCTTGCAATTTACCAGATATGGGATTTTGACTTTGAAACAAGTGTTATATTATGCATCAAAGCATTCATTGAATGGACATTTTCCTATCCCTTACTCACCATACCATTCGACACGTTGATTATCAGTTCCGTTGCCAATATGAAAAGCAATGGTAAAACTATGCAACCCATCTTGATAATGATATCCAATTTTTACCATTCAGTGGAATATTCCATATCAAAAAATTCATGTGTTTGAAGTATGTTGATACCAGATTTTGCAGCTTCTCTGGAATCTGAAAAAAACTCTGTTCCTTTTTCTCTGAGCACAGGTTCACTAACCTATCGACATTTCCTAGGTCCAACTGGATCAAGTGAATTGACGGTTTCTTGCTTTCAGCAGTTTTTATGGTTTTGAACATCATTGCTTTATGTTTCATACAACTGGGAATTCTTGCTTTCTGAATGGCTGTATTGAATCACTGTAACCCTACAAATGGCCCACCTGACCAACATGCCAAGTTGGCTACATATTCTTCTCTCTCTGCTTGTCTGTATCTATCTATATGTGTCTCCAGGCACTCCTGGTCACATTTCTGGGGCAGCAACTCTGGAAATTTGCATTGATGTACCACTAGGCACCATCTAAAAACGTCTGTTTTTCGTTTTTTTCAAAAAAGTACTTTTTGGGATCTCTATGGTCATTTTGGATCAACAAAGCCCAAACCTAGTGCAGATGTTTTTTTTTTTTAGATAATATTGAATAAAGATATTTATTTTTTAAAGATAATTTTGGACAGTATTTTTTTATGGATTATTAGTCCTGGTAAACAGGAGGGCAATGGTGATTCATCTATGGGAGGTACAGATATCCACGGTCGGCAGCTATAACGTGATGTTTCTCTTACTATTGAGCTAAACAGCCAGGTGAAAAGACAAAGGCCTAAATAACTGCTTCCCCCCTGCTTTTTTTGTTACTTAATTGGCCATATCTGTTGTTTCTCAATGTGAACAATTATATAATTATTATGTGGATATATAATTATAAATGCATTACATTATTTGAAACTATGTTTGAAATGACCTCCCATTAATACACAGAAAATATATCACTTGGCCTAGGCTATTCAGTTCAATGGGAAGAGCAATGATACATCAAAGCAGCTAACTAATTTGTCCCTGGTTCAATTCCTGTAGCAGCCCTATTTTCATTCACTGTTTATTCTATTTATGCTGTCTACACCAAGTGACACATTCTCCATGTAATAACAGGAGGTCATTTCAAATAGTTTCAAATAACATAACACATTCATATCTATATCTATATCTATATATCTATATATCTATATCTATCTATATATATATATATATTATGCATTACAACATATCATTTAGAAACTCTATTTGAAATGATCTCCTATTTATTACATGGTGAATGTATTATTTGACCTAGACAACGTAAACAGAAAAAAACTAAGAAAATGGGGCTGCTGCTTCACCATGTAATAAATGGGAGATCACTTCAAGTAGAGTTTCAAGATAATATAATGTAATTTATAATTATTTCTGTCAGATTATACATCCATTTCTTAATGTTACAAGTGTCCATGTTGAAAGAAACAAATATGTCTGATATGAACAGGGAATAGACAAAAATGACAATTTGGAGTTTTGGCAGTTATTTGAGCCTTTGCATTACAGACGACTGTTTAGCTCAATGGTAAGAGCAACACTAAATTGATCGTAGGTTCCATTCCTGTAGCAGCTCTATTTCCTTTAATTGTTTATTCTATTTACATTACCTAGGCTAAATGATACATTCACCGTGTAATAAAGGGGAGATCATTTGAAATAGAGTTTCAAAATAATATAAAATTTTTTATACTTATATCTGTTGGATTATATATCCATTTCTTGATAATATATATATATATATATATATATATATATATATATATATATATATATATATATATATATATATATATGTATATAGATTGAGAGAGGGAGGGAGGGAGGGAGAGAGGAAGAAACGTAGATATATTAAGAGTAAACCTATGGATAAGTTTCTGATGTGCCCATGTACGAGTCAGTACAGTTCGGTTCATTTCATTGTCATGTCATTTTCTGATATGCTTTCTTTCGACAACACCTGCTGAATATCCGTCTTCTCTCCTTCAGGATGTGTGAAATGTATTTTAATATATTTGCTTACCATTCCAAGCAGCATTTCACAGTTTTGAATTATTTATGTTAACCAAATAACATTTTTACCATACTCTCAAGAGCTTAAACTACCATTTTTCTTCGCACCTCCCGATTCAATTATACTTTGAGGTAGGGGGGGCCCTTTTTTCACTTTGGGAAGACATACATCATGCATGCATGCATCTATACAAACAAGCTAATGCATACACATACACACACGCACACACACACACATATATATACATACATACATATGTATTCATAATATTACTCTTGATAACAAAAACTCACAATAATTAAAAAACTGTTGACAAAAACTTTCAACATGTTTCTTCAGTTTTGGGGTAGATTCAACTGGCTAGCTGTATCTACAGCTGGTTGGCTGGCTGGCTATGTATGCATTATGTATACAGGTGACATCAATGGAGCTAGAGGGCTGGAAATTTCAATTTTTATTCATTAATAAATGCAATTAATAGAAGCTCAATAGATCAGTTTTCTCTCAGATTGGATAATTTAGTATTTTGTCCAAATCATCAGTTACATTGTTACAGACCTGCCAACTTCTGAAGAGCAAATATTTGAATATTCATATCGAAAAATCTGGAGCTTTTTGGGTGATGCTGAAAAAGTAAAAATTAGTAAAACATATGAGTTAATTCTTTCAAAAATATAAATTCTTTAATAAAAGTATCAATTCTTATGAACAATGTTATAGTTGACTGTTGCATTCTGGGCTTTTTTCATAAGATCATCATCTGGTATCCGTTTATGATATAGGATCTCAGACAACATAAATCTTGCAGCTCAGTCTGCAGCCACAAAATAAATTTAAACAACCTGTAGGAAAAAAAGGCAACAATATTACAGGTAATATAAATACAAATGTAAAGAATGTTTTAATCAAAGAAATTAGTCACTAAACAACTGATATTAGGTTGCTGAAATTGTTTGAAATGGTTTCTCTTGAAAGTTTACATCAAAAAAGTTCAAATATGTATGAAACGGACATGGAATCGTGATCAAAGTAAGAATTATGTGACATGCAACATAACCATGAGAGTTGGCGGGTCTGATTCCACTGTTTTTTCAGAGACCCCAAAGTGGCAGCAGCTGTCATTCTCTTGGGAGATGAAGTTCATGAGATTAACTCACCAGGGACCTTTTTCTTTGGGGGTCATTCATGAAGTTAAAAAGGGCTCACTGTATTAATCAAACATGCCAAAACTACAGGTTTTGGAAAATAAAAGCCAAAAAAAGTTTAGAAAAATAAAGGAATAATCTATACAAGGTTTTGTTTATTGGTTAAAGTCTAAAGTTCCATAAACAAGGTTTACCCAAAAGATCTTGATGTATGGATGTCAAAGAAAGAATAATGAAGGAGAAAAAATATAAGTTAATGGGGACAGAGGTGAAGCACAAAGCAAGAATATGGAGACAACAGGTCGGGTTAGTCAATCAATAGAAACCGTTAAGTGACCATGTTGAATAAAAAAAATCAGGAAAAGGTGGGGATCAATGAATAAGTTAGTCCTTTTCCTTTTTGTTTGGTAGTTATCACTAAAAATTCAGAATTTTCAAAAAACAAGTGTGAACTGCCAGAAACATTCCTGAGGATCGATTCAGCACAATCTTACTTTGTAAATTGACTCCTTTCACTAGAAACTACTTGGAGTGGAAAATTAAAAAAAAAAAATAATAGAAATTTTTTTTTTAACATAATAAAGAGTAAATATTTAAATTTTCAGCCCTCTAGCTATATTTGTGTGGCCTTTTTGTGAGCCAGATAAATAAATGGCCAGACAGACAGACCAACTTGAAGACTGAAGAAACCTCTGTTGATGTTAACAACTTTGGCTGATGGTTTATGATAATTGATGATAAAGAAGAAAAGATTAAACGACAGACATGGAGAATGACGTGTTCAATGATGCGTCCACCATCCTTACATCCATATCAGTGATTTTACAATTTCAAAGGGATTCTGAACAAAGTAGTAGTAAGATTACTAGTTGTGGTAGGAGTGAGAGCAGAAGGAAGAAAATGAAAGTGAGGATGGTCCACCTGAAAATTCATTAGAAATAAACAATTTTTAAATCAAAATCATATAATTATTAATGCATTATAATATTTGAAACTCTATTCAAAATGACAACTTGTTATTTCATAGAGAATGTGTCACTTGGTCTAGACAGCATAAATAGAATTTTAAAAAATGAAAGAAAATGGGGCTGCTGTAGGAATTGAACATAGTAGCTTTATGTAGTTTTATTCTTTCCATTGAGCTAAACAGCCTGGCAGAAAGGCAGAAGCCTAAATAAGTGCTTTATTTCCGCGTTATCATAATGTATGTTAACTGTCAATGTCTCTTGTTTCACAATGCGGACAATTATTTCATTAAGAAACGAATATATAATCTAACAGAATACTTATAAGTTACTATTTTTATCAATACTTTGGTTGTTGTGTATGTTTTTTCTTTCTTTCAAGTGGGCTTTAAATGAGTATATATAGCATTTTTAGCTATAAAGTTAGCTGGAATATTGGAAGATGCTTTTAGCTATGAATAACAAAAGATACTTGTGAAAAATTAGAAACACTTGATATTTCATCTATAATTCCTGATATTTTTAATAATGTCACACCTTTTTATGACATCACACCTCTTCTGATACGATAGCAGCTGGTAAATAAAACAAACCCCTTCCTTCGTCTTTCTTCTGTCTCGTGTATCTGGGTCTGACTTCCAGATGGACAGGAAATCATCTATTAGCAATGTGTGGACTCATCTGAAAAAGAGAATTCAATAAACAAGACTGGTTGTTGCAGGGTTAAATACCTCTCCAACTTCTATTCTGATTTGATTACTGCAACTTTTGTATTGTATATGTAACAAATAAAAAATCATAAAAATATATATTTCTTTGTAAAAAATGCATTTATTAAATAGAATGAAATAAGCCTGTGTATATGTTATGATAAATTTTTGTTAGGGTCGCAGACTTGTCAATTTAGCTCAATCAGTAAGAAAGTCTCCTTGGTCGTGAGTCCGAATCCTAGTGGGAGAATCTGGATTATATGTATTGGTTTACACCCCGTATCTTGGTGAGAATTGCTCTTGTTACAGTAAAGGGAAGCAAAGTCAACTCCAGTCTTTATACTGAAGCTTTTACAAAATTCATGCATTTTAAAAGTACTGAAAAAAAAAGAATAATTTTGGTTACTTTTTATCACAACCACTCAGGTCATCACTCTATGGCTATATGCTTTATTTCTGACCTAAAGTGTTTATTGATGGTTTTAGAATGACAATCTGAGCTACAACAAATGAGATGAGAGTGAATAGCAGCTGAAATCAATAATGATGATTTAAAGAAATACTGGTCAAAAATGATCTATGGTCAGTGATATTTCTTTTCATTATTCCTGATAAGTTATGCAATTTGATTAGAAATCATCAACCGAAACTGCCATCAAAACTGTCAACATAAGTCTCTTTCAGTTTTTAAGTTGGCCAGGCTGGCGATGTATTTGTGATGTTTAAGGAATCATGGAAAAGAAGAAGTGGGTAAAAGGGGAAAAGAACATGATGGAAACCGTAATGAGAAGAAAGGTAGACAGTATAAAAGAACATGAGATTTAGAGTATCATGATCTAACAGGAGAGAGAGAAAGAGAGAGAGAGAGAGAGAGAGAGAGAGAGAGAGAGAGAGAGAGAGAGAGAGAGAGATGTTATCTGGAAGAAGAAGAAGAAGAAGAAGAAGAAGAAGAAGAAGAAGAAGAAGAAGAAGAAGAAGAAGAAGTTCTGCTGTCATCGTTAGAAACAAACGACACTTGAAATGTATTAGATCAAGTGAATAAAAGGACAAAGAATTAGAAAGAAGGAAATTTGCATAGAAAGATAAGTGGATGAAAATAAGAATAA
Organism: Thysanoteuthis rhombus; assembly: GCA_963457665.1. NCBI lineage: Eukaryota > Metazoa > Mollusca > Cephalopoda > Oegopsida > Thysanoteuthidae > Thysanoteuthis > Thysanoteuthis major. The sequence continues at coordinate 58,161,483 of OY735213.1, forward strand.
AAAGTGTTGATGTCATTAGCTGTCATGAGAAAGAAAAAGGGGGGCTAATTTTATGGGAAAAAAGTATAAAAAACCATCAACGTAAAAGGATTAAAAAGAGAGAAATAAAAAGAAGATGGAGGAGGTTAATTGTAAGAAGCCTGGCTAGCATAAAAAGGGTTTGAGAGAGAAGATAAATACAAAGAAGATGATGCAGAAAAGGGAGATAAAGAAGGAAGAAATAAGCAAACGTTACATCCGTATTTCGCGTAAGTGAATCACCGTTATTATCTAAAAGTTATCTAAAATTATCTAAAAAGATGGATCTTTTATCTAGAATTATCAAAAAAAGAAAAAAAGCAGCTCAAGATTTGGTCATTGCTAATCCAAAACGGCCATAGAGACCTCAAATAAGCACTTTTTTTGAGAAAACAAAAAAAATATTTGTTAAGTATGTATTCCCATTTTCTTGTATCAAATTATCCCCCCACACAAGAGAGTTTGTTTCATTTACTTCCAGTGAGGAAGCTATCGTTTGATGGGCTAAAAGAACACACGCATACCTGTTGATGTAATTTAGAGGATATAGTTGTAAGCAATCTTCTGTTGTTTTATATTCCTTTGTGTCTATAATTTTAAAAACCAACTTTCAGTGGTGTACTCATACAAAATTTACTATGGATAAGGAAATAGTTCTGTTGGAGTTAAAAGTTCTATGACTGATAATATAAAAATAAAAAAATACATGTCCTGTTGGTCACTCAATAGAAACCGCCATTGGACTATTGTCTTTTGGCAGCATGGTGATCAATTAAAGAATTGGATGATCACTGAATAAGCTACTTCTCTTGCCTTCTGTTAGGCAGGGATCTATAAAAAGTCTGAATCTTGAGGGAAAAAAGGATGAATAAAAATTCTGCCCAAATACCTATTTTGGTTGGGAATTAAAAAAAATGTTTTTTCAAGAAATAAGGAGTAGATGTTTAAATTTTCTGCCCTATAGCTCTAGTGGTATGACAACAATTAAAGAATATAGGGCTGCTAAAGGCATTCAACCTGCAACAAACCCATTTTCTTTAATTGTTTATTCTATTAACCCTGTCAAGGCCAAGTGATACGTTAACCATGTAATGATGGGAGATTATTTCAAATGAGAGTTTTAATATGATATAACACAATTTGTAATCATTTTGTCAGATCATACATCCATTTCTTATATGCATTTGTGTATTTGTGTAAATGAGTGTGTGTTTGTATGTAGGTGTGTGCATCACTATCTTGGACATTGTGCTGTCAAGTAATGGTTAATGATCTAGTTTAGTACATCATTACTACTCAGTAGTGGTTTCAATCCTCATGGGTACCTTGCACTTCTATTCTAGTTGAAAAACTAAGCTGAACTTAGTTAATACATGTATTCATATGTATATAAGGGAAAACTGGAGCACAATGGATCATGGGGTACAGCGAATCATGACGTTTTTTTACAAATGTGAATACACAACATTACAGCTGCGAATTTATCATCTCAAGTCAACACATCTGTCAATCGATTTTGTGAAAGACTTGCCTGCTTGAGCATTACTGTATAGTGTGAAAGGTAAAAGACTTCATTTAAAATTATTCAAACTTATGTTGATTCACTGTTACCCTTATGGGGCTTTGCTGTGCCCTTTTTGGTAATTCACTGTGCCTGTGGATTAGGAAGAGAAAATAATCTATTTCACAGCCAGCTGGGTTGATATTTTTTTTACCAAAATATATCAACAGAATTAGTTTCCTTTAAGATTGAATTTTCTGATCCAATGTACCCATCTTTCCCCTATGTATGTATCATAAAATGGTTCTATTGTTTTGAAATTCTATTCGTTTTAATTTTTGTTCTATTTATACTGTCTAGGCCGAATGATACGTTCAATGGTAAATCTTTCAAATAGAGTTTCAAAGTAATATGAAACTTTCATAAGTGTTTCTGTTGGATTTCATATCAATTTCTTTGATACACAAGGGTGGATCAATAATTCTGTTACTGTATAATGTTCAGTCAATGTGATTAATATAAATTGGATACATTGGATTGAGTGCATTGACAAGGAGATTAAGTTGAGAAATTACCATTTGTAGTGTAAAGTAAGGGTAAGGTTAGTGACTATATATATATATATATATATATATATATATGTATATATATATATATATATATATATATATATATATATAATTACAAACATGCATATATGCATTTGAGAATATATGTATGCTTGCATATGTTTATTGTCACTTTTGATTCAGCGTACTTCATCGATTACAAGTATTAGAAACTGTCAATGAAAACTGTAAATAAAGGTTTTTCCAGTTTTCAAGTTGGTCTGGCTGGCTATGTATGTACATATTGCGTGATGGAGCTAGAGGCCTGAAAATTTACTCCTTATTACTTCAAGGAAGAAATTTTTTTTGTTTTTTGAAAATTTCACCTCTAAATAAGTTTCTAGAGGTGGGGGAGTCAATTTGCAATGCAACTTTATGATTGTTCTTTTGAAAATTTAAACTTTTTTAGTGATCTCTACCCAAGTGTAGTAACTTATTCATCGACTACCTCTTTTTTAAGTTTTTTCAATTGATCACCACAAACAGGGCATGCAGCTTAAAGAGGTTCGTCATGTGACGGTTTCAATTGAATGATTAACAGGACCGGTTTATTTCTCTTTTTCTTTACAATTTTGACAGCTTTTTCAAAGTTCTATGCATCATGTAAATGGTTTGATCACCACTAAGAGGGCATGCTGCTTTAAAAGGTTCGTCATGTGACAGTTTCAATTGAATGACTAACCAGACCCGTTTATTTCTCTGTTTCTTTACAATTTTGACAGCCTTTTCAAAGCTCAATGCATCATGTAAATGGTTTTATGCGGATGGAAGCTGTTCAACATTTTGATTACAAACAGTAGCTCATGTGGTTACTCTTTATCTTACTCAGATCCATTGTTGCTAACATTTATCCCTTCCAGTCTTGCCTGAAAGACTTCTTCACTTACCCCCAACGCCTTGCAACTACACCCACAGACAGCATCCCCCCTTCTCATTGTTTTGTTTCATTCGTTTCTTGCCTCTTAGAGATCTACTCAACTTCTAAATAAGGAAGCCACATTAGGCATCTCACCAGAGGCTCAATTCCTAAGATTTGCACAAAGACAATCAATGGAAATTAGGGACTGTCAACCAAAAATGTCACCAAAACTGTCAACATAGGTTTCCATCAGTTTTTAAGTTGGTCCAGCTGGCTGGCTGGCTATGTATGTATCATGCTTATAGGCTGCATCAATGTAGCTTGAGGGCTGAAATTTTGAACATTTTCTCCTAATTATGTCAACAATAGTCGTTTTCTTGTCTTTTTAAAAAGATTTCACCCTGAAATAGATTTTTTGTGGAGGGGGCATCAGTTTGCCATGTAGGTTTGTGCTAAATCAGTCCCTAATATATGCCTGATGGTTTTCTGAAAATTCAGACTTTTTAGTGATTACTGGCAAGAAGTAACTTATTCATTGATTACCCTTTCTTTCAATGTTTTAATTGATCATCTCCAAACATGGCATACTGTCAAAAAGTGTTGGTCACATGATGTTTTCTACTGAGTGACTAAGTAGATCTGTTTAGCTTGCAATCGCTCACTCGGACCAACATACTGCCCCCTTGTGGTGGAATGCTTAGCCAGTTGGTCTTACAGATCATTACGATTATGTCCGGAGGATTCTGACTGAATACACTGAATCCCTCACTGAGCACCCCATTTTTGAGTCCTTGTGCCAAAACTGAAGTTGTAAAACATTATGAGTTTCTCCATGAATTTAATTGATAGACATCTGCTCAGTCACTCGAGAGAAACCGTAAAAATGACTCATATCCTTTGGCAGCATGCCATGTTGAGGATGCTCAATAGAAATATGGGAAAACAGGTTGATCAATAAATAAATTTGATTGATTGAGCTCTTGTAAGTCATTTGATAGAAACCTTCATGTGACCAAAATCTCTTGGCTGCATACTGCATTGAGGATGATCAATTAAAATATGAGAAAAAGGTTTGATCGATGTATTTGTTGAGCAGTGATTACTAAAAAGTCAAAATTTTCAAAAAATGAAAAATTTGTTTTTTCCCAGTATAAAAAGGAGTAAATGCTTAAATTTTCAGCCCTCTAGATCCATTCATGCTGTCTGTACATGTGACAATACATACATACATACATACATACATACATACATAGCCAGTCAGGTAGAACTGCTGAATAATGAATGTTACTTCTCTTATCGTCTGTTGGGGAGATGATCACTTAGAGAATGAAAAAAAAAACAAGTGTGAACATTGCTGGACACAAACTGATGGACCAATTTAGCATAAACTGACATAATAAATTGACACCCCCACCACCACCATCAAAACATATTTGGGATGAGAATTTTCAAAAAATATAAAAGTTTTTTCTTGAAGACGAAATAAGGAATAAATGCTTAAATCTTTCTGCTCTCAAGCTCCTCTAGTTCAGTCTGTACACATAATGCATACATAGCCAGATAGCCAGACACACTAAAAAACTGAAGAAATCTAGACTAATGTTGACAGGTTTGGTTGACGGTCTCTAATAGCCTGTATCATTTTTTTGGCAAAATAATTTCCTTGGTCTGTCTCTCAAGTTTTTTTTAGTTGTTCAATGCTTATTCTTAGAAAACACATTCATTAACTGGAACTACCATAAGGGAAGAAGGCCGTATAAAAAAAAATAACAGACAACTACCTGAGGGTTTATATACCATCTTTGTTTCGTTATTACTCTGTACTATCTTTATAATCAGATCTTTTTTTTCTTCATCTTATTCTTTTTATTTGTATCACCAATCTTCTGATTCATAACATTTCTTCATGACTATCATTACAATCAATATCTTTTCTAATCATCCATCTTCCTTTTTGCTATTATATTCTGCTGCTATAATATCCTTTTGTTATAGCTCACTGATTTATATCTCTTTTATTGTTGTTGTCCTCCTTATAAACTTGGTCTTTAGTATCAGTTTTTATGGTCGTTATTTCTTTCAGTTATAACATTCTTTTCTCTATAATAACCTTCTGGTTCCAATGTTTTTTTTTAATATAATTATCATCCTTAAAAATTGCCGTTATTTTATATAATTCCTCTATTTTTATTGTTATAACATTGAGTTTCATTATATTATCTCAAATTCCATATTTCTTTAAATGTTATTATCATCCTCAAAATCATTGTCATTTTATATTGTTTTACTTTTATCATTCTCCCCTTCAATTATAATATCTTTTCATTAGATCATCTTCTATTTGATAATATTTCTTTAAATATTATTATCATTCTCATTAACCCCATAAATGGCTTGCCTGACCAACCAGCCGAATAGACAACAGATTCTCCTCTCTTGGCTCATCTGTGTGTCTGTGAGTCTCCAGATTCTCCTGGTCATGTTTTGGGAGCTACAATGTAGAAAATAACGTTATGTCTGTATTGAGTGTACAGACTGCACTAGTGGAGTTTAAGAGACGAAAGATTTAATCATTTACTTCTTATTAGGTCTTGGAAATAAAGAGTACACAACTAGGCACCATCTTTTTTCAAAAAAATACTTTTTGGGGGTCTCTGTAGTTATTCTGGACAAACAATGCCCTAATCATGTGCTGGTACTTTTTTTTAATGATAATTTTAGATGAAAAATCTATTTTATTTAGATAATTCTTCGTAAAAGATATATTTTTTCGATAATTTTTTTAGATAATTAGTTCTGGTGCAAGTGCGGGCTATGTTGATTCATCTCTGCGAGGTACAGATATTACCTTGAATTCCAATATATTTCTCTCAATATCATTATCATCACGGTTTTCTAGATGATTGCCGACTTTTTTCTCGAATCCCTCGTATTTAATTTAATCTCAAACTGCAACTCAAGTTAAGAATCAGTATTGTTCTTTTTTTCCTCTGCAACAAATACATCAATTGATTTTCAGCTTGAACGAACAGCTTAACATTCAAAAGACTCAAATGAAACTGAAGCAAAATCCACAAAGAAATCTTTGTTTGAAAAAGTCAGATAAGACAATAACACAAGCCAAAACAAACTGTCTCAGTTCACTTGAAACTGAACAATGCAAACTCGCAAAACTGAACAATACGATCCCTATGAAGCATCAGTGTGTTATAACAAACAACCAGTGATGCCTTCTGAGATGTTGTATACAAGTGAAGGCATCATAAATTTAGTTGATTCTAATCAGTCCTTTGTCTATGTTCTGGTGGATGCGTTAGTGTGCACGTACACACACCTACACACCTTAGGGTGATTTGAGACAAAGTCATTTTGGGGATTATTGATTCAAATAAAATTCCATTGGACAAATTTATTTTTCCAAGGTGGAGGTGAAAGAAATAAGGCCAAGAGACACATAAACAACTCAAGTACAAAATACTGGTGATTTGATCGAAATAGAACAATCCTGTTAGTACGTACGTAAAATGCTGACAAATGTATGATGCTTTGTATCTAGGGTGTGCTGTATGCTACAGATGTATAAAAATGCAAAAATGTTTTAGTGCTAAATGTTTTAGTTTTTAGTAAAAAAACAATGGACAGTTGAAGTCTTTTTGGCACAATGTCGGGAAGGAGGTCCCGATTGTAGAAATTTGAGAATTAATGAAAAAATAGCATTTGGATTAGACACTTTTATCAGCAGATAATTGTATTCAATCCAAATTTTGTTTTCCTTTCATTAACTCTCTTATTTCTTCTTATTTGTTCACTGCTTGTAACATAATGTGAACGGGGTATGAAACTGTTAAATATACAATTAGGACCACCTTCCCTTCATTATACTGCTATAAAGATTCTTACTGTCCATTGCTTTTTAAAGCAACTAAATTATTTTCACACTTTTGTGCTTCTGTAGCACACAGCACACCTAATATACAAAGCATCATTCACCATTGTTGTATAGATAGTATGTAATTTCTATACTGCATTTTGTGATTTAGGAATAGATCATACTTTTTAAAAACACAAAAAATCCATACTATTTACACTTTTAAATAAAGACTTATTCAACCATTAACTCTTGCCTTGTTTTTGTTTCATCTTATATTTGCTTACATCTAGTAGTTAAAGTAAACATAGCAGTCTTAAGTTATCTGAATTTCTGGGAAGAAGCCCAGGTTGTTTTACTTTATATGATAATCGATTAAGCATCAGGGATCAGAAAATAAAGGGGTAGCCTCTGATTAGACAAACTAATGTCTTGTATTTTTGGGAGCCTGCCTTACATGGATGATGGCTTACTGATTTGGCAACACTATCTTCCATGTCAAACAAGTACTAATGTCAAGTTTATACAAACTGCTCAAGCCAAAGTTCCATTATTTACTCAGCCTCCCGGCATGTCCCGGACAAGAATAGAAATCTTATATTTCCTTTCTTCCAGGTATTAGGAACCATAAACCAAAACTCTCACCAAAACTGTCGACATAAGTTTTATCAGTTTTCAAGTTGGCTGGCTTGCTATGTATCTATATGTACAGACTGCTCCAATGAAGCAAGAGTGTTGGAAATTTAAAAATTTACTTTGTATCATGTCTAAAAAAACACTTTTTTTTTGTTTTTTCATCAGTTTGCAATGTAAGATTATGCTAAATTGATCCTTTAGTTCGTATTTTGGCTTTTTTTGGGTGATCACTGTCCAACAAAAAGCAAGAGAAGTAACTTATTCTCTAATCAACCCTGTTTCAAATTTTTTGATTGATCACCCCCAACTTGGCGTGCTGCAAGAAGACATAGGTTGCATGATGATTTCTGTTGAGAGACCAACCAGACCTGTCTGTTGTGATGGCTGGCATTTGAATTTTTGTCTTTTTTTGCTATGGAGGGCTTGTTGAGTTTTTTCAGGAGAATTTGTAAACAGACTCATAAGGGAAATGGAGGCTGGAATCAAAGATGTATTGTTTTCACAATCTATACATCTTCAAAACATGGCACATGAATTTTTAATAACAAAAAAGGGGGGAGATATTCCACAGTGTTTATAGATCATTACCAAAGTCTTTTAACTGGAAGAAACAATTGGGTTGAGTTTTGAATTGTCTCCAATAAGTGGTTGAGAGAAAAAAAAAACATGGCTACCATTTATAAAACTGTATTTAGTCAAAACTTGTAAATGGAGAAAGAGACAGAAATGTGAGAGAATTCAGTAACAGAGAAAGAGAGAGAGAGAGAGAGAGAGAGAGAGAGAATGCTGATGCAAATTGGAGAGAAAGATATTACAGTTTAAGAGAAAAAAGTTGGTGGGGCCAGAAAAAGGAAAGAAAGATCCAGCAAGCAAGAAGGAATGAATGAAAGAGACAGTGAAAAAAATTTAGAAAGAAATGGAAGTATGAGTCGCTGCAGAGAGAGAAAGTAATGGAATGAAACTTGGTAGATGACAGAAAGAAAGAGAGAGGAAACAGGTCTAGCTAGTTACTCAATGAAAGCCGTCATTGAATAAGTTGAATCTCTCTTTTTCAAAAAAACAAACAGGCATAAACTCGGGACGAATTTAGTATAAATTTACATTGTAAACTGAACCCCAACTCCTACTCTGAGGGGGAAGTCAAAAATACAAAGACAAAAAAAATTATTTGTTGAGATAATGATATTTAGATTGTCAGCCCTCTAGCTCCATTGGTGTACGCGTTATACATACATACATACATACATACATAGCCAGTCATGTCCACTTGTAGAATGAAGAAGCCTATGTTAACAGTTTGGGTACCAATTGCGGTTTATGGTTTCCAAAAAAAAATAAAAGTATCAGTCACTGTAGAGAGAGAGAGAGAGAGAATGGAATGAAGAAAAATAGAATAATGGATAGAATAATGGGAGAAAGAGAGAGAGAAAATATTGATAGATACATGTTATTTGAGAGAGGGGGATTGAGAAAGTGAAGAAGAAAGAGTAATGGAGCTCAAATAGATGAAAAAAAGTTAAATGAAAGAGACTGCAGCAAAGAGGAAAAAAATTTATCAGGTCTGGTTAGTTATTAAGTTGAAACAATCACCATGACCAATGTCTTTTGGCAGCATGTTGTGTTGGGGTGATCAATTAAAAAAACTGGAAAAAAATGATCTATGAACAAACTATTTCTTTTGCTTTTTGTTGGGCAGTGATCATTATACGGTCTGAATTGAAAAAACGAATAAAAACTGTTTCTTCTGGACATATTGAAGAGTTAATGTTCAAATTGTCTGTGGTTTAGCTCAATTGGTGTGGCTTGTATGCATGACACATGCAAATATAACCAGCCAGCTAGCCAACCAGTCAGGCAGAACCGCTTGAAAACTGTAGAAATCTGTGTTGACCATGTCGACAGTTTTGGTTGATGGTTTCTAATAAGATAGAAAAGAAAGAACGGGAACATGGTGGTATTGGGGGTATTAGACGGTAAAGGAAAGAAGTAAAGAGATAGGAGAGACAAGGGAGAGAGAGAGAGAGTAAAAAAAGAGAAGGCAATTTAAAAAAAATATATATTACAGAGAATAATGCTAAATGTGAAAGATTTACGAATGTAATTGCTATTTTTTTCAGATCCGATATAAATAGAGGTGTAATTTGTTATTATTGGAGCTTTATGAGTCTCTAGGAGTAATAGTGTGTACCGAAAAAAGTTACAATAATTTTCAATGATGGACTCAAATATCTGCACCTTGCTTTAATGAATCATTATAGCCTGTGTGTACCAGAATCAATTATCTAAAAGATATCTAAAAAATAGATCTTTTATCTATAATTATCAAGATTTTGGCATTGTTAGTCCGAAAAAATCATCAAGACCCCAAAAAGCACTTTTTTGAAAAAAAAAAAATGTATTTCGAGATGGTGCCTAGAAGTATAATCATATAAATTTTCAAAGGTTGTTGCCCCATAAATGTGATTAGGAGTGTCCAGAGTCATGTAGAGACGCACACAGAGACAAGCAAAGTGAGAAGAATCTGTAGCCTGCTTGGCTGGTTGGTCGAATGAGCTATTTGTTGGGCTACAGTGAATTGTTAGAGATATAATTTGCTATTATTGGAGATTTTAAATCTCTAGCAATAAAAGTATCTACCCAAGAAGTTGGAGTAATTTTCAAATATGAATTCAAATTAGGACATAATGCTGCTCAAACTGCTGATAACAATGCATTTGGAGTGAACACTACTACAGTGAGGATTGTTGAGCATTGGTTCCATAGGCTTAGCTCAAGAAATATGGATACGAATATTAAATCTTTGGGGAGGATCAAATCTTTTATAGTGATGAAGAATTATCAAAAGCAGTGACCAACGACTCACAAACAATGGTTCAAACACTTTCTGGAGATTTCAACTGCAACTAAACTGTCACCTTAAAGCGAAGGGAAAGGTTAAAAAGTTGGAACGTTGGGTCCCACATTAACTGAATGAAATGTTCCATGATAGTTCCAGACCCCATACCTTCCAGCTGATTGTGTCTAAGCTTAGAGAATTTGGATGGGAAGACTTGCAGCATCCTTCATATTCACTTGACCTGTCTCTTGCAGATTATCAACTTTCCAAGCATTTCAAACTTAATATCCGTGACAAGAGGTTCAACAAGAGGGAAGCCATAATTTGTGCTTTTACTGAATATGTGAACATTGAGGCTAAAGAATTTCAGAGAGAAGACATACTATTATCAGAGGATCATTGAAAACGAACTGTCATCAAAACGGACAAGAAAGGTTTCACTGGTTTTCAAGTCTGTCTATCTGGCTGGCTATGTATGTGTGTATCATGTGCATGGGCCACACTGATGGAGGTAGAGGGCTGAAATTGTCAACATTTTCTCCTTATTGTGTCTTTTTCAAAATCCCACCCCAAAAGTAAGTTTTTAGTAAGGGGTTCAATTTACAAGGTATGGAACCCAACCAAGAGATAGACTCACAAACTGAGAAGCATGCAACGTGCACATCAAAGAATCATGCTCAACCTCACATGGAGAGATCACAAGACAGCACAGTATATAAGGAAAAAAAATGGCAGTCAGAGACATCAGAGAATCTATTAGAAAACTTAAATGGCAGTGGGCAGTCCATGTTGCAAGAATTACAGACAACAGATACACATCACGTCTCACAACATGGATCCCCAGAGATCACATGCAAAAACGAGGCTGACAGAATACAAGATGGAGAGATGAACAAATTTAGAAAATACTGGCTCTGTGTCACCCATGATAGGGAAGTGTGGCAAATCTTGGGGAAGGTCTATGTCCAATGACGGACTGATGATGATGATGATATATTTTGAAAGTTCAAACCTTTTTTGCAATCTATCAGAAGGCAATAGGAGTAACATTCAATGTTTTGATTGATCAGCCCGAACACGGCATGCTTGGTTTCTTGACAGTTTATATTGAGTGACCAACTAGACCTGTTTTTCATTTTTTTAATTAATATAATTCTTCATCTGACAATTAAAAAAACATTTCATATGTAGCAATATAGACACTGCATAGTCTGCATTTTTTCTTTTTTTTCTCTTTCTCTCTCTCCTGTTTCTTTCTTTCTCTCTTTTTCTTCTTCTCATTTTTTCTTCCTTTCTTTCTTTTTTCTTTCTTTCTCTCTCTCCCTTTTTTCTTTCTCTCTGTCTTCCTTTCTTCCTTTTTAAAATTGAAAATGGATCCAGAAACTCTCTTTTATTTCTCTTCTAATTCCATACAAACAATATTAACCACCATGAAAATTGATCTTTATATGAAATTTTCCCCATTCTGAAAACTGTCAACACTGAAAAGGAAAGAGAGAGAGAGAGAGAGAGAGAGAGAGAGAGAGAGAGAGAGAGAGAGAGAGAGAGAGAGAGAGAGAGAGAGGAACAAAGGTAAGAAGGTAGAGAAAGAAAAGAGGAGGAATAGATAGGAAAGGATGATGGAAGAGAGAGGGAGGAAGGAAACAGAGAAGGAAAAGAGAAATTTGGAAAGATAGAATGACTGAAGAAATGAGAAAATGAAACAAAGAATACGGGTCAGGTTAGTCACTCAGTAGAATCTGTCATGTGACCAATATATTCTGGCAGCATGACGTGTTGGGGGTAATCAATTAATACATTGGAACAAAAGTGATAAAAAGTCAGGATTTCCAAAAAACCAGCCCAAACTCAGCTAAACACAAACTAGGGACCAATTCAACATAAGTTTACATTGCAAACTGAACCCCTCCCACTAAAAATCTATCTATTTGTGGTGCCAAGCCATGATTGAACAGAGACAGAAAGAGAGGTTGAGATCAAGCTCAAGCTTTCAATTTTGACGGTGTCTATCCCAGAGGCATGTCGAGAAGAAAGAAGCGGTGATGCGGTCAGAGTGCTCACAGTAGCTGGGACTGGGAGCAGTTTGAAATGGGGCCTCCATTCCCCAGCTGGCCTGGGCCTATCACCAGCCCTGCTTAGCCCTGATAGAGACAACAAATTAAGTAGAGAGAAAGGAGAGAGTTCAGTCATTTATTTTAATGATGATGTCTTGCCAGAGAACTTCACACCCTGAATTAGCCGTGTTCACACAGCACAATCAAGTTAATAACAGATAATTAGCAGCCTGTCCTACCCTAGAAAATCACCCGCTCCAACTCCCTGTCCCCTCTTGAGCATTTATCTGCCCCTCAACCACATCCTTCACCAGCATCAAAAACAATCAAAAACCACAAAGGACTTAAAATAAAGAATAGAAATAAAAAAAGAAAAGAAAAAGCAAGCCCCAACCAATGTTGCAAAGAGTCATCCAAAATGGCCTATTGAACACATTATTGATATGAGTAATGGCCTCTGAAAAATGTCTTCCTTTTTTGTCAGTGTTACCAGAATAATTGATTCTTCTACCAGGAGAAGTTTTGTCCACAGCATTTTTCTCTCGGGAAGTGATATTGTAATTTCAATTGCTTCAGAATTTTATGATATCCTTCACTGGCAAGATGTAAAAATCTATTTGTATACTCGTATAAATGAACAGCGTAGTTCACAGGTACAGCAAAATTAATTTCTAATTCATTATCGAAGATCATTAAAAAAGTCTTTTTATCTAAAATCATCTAAAAAATACCAGCACAAGATTTAGGCATTGTTTGTACATAGAGACCCAAAAAAGCACTTTTTGGGAAGAAAAAAAGAAGGAGTTTTTAAATGGTGCTTGGTGGTGTTTTCACGCAAATATACAAGATTGTAACCCCAAATTGTGATCAGGAGCAGCTGGACAAGCACACACATACACACACTCACACACACTCACACACACTCACATACATACATACATACATACAAACATAGACTGATCAACAGGCACATCGACATGGACACTCAAAGAGAGAAGAGGTAGCCCACTTGGCAAGTTATTCTGGCCAAAACAAATCAAGAATTTTCAAAAAATTATGCTCAAACAAGCTCTGTAATCCCATCAGTAAGCCCAGAAACTTTGGTGGCCATAGCTGTTCTTGAGTTATGTGATGACAGGTAGACGGACAAAAAAGACATTTGGGGAACTGTAGTATTCTGGAATCAACACTTGACCAGCCTTGAAATGTATATGCTACTTATGTTTGACCAAAAGGATGTTCGCCAATTCGTGGATGGAGCATTTTGAGGGTCTCGGTAGCAGATTTGCCAAGCTCTAAACAAAATCTGATACTGATTGCTGAAATGTTCTCACATAACATCAGAAAGCTTTGCGTAATATGAGAATGTGAGTTGATAGCACAAGGTCTATTCATAGACCGAATCATTTGGCTGGTTAAAAATGAGTGCCAGCTGTGCATGCATTTCTAATGAATGGTACGATCATAGCATCAATACCACTTGTATATATATATATATATATATATATATATATATATATATATATAGAGAGAGAGAGAGAGAGAGAGAGAGAGAGAGAGAGAGAGATAAAGAGAGAGAGAGAGATAAAGAGAGAGAGAGAGAGAGAAAGAGATATCTATCTATGTATCTGCTGATATATAAATATATATATCTATAGATAAAGAGGTAGATAGATTACACAATATTTGGGCATTGTTGGTCCTAGAATGACTATAAAAACCCCCAAAAGCACTCTTTTGAAAAGAAAAAAAAGACCATTTTTAAATGATGTCTAGTAGTATACTCATGCAAAATTTCAAGGTTGTAGCCTAAAAAATACGACCAGAAGTGCCCAGAGACACACAGACACACATATGAACAAAAACAGAAGATTCTGTGGCCCATTTGATTGGTTGGTTGATTGGGTATCCATTTGTGTGAAAACAGGGATTCAATATCAAAGATGAGTTGCAAGAATTCAATACAGCATTCTCCAAAATAAGATCTGGCATATTTTGGAAATAAGCCTTCTAGTGCATCAATATCAAAAGAATATTTGTCATAATAAGGTCCACATATAATGAAAATGCAATGAGAATTTATTAATTTATCTGTCACTATTTTCACATCATTACATGATGACACAGTAAAATAGTTTTATAATCTGATGACTCAGAGAAATTAGAATCTTATGTTATGTTAAACTTGACTGATGAAATGCCATAGCTATTAATCTGTCAACGTTGGTTTCTTTTAGTTTTCAGGTTGGTCTGGCTAGCTGGCTATGTATGTATGTATCATACATATAGCCCTAACAAATGGAGCTTGATGGCTGAAAATTTATAACTTCTTATGTCTGGAAAAAACAGCTTTTTTATTTTTGCATTTTGTGTCTACTCCTTCTTTGAAAATTAATGCCTCTCAAGTGATCACTACCCAACAAAAAGCGAGAGAAGTAAGTTGTTCGTTCATTATCGCCTTTTCTAATTATTCTTATTGATTACCCCCAACATGGCATACTGCCAAAAGATGTTGGTTACCTGACGGTTTCTACTGAGTGTCTACCAGACCTGTTTGTAAATATTTTGGAAGAAAACATTTTTTTCATCTGAAAAACCAACATGGCTATTTATACGTGTATATGCTTTCTTCTTTGGGTAACACTTCTTGAAATGACTTATACATTGACGTCATTTATTGATGGCATTGGTGAACTAGTACCAATATACATGCTTTGTTCTTATTCACATTCCCTTATAAATTTTTCTTATCCATTGTAGTCAAAGTTGTAAAAAATAACACTCTCCTTTACTGTTGTGTCATATTTCCAACACAAACATCAAGAGATACAACTTACTGCACTTGTTCTGAGCAAAAATAAACACCAACATATTCCATAGTTCGAGAGAGGGTGGGCTCAGATCTTTTTTTTTACTACATCTTTACTACTTTATTTTTTTACTTCCAAGTTGTTATAGTAATTGCTATAATACATCCGTACCTCATATAATTGAATAACCATAGCCAGCATGTGCAATAAAACTAATTTTCTAAAAGAATTATAAAAAAACATAGATTGTTTATCTACAATTATCTAAGAAAAATACCAGCACCAGATTTGGGCATTTTTGGTCCAAAATGACCATAGAGAAACAAAAGAATACTTTTCTGAAGAGACCAAAGAAAACCTTTTTAGATGTTGCCTATTGGTGTATATGCAAAATCGTAGCCACAAAAATGTTACCTGGGGTGCCTGGAGACCCACACAGACACGCAATCAAAGATAAAAGAATCTGTAGCCCACTTGGCTCATTGGTCGAGCCATTCGGGGGGGGGGCTATAGTGATTCAAGAGTATCACAGCAAGAGGTGAAAGATTGAAGGAGTAAAAATTAGAAAACAGATGAAGAAGATGAAAAAGTTGGTCGAACAGCTGTAGCCACCAAATAAGGCAAAGGATTTTATCCCTTTTTATACGTGCGTGTGTTTGTGTGTTTGTGTGTTCATGTGGTCCACCATGGCCATACTATTTTGTTTACAGACTAAAAAATTGGCATCAGTACTCCTTTTGATTTTTTTTTATTTTTGGAAAAGAAGCTTTTTTTTACGTTTTTGAGGCTTTGCTCTGACAGGGTTATTGATAGCATCCAGAATCTAGTTGCTTTTTACCCTATTTTAGATGGTTTTCAGTGGAAAACACCAGTGAACTCATAGATAGAATTTATTCTAACAATGTTTATTCTTTGATGGAATCTTTTTACATGAGTTCAAACTTTGACGCTGTGGCCATTCAGTTATTGACTGTTATGATGAATTATATTCTACCTTGAATAAACCATTTGAAGTCTCTCAACAAAAACAAGAAGGTTTACTCATAATAATCCAAAGCAAAATCATATTCACATACAAATAAAAAATAACAGGTCTGCTCAGTCACTCAATTGAAACTGCCATGCAATGTTATTTGACAACGTGTTGGGATGATCAACTAAAAAAATGGAAAAGGGGTAATCAAAAAAATAAATTACTTCTCACTTTTGTTTGGCAGTCATCATTAAAAAGTCAGTTTTCCAAAAACAAGAGTGAAAGCTGGTAGACACAAAGTAAGGGACCAATTTAGCATAAACTTACATTATAAATTGAACCCCCCACTGAAAACCGACTTTTGGAGATATCTAAAAAAAATAAACGAAAAAAGGTATTTTTTCCAGACATAATAATTTTCAGCCCTCTACTTCCATTTGATGTACAACACAGCATAATATACACAGTCAGCCAGATTCCCTTGAAGATTGGAGAAACCCAAGTTGATTATGTTGACAGTTTTGGTTGACACATTCTTATATTACTTGTGATGATATATTATCATTCAAAGGCTTTGTTATATCACTTCTGAACAGTGTTTCAGATAATTGATACAAACAGACAAATAAAAGATGCAATTAAAGGAAGCAAGGTGAAGAAAGGTCAGTACTTCAGAGATAAACATTGTGTGAATTTTCCCAGAATCCTTTTTCAATTTGTCAACCAAAAAATAATGATATTAATAATAAAAATGAGATGCCCCGAAACACGAATATTTTCACTTCCATTTTGATAAACATTTTACCTGGAGCACAACACATTAAATATAAAAATAAAAACTCAAGATGGAAGAAAGTTGAAGCTTGTGTAATAAGCATATTTTATAATGTCCTCAGTGAATTTAATATTGTTTAGAGTGTTCAAATACGTAATTTACCATCACCTGTGAACAGAAAAAGAAATTAAAGAGAAGACAGGAAAGGCAATATTTATGAAATAAACAAATGAATCGAGTTAGAGCTGGCAATCAAGTAACTAGAAATTAGTTTTTCCTGGAATTATATTGCCAGATAGATGATTAGGTTTAATTACAGATTCAAAGCAGAGGGGGGAATGCCACTGGAAAATGGATGAAGATGCCAGCAGGAAAAATGCGAGCAGAAAGGAAAAATTTGAAGAAAATTTGTTTTCAAAATGTTAAATATTAATCCAGAGCCTTCATTTTGAATTTTAATCACAGTTACAAAGTTAATGTGCTCCTTCAAAACCTTTTTATATTAATGAAATGTGCAAGACAGAACGTGTCTAAAAATCATTTTTGGGTGAAGCATCTCTTTTGAAACATTCATCATTGATTGAATCTTTGGAATACACACAAAAAGATATTGATAATTTTTCAACCCATATTTCTTCCATCTTATTTCTTTTGCTTATTGTTGTCATTCCAGGATCTTTAGTAAACGGTGAATCAGAAGAAGAGAAAAATTGGTAAGATTTGAACCTGAATCTCTCATCCTCAGGAACCTACTCACCGGCCTGAAGCAGCTGTCATTGATTAAGCTACATAGACCAACCTACAAGATCTAATCATATAGCCTTCATTCTTCATTCTCTTCATGGGCCTGATATGTCACCATCACATGGAGAGATCACAGCAACAGTATACTAAAAAACAGACGGAGGTCAGATATATCAAAGAAACCATGAAAAAACCCAAATGGCAATGGGCTGATAATGTTGCAAGAATGTCAGACAACTCACAAACTGGGTACCTAGAGACCATATGTGAAACAGTAGCCGGCAAAAAATAACATGGCTTGAAAAACTAGACAAGTTCAGATACTATTAAATTTGCACTGCCCATGATAGAGAGGCCAGTTAAATTCTGGGGAGGCTTCATGTCCAGCAATGAACACTAAAAGGTTGATGATGATGATGATGATGACGACAGATAAATCTTTGTTATGACCCAAGATGTTGGATGATTAATCTTCGATTCAAACACCTTTCTCGCTTGCAAATCTTCTCTCCATTCGTCTTTTTTTTCTACCAGAACCTACACTGAAAGACAAGGAAGCATTTTGTACGTATTCCTGGAGATCATATACAAAACTGTGTCCAGCAAACAATAAGATGACGTGACAAACTGAACAAGTTCAGAAAGTACTGGCTTCACAATACCAAAATACACAAGTTGACTTGTTGCACAAACAATAAGGGCTATGTAAACTTGAAGGACATTTCAAAGATTTCACTAACACTGTGTAAAAGATGGCTCAGGGAACTTTTGCATTAACCTAATATTATGACACATATTGATAGCAAACTGGATCAATTTGCTTAACTGTTGAGAGAGTTTTGATTCAGCTCCAAAGACTCTGCCTTTGTTTGCATTTGGTTTCGCAGATGATTAATATTACCGCCATCAAAATTGGATCACAGAGGAAAAAATATTTGCCACCATTTTTAATCCATACACTGGGAAAAACATTACATATAATGATTTTTAATCATAAAAAATGTAAGATAACATTCAGAGATAAAGGGAGCCAGGCAAATAATATCTTCCTCGCCCCTTAGAACAAATCACCGTTTCCCCATCACCAACCGAACTCTATGTATAAATGTAAACGATTGCCATCAATTGCAATATCATTTTTGTTTATTTTTCCAATCATCTTATTCATTTTTTAAAAAATGGAGTGTTTATCTTATTTTTATTTATTCTCCTCCATTTTTATTTTTGTTATGAACATTTTTCTTTTCCCTTGCTTTATTTTTATACCCGAACCACCTTCAATTTCCCAATCAGCTAATAATAACTCACACCCCTCAGTGCTTAAAAGCAACTATCTCTCATTTTATTTTATTTATGGTATTTTTTTAGTAACTTTCTGAATCCTTATGCCCCTCCAGGCTTTCGTTCCACGTCTTACCAAAAGACCCCGTATCCTTTCTTTCCGTTCTTTTTTCTCCCTCCCTAATCCTGGCTTGTTGCATACGCCCGGCAACAGATATGTACGCCTGTCAACACTTCGGGAGGAGGACGGAGTCGAACCTTTGATAATGTGTTAAATCTGTCTCCAGACATAATTATTCACGATATATCTGTAATGGAATTGCATGTCTCTGCCCTCGCTTGAGGAGAGGACCGGAGCCATCATTGTTGTACATGCTTCGTCCTTCCTCGAAAACCACCGAAGCCCCACCCTATCTTTGTTACTGCATCGTTGACAATAATACTTTGCCCGTACTACACGTACGGCTTCCAGACACAAGGCCCGGGGGGTGGATATTTAGAGATAAGTGATTGGGTGAATGGGTGGATAAGTAAGTGAAAACGGATTGGGTCGGGATGAGAGAATAATGGTTTGGGGGTGGCTCCTTTCCGTTTTCGTGTCTTTGCGATTTCACATATTTATGAGTCATCAAGTAAATATCCATGACTTTTCCCAGAGAACAACAACAAGATAGGTGAGAAAGAAAAAAAAGAAAGAGGGACAGAGAGATAGAAAAAGTTCAATAGCTTATCCCTTTTCTCTCTTTTATTCTTTTGATTCAGTCCAATATACTTTCCGAATTATCTACCCATTAATTCTTCCTTTCTTTCTTCCTTTCTTTCTTTCTTTCTTTCTTTCTTTCTTTCTTTCTTTCTTTTCTCTTTCTTTCTGTCTATTTTCTGTCTTTCTTCTTTGCTCTCTTTCTTTCCTTTCTCTTTCTTTCTTTCTTTCTTTCTTTCTTTCTTTCTTTCTTTCTTTCTGTCTTTCTTCCTTCCTTTCTTTCTTTCTTTCTTTCTTTCTTTCTTTCTTTCTTTCTTTCTTTATTTCTTCACATTATCCATTGTCTTTCTTCTTTTTATCTCCTTCTCTTTCACTTGTCTGGCTTCAGAAACCTTCAACCAAAACTGTCATCAAAACTGTCAACATAGGATTCTTAAGTTTTCAAGTTGGTCTGGCTGGCTCCCTATATACGCATGTATGTATCTATGTATGCATCATGCATACAAGTTACTCCTTGAAAGGATTAAAATTTCAGGAAATTCACTCATTATTTATTCATTTATTTTTTTCAAAATCTTGTTGGGGTGAATTCAGTATACAATGAACATTTAAGCAAAATTGATCCCAAGCTTGTGTGTTTTTAGAGATCAAACAAAAGGTGAGCAAAATAAATACTGCCTTGATGACCCTTTTTTCCACTTTTTAATTGATCATCTCCATGTTGCCGAAGGATTCTGGCCATCTGATAGGTTCTACTGGGTGTCTTTCTTCCTTATGTCTTATTTAGAGAGAAAGAAAGAGAAGAAAGGAAGGAGATTTGATGAGACAAACTGAAAAATGAAAACGAATGAAAAAAGAAGCAGGAAAAGAGATAGATGCAATGAATGAACAAGAAAGAGATGAATAAAGAAAAAGACTGAGGAAGCAAGAGTAAGAAGAAAGAAACAAGATAAAGAGAATAACAAAATGAACAGGAAAGGTGAGAGACTCACAAGCAAACTGAAGGGTTATGTAGAGAAGAGACTTCTGAGATGAAATAAAGAAGAAAGAGAAGAAAGAAAGAAAGATTATCTAGAAAAATGAGAGAGAAACAAAAAAAGGAGACCATAGATTGGATGAAGAGTGAAAAAACTGATAGATTGAAAGAAAGACAGAAAGACTAAAAAAAAGAAAGACAGAAAGAAGTGAAGAAAGACAGAAATAAATGAAGAAGGAAAGAATGAAATAAAAAAGTGATGAGTAGATGGAATGGGAAAGAAAGAAAAAGGAAAGAGAAAAACTAAAAAAAAGAAGAGGTACAACAGATTAAATAAAGAGTGAATGAAGAAACTAAGTAAGAAAGAAAGAAAGAAAGAAAGAAAGAAAAAAAAAAAAGAAAAAAAGATTTAACCAACCAAATAAACAAATGACTAAAACCAACAAACAGATCTGGTTAATCACTTTAAAGAAACCATTTTGAGACCAATGTCTTTTTGCAGCATACCAGGTTCTGGGTGAACAACTGAAAAATTAGAAAAAGGGGTGATGAATGAGTAAGTTTCCTATTTCACTTTTTGTTTGGCAGCAATCACTAAAAAAATCTGAGTGAGAAAAAAAAAGCATTCATGCTATTGGACGCAAATCAATTCAGCATAAACTTACACTGCAAAATAAACACCCCATTGGAAACTTATTTAGAGAGAGAATTAGGGGAAAAAAATGACATTTTTTCAAGTCATAGTAAGGAGTAAATGTTGAAATTTTCAGCACTCTAGCATCATTAGTTCAGCCTGTATGTGAGAGACATACATAGTTAGTAAGCAAGACCAACTAAAAAGCTTGAAGAAACCCATGTTGTGAGTTTTGGTGACAGTTTTAGTTTCAAACATACGAGCAGATGAAGGATGTGTAAATGAAATAAAAAAAATGTTTGAGCAATTTACAAGAAAGTAGGGAAGAGAGATGGAAAGAAAAAGAGAAAATAAAAACATGAAAAGAAAAACCTTCTAAAAAGGAGAAGCTCAGAGAGAAAACTGAAAGAAAGAATGAAAGAAAGAAAAAAGTCTTTTTTTTTTAAATGATGGCAGCTATGGAGGTTAAGCTGAAATTATGCTTCAGCAAGCCAATTTAAACAGGGCAATTGCATTGAAGTAGTTGATGCCCCAGTAAATTTCCACTTAAAATATAGATTGATAGATAAATCAATATAGATATCTATTTCATATATTTCACTTCAAGGCATATAAAGCATACTTGCTAACATACATATGCATGTGTGTGTATGTGTATGCATCAGTGTGTATGGATGGAGCAATGTATGATATTCAATAAATCATTAGCTTGATAACTTGTTTGTATTTATAAATACATAGATACATATGTATATAAATATGAGTATGTGTGTGTGCGTATATATATATATATATATATATATATATATATATATATATATATATATATAGGGAAAGCATCCATGATTAGCCAGATCTCAACCCTAAAGCTAGACGGCTTATGCATAAAAAATGTATGTATATATATATGTATACATATATATATATGTATATATATATATATATATATATATATATATATATATATATATATATATATACACACACACCTACACACACACACACATATGCATATATGTATATATATATATGTATATATATATGTATATATTATATGTGTATTTGTATCATATATTCATTTATGTAGCTAAACTCCATGTTAAAAATAAATATATATGTATATATACATATACTTATATATATCATATATATATATATATATGCATATATATTCATTCATGTAGCTGAATTCATTGTTAGTAATATATGTATGTATATATATATATATATATATATATTTGTAAATATATATATATACTTATAATAAAACATAATGGACTGATGTGTGCACGCTTATTTCTGTCTCCCCCCCCCCCACTCCACTCATCAACAAGTTGCGTTGTGAATCTCTGTAAGGCAGAGTTATTAAATTTGTATGCTTTATGTGTATCAAGTCTAAAATATCATGCGTCAGTTCCTGGTGAGGAGGGTTGAGGTCCTTGGAGGATGGCTTCTTGTCTTAAGTGAAGAGATATGTTAACTCGATGCGATTTTTTTCTCTTTTTTTCTCACCCTTTTTACCAATTATATATATGGGATACGTTTTGATTTTCTCAAACTTCTTGCAGTTGTTAAAAGCCAGTTTTGAAAGGTCAGTCGAATATTCAATTGATGAAATCAAAGTGAAAATTTTGAATATTGGCAAATTTAGAAATAAAGTTCAACCCTACAGAACTTAGTAGTGTTAGTTTGATCTTTTTGAAAGGAATATATTCATTCATATATATATATATATATATATATATATATATATATATATATATATATATATATATATATATATTTTATATATATGTATTCTCTCTCTCACACAGACACACACGTACACACACACACTCACATACACTTATTGATATCTTTACCGATACATATATATATATATGCATATATTGATATATATTACATAGTGATCGATATCCGTATGCATACATATGAAGAGTTTGGTTCCAATATTGAACATATTTTCACACACACACACATACACACACACACACACACACACACATACACACATAAACGAATATGTTCATATATATATATATATATATATATATATATATATATATATATATATATATATATATATTCTCTCTCTCACATACATTCTTACTGATATCTATATTGATATCAATATAGATATATATATATATATACATATATATATATATTGATACATATACAATGATAGGTATATATATGCATATATATGAGGAGCTTGATTCCAATATTGAATATGTTTATATATATATACATATATATTGAAATATATCATATGGTGATAGATATCTGTATTCATGTAGATGAAGAATTTGCTTCCAAAGTACAATAAGCACCGTTTTAAAAAATATATGTTCAAATAAATCAAAAATCAAATTCTAGATTTGATTTTTTTTATCTTATTTCAATCTTTTTATATATATGTAGTTTAAAAGGTTTGTATGTATACATTTCATAAGGTTTTGATAAAATGGAAAGTTCAAAACAAGAATTTGATTTTTGATTTAATTGAAGACATTCATTTTTTAAATAGTGCTTATTGCATTTTGGAACTAAGCAATTCATATGTTGATATATGTATATATATATATATATATATATATATATATATATATATATTAGAAATCATCAACCAAAACCATCAATAATAGTGTTGGAAAAGATTTTTTCAATTCTCAAGTCTGTCTGTCTGGCTATTTTTCATGCATGTAGGCCACTTCAATAGAGCTAGAGGACTGAAATCTCAAACATTCACTCTTTCTAACATTTTGTGAAAAGGCAGCGATATAACGTTTCTGTAATCTGTAGATGTCACCGTAGGATTGTTCAGATACTTGGCCTCACAGTCTCAGCAAAGCCCAAGGGAGAATTGAAAAGACAGTTATAAGATTTAATATATTATATGGACCAGGTTTAAAGTAACCTTTCTATAATTGAGTTGTGACAGCTAAAATATCTTTTTTGTACTTTCTCCAATTTATCAATGTGTTTTAGAGTCCATCAATCAAAACAGTTATCAAAATATTTTTCTTCAGTTTTCAAGTTGGTCTGGCTGGCTGGCTGGCTATATATCATGTATACAGGCTACACCAATGGAGCTAGATGACTGAAATTTTCAACATTCACTCTTGATTATGTTTAGAAAAAAACAGTTTCTTTTTTTAAAAATTCCCACACCCCAAATAGATTTTTAGCAGGGGGGTTCAATTTGCAATGTAAGTTCATGCAAAATTGATCCCTCAGTTTGTTTCCAGCTGCATTCATGTATGCTTTTGTGAGAATTCAGACCTTTTCATCTATCCATTTTTGAATTACATAATTGTTGCATTGTTAAAAACAAATAAACCAGATATAGACTGTGAATTAACAAAATGAGAATTTGGAGTTAAAACAGTCATTTAAGCCTTTGCACCACTGGTGGCTGTTTAACTCAATGGTAAGAGCAACGCTATATTGAAGCGCCTCCCTATTGGTTGCAAGTTCAATTCCTGCAGCAGCCCCATTTCTCCCATTGATCTTTCTATTTATGTTCTCTAGGCCAAGTGATATACATTCAGCATGTAATAACAGGAGATCATTTTAAATAAGACTTTCATATCTATGTATATAGTGCTTATATATATTCACTTCATAAAATTTTATGTTATTTTTCCCCTTGTTGAAACTTACTTCTTTGATATTTATGTTTGATCGTTTTTTTAATCAAATTTAATAGTCTTCATTGGGAGGATGAGGGTCAGTAATTACTTATTTTATTTTATTTTTTTGCTTTTGAATTCAAAAAAGTATATATATGCCTCCTATACTAGACAAAATGAACCACAAGAACTATTTGTTCAGTGAGGCATCCTCCCCACCGTGGTAAGAGCAGCTAAAGGAGGAGGAGGAGGAGGAGGAGGAGGAAAAAGAAGAAGTCGTCTTTCTTCAAGTCAATTGATTTCTCATACTTGTGAAATATTGCGGTATTAAAATATTCCAAGAGTATCATCTTTTAATAAAAATTGTAAATAGCCATAATTAGCTTTTTAGAAAATACAAAAATGCCGACCGGATATTCTATTATGATATCATTAACGACTGGTAAAAAGAAGTCGATCGAAATAGATGTTATTTTAAAGACGTTACACCTTTAAATGACATCACACTTTTTGAAGGCATCACACCTCTCCCTATGTTCTGAGAACCTTATAGATGGCTACAAGGAAGGTTTGGAGGCAGTCATTATTGCCAAAGGGGGTGCAACCAAGTATTAACAAAACGTGCAGTCTCTGTTGTTCAACATAACTTGGACTGACTGACAAATGGACAGACCAACAGACCGAAAAGCATCTTATAGAAATGTATGGGCACACTGAAAAAATGGATTGGTCACTGCCGTATGCCTCTATCAAGTTCAAACATGTTTTTTTATGCTTTTATGCTGATATAAAACTGCTTTTATTTCTAAGCTTAAAATACAGATACAAAGTTTAGTATCTATAAAACAAATCTAAGTAAAGAAATTTTGCAGGCTTTCTTTTAAGCATCTATGATAAATATGTGTGTATACATATGTCTGTGGGCATTCATTTTTTTGTACAATACATACGCATACATGTTACATACACTCATACATACACATATATATACATACATATACATATAGGCACACACATAAACATACATATCAACTGACTCAAGACTATTCTTTTTCCTCACTCTCTTAATTACATCTACTGTTGTGGATTGCCTACTGCAGAGACATATTTAAAGTTTTGTGGGCTGGGGGGGTGCATGGCTCCTTCAGGGGCCCTCACTAACAATTAGTGAGATTTGTCTGTATTGTTCTTTTCGCACAGAACTTACATGATTTCCAACTAATGCTAGATGAACCAAATGAAGAAAGCAAGAATGTCAGCCTACACATGAACTTCAGTAAAACAAAAGTCATGTGCAACAATCACATTGAGACTAAAGACATAATTGTCAAAATTGAAGATGTAAAACTGGAAAGTAGACCTCTAAATCTACCTAGGGCAACAAATCTCTATGAAACCCTCCAAAAAAGAAGAAATCAAGCGAAAAATCACTCTAGGATGGCGAGCCTTTGGCAGAACAAGCTCAACCTTCAAAACCAAGATGATCCCAATAATCCTTAAAAGAAGAGTATACAACCAATGCATCCTCCTGATAGTCACTTATGGAGCTGTAACATGGAACCTAACCAAAAGACAGACTCGCAAACTGAGAAACATGAAACACGCGCATGAGAGAACCATGCTCAACCTCAGATGGAGAGATCACAAGACAGCACAGTATATCAGGAAGAAAACAGGAGTCCGAGATATCATAGAATCTACTAGAAAACTTAAATGGCAATGGGCCAGTCACGTTGCAAGAATGGCAGACAACCAATTGACATCGCAATTTAAAACATGGATTCCCAGAGATCACACGTAAGACCGAAGTTGACAGAATACAAGATGGAGAGATGAATGCGACAAATTCAAAAAATGCTGGCTCCGCAACACCCATGATAGAGAAATGTGGTGGATCCTGGCAAAGGCCTATCTCTAACGACGTACAATAAAAGACTGATAATGATGATGTTCGTAGAAATGCAGTTGAGTTACTATTCATAAAGCTATTGAGGCCCTCCCTCCACTGGAGTGGGGCATTTTTGAATACAACCTCCCTCCCAGCTGAGCCTTTGGCCTTCTGTACATAGGATGTATGTTTATGAATCCAGTTCTGTCAAGTCTTTTAATCCTTGAAGTTATTAGGTAATCTCTCTGATCTGACAAAATAAATTATTCTGCATACAAAGTGTGAAAAGCATTTCCATTAACTAATAATTGTTCCCCACTGACTTTGAAAGAGACAACCTTTTCTCGAGAAAGATTCATCCTCATCAGAAGTTGATGGGTTGCCTTTGGTATTATTGATTGATGAATGAATTTCTGTTCATACTATGAGAGTTCAAATTTGGCTGCGGATTTGACATGTTTCACTTCCTCTGTTCAAACACCCAAAACAACAAAAAGAATCCGTGTGTTTCGGATGTCACGTAATAAGATCGTGCATCCCAGCCTCAACGGTGGGAAATGTGTGCTGAGAACCTGCATATCTTAGGCATCGGGCAGGGCTGTTGAGTTGCCACGTTGTTCAAAGCCAACAGGCTTATAGCTTGCAACTCTTCACATGAAAGCATTGTATCTACATTGTATCAGCATGAAATAGAAAGAAGGAATGACGTTAAAATCTAACTAGCTGGCCTTGTGGTATCATATACATTTTATTTTAAAACATTTCCCTTGATCCATTGATTATGCATCCCAAATTTGGTTGGGTCAATCAGACTTTAGGTATTATTGAGAAATGGATAGAAATCAGGTTATTATTATTGAGTGAGAGTGGAAACAGTCCCAACCTTTTTTTTGTAGAAACCAAAACCATATGTGAATTTGCACATGTTTACAGCCTATTTGATGCCCATTTGAACCATTTTAGCAACCTTACCAAGTGAAAAGTTTGAAAAAAGACGGTTTAATTCAAAACCTTTGGACCTATGTCCAACTTTTGCAATTATCAAACTATAAAAACCACCTTTACTCTGGCTACGCTGTTCCTGCTTAGAAAACTGATTCCCTACCATTTAAAGTGCACTGACTTTAAAACAGTCTTAACCAGCTCTAAGAACTCTTAAATATTTGAATGTAGAGAGATAGTTAAAAAAGTATTCCCTTTAAAATTTATTATAGATGAGAGAAATTGAATTTAAACAAATCAGTCGATTCCACCATGGGAATGTTACTGTTAGTCCATAGGAAGTGTTTGGTTAATTTAGTTAATCCTGTTGTGAATAAAAGCCTATTTTCTTTTAATGTTATGAGTTGTTTACTGATTATACAAGCTGTGATACTACCACAACAAGATGGAACCAAAGTTGCGGGTACCTTGTAGATCTATAAATGGTATTTTCTGTGAATACATAAACATGTATTTGAATGAAAATTCAGATCATGATGGAACATTTTTTGAGTGATTTTGCTATTGAATTTAGAAGGCATTTCATTATAAATAGGGTTGTGTCCTTGGAATATTTTAAGATCTTACGTTGAACATTGATCTCTGCAGACCAAATCTAAAATATAAATATCATACATGAAGGGAAGAAAGAAAAGACATAGAAAGGAATGAGTGATCTTTGCCAAAGGAGATGTGGACAAACAATAATTCTTCTGGGTAAAAGTTTCTGTGAAGCGATAAATCTTAAATAAAGCTTTGGGGCGATGCTCTCCAGCAATTAGTTCATTGATGATGAAATGAAGACAGGTCAGCTTAGTCAATTAATAGAATCCATTATGTGACCAACATCATTTGGCAGCATGCCTTGTCAGGATTGATCAATGAAAAAAATCGGAAAAAGGGTTACTTCTCTCGCTTTTTCTTGTTGTAGTGATCAGTAAAGATTCTGAATTTTCAAAAAACAAGCAAGCAGAAATGTAAGGGGCAATTTAGAATAAACTTATTTTGTAAATTGAGACCTCTTTCTTGAAATCTATTTAGTAGGGGGATTTTCAAAAGAGAAAAAAAGTTTTTTTCTGGACATAATAAAGAGTAAATGTTTAAATTTTCAGTCGTCTAACTCCTTTGGTGCAGCCTATGTGCATGATGCATACGTAAATATATAGCCAGTCAGACCAACTTGAAAACTAAAGAAACCTAAGTTAACAGTTTTGGTGACAGTTTTAATTGACTTTTTCTAATAAGGAAAGTAACGCCCTACCTACAGTTGAGCATTGTGTGGGAACCATAATGTTATGGGGCTGCTTTGCGGGAGGCCTCGACTGTATTGAAGGACTCATGAAATCAAAGTATTACCAAAGGATTTTTGAAGATCATGAGACTCCAGCTCAAAAAAACCCCAAAGCACACATCCAAAAGCACCCAAGAATGGTTGAAAAGGAGAAAAAGTGGCCAGTCCTGAACTCAATCTAAATTAAAATCTTTTGAGAAAGCCTAAATCTACCATTCTGGAAGGGATTTTGCAAACATTCAAAAGCTTTAACAAACTGCTAAGGAAGAGTGGGATGAATTACCAGCTGATGGTTTAAGAAGCTTGTAGATGGCTACAAGGAAGATTTGGAGACAGTTATCATTGCCAAAGGGAGTGTGCGATCAAGTGTTAAGGAAGAATGCCAATGTTTCTGTTCAGGTCATATTTTCAAATTTTTCTTTGAAATTACTTTATGTGAGTTGAAAAATGATGATTTTCCATTAATTTGCTTTGGACGTCCTTTCAAAATATTCTGATGATAAAGATTTTGTAGATTTCCATTTGCTTCTGAACATATTTTACAGGTTATACATTAAAATTCAAGGGTGATTATACTCATGACTAGAACTGCAATCATCGACTACTTAATACACATTATCTCTCAGCTTTCTGGGTAGTTATCATAACCACTAGTATCTTGAGGAACATCACATTCACAAATATAAGATTTATAAATTTTTGTGAACTGTTACTATAAATCTATTTCAGTTATTCATTTTCAGCAGAATACTTTATATATTTTTTGTGTTTTTGACGCAGCCTTCATGGGGCACCAAACAGAATTTGATTTGATGGCCATGGGGCCCTTAGCAGCTGCTCACTTTGTTTTTGCCTCAGGCTGGCTCTGATGGGACAATTAAATATTTTTGGCCACACAACAATTTAAAAATGAAATAATGAAAATTTTATTCATCATATGAAATGGTTAAAATTATTGAACAACCGTAGCCATCAGAAATGGTGAAGGGTTTTATCCTTTTTTTTAATATTTGTGTGTTTGTTTTTTTGTGTGTTCCAGCATTCCTGGCCATACTGTTTTGGCTAGAGACTTGAAAATTGACATCAGTGCTCCCTTGGATATTAAAAGTTTTCATTTCTTTATGTTTGGTAAAAAAGCTTTTTTAGGTTTATTAATAACATGTAGATTCTCAAGAATCTAAATATTTCAATTTTTTTTTTCTGTTGAAAATGCCGGTGATGTTATAAATAGAATTTAATTAAATGACCATATATATTCTGCGGTCAAATTTTCATCCTCCAAACTTTGATGCAATGGTTTTTCAGTTATTGACTGTGACAGTGAGTTTATCTTTAATTAACTCATCAGATATGTCCATGTTCCTAGATCCCTCAATTCATTTGTTCTACCTTTAAGCTCTGATATTTATGAGATTTCTTAGAAACAGCTGAAGCCATGGAAATACCTGAATTTTCTTATTCTCTTTCTTATCACTCCTATCTGTTGTTGCCCATCGTTTTATCTAGATGTTTCACAAACACAGATTATCATTAACCATTTTTGATACTATTTGCCTCCATCTTAATTGCTGTTGCTTTTTATCTCAACTAAACTCGGGTCGGATACTCTTCAGCACATAGAATTCAACTCACAATCCTCAATACCAGAAGATGTCTCACTTAATGCACGACCGTTCTGACCACTAAACTACTGGCAACTAGTGGCAAGCGTCAGTCCTAATCCAACCTTCAAACTCAATCCCCATCCATAATCTCCTCTGTGCCATGTTTTGATTCTCACCGGGGACTTATTCTTTATTCCGATCCGTGCTGCAATTTGTTCATTCACAGCTGAAGAGTACCAATCCTGAGTTTAGTTGTAATAGAAAGCAACACCAATTAAGATAGAGGTGAATAGTAGCAAAAATTATTAATAATGATTTATAATATTTCATCAACTAGTATGAATAACAATAAAATTAAACAGGGATTAGTTTTATACGTGAAAATCTTCCCAACCTCTTATCAAACTACCTATCTTTTTTGCCTTCTCCTTTCCTTTCTGTTTATTAAACTACCTTTTGTTTCTGTCCTCGGTTTTCCTACTCTATTATCAAATAACCTAACTTTCTTTTCAGTCCTTGCTCTTCCTATTCTTATTTGAATACCTTACCTTTTTTCCTGCCCTCTCCTCCTCCTACCTTCCTAACTTCTCATTAAACTACCTAACCTTCCCTTATGTTGTCATTGAAAGTGTAATGTTTGAATACAGAATAATCTTATGGATGTGAAAAGACTTCCAGAAATTCCAGTTATTGACGAAAAGACTTTTAGAAACCGTCCACTAAAACTGTCACTAAAACTGTCAAAATAGGTTTCTTCAGTTTTCATCTTGGCCTGGCTGCCTATGTTTTTATGTATAACACGTAAAGAAGAAGAAAGTCTCTTTCAGTTTTCAAGTT
This sequence comes from Thysanoteuthis rhombus, assembly GCA_963457665.1. Lineage (NCBI taxonomy): Eukaryota > Metazoa > Mollusca > Cephalopoda > Oegopsida > Thysanoteuthidae > Thysanoteuthis > Thysanoteuthis major. The sequence continues at coordinate 58,192,992 of OY735213.1, forward strand.
AGTTTGGCTGGTTACATATATTTGTATGTTTGCATGTTTATACAACATGTTCAGGCCGCACCCATAGAGCTAAAGGGCTAAAAAATTCAACATTTACCACTTATTATTTTCTTGCTTTTTGGGAATTACCACCGCAAATTATAATTGGGGGATTTGATTTGCTATATAAATTCATGTGTAATCGGTCTCTAGTTTGTACTCGATTGTTTTTTTGAAAATCCAGACTTTTTAGCGATCCAGCAGAATGCGATAGAAGTAACTTAATCATCGATCACTCCTTTTCCAGTTTTTTTAATTGAGCACCCCCAAAACGACATGCTGTTGGTCACATGACAATTTCTATTGAATGACTAACCAGACCTGTTTATATATTTCTTTATTATTTGCAATGGTTCATTATCTGCAGAATGTATAATATATTCAGGCACACAGGATAAATGAACACTTGTGACCCAACCGGATGAAAGATAAGGTAATATTAAATTTGAAAGGAAAAACTTGAACTGCAATCAAATTTTCCTCACTTTGCTTTGGGGTAGTGAGGCATATCTACGAGCAATGTAGGATTTTATATTGACATGTTCAAATTATTATTTGAACTGTATATTAAATTCTCAATTCATATTCACCTTTCCAGAGATCATCTTTTTTTTTTTTTCATTCTAATGATTTAATTAATTGGAAGAGTAGAATGTTAGCTTGTAAGCCATGCTGAGTTGGATATTATATCTGGCAATGGTCTGAATTTTTCATGGAAATTGTGTTAGGCACAGTTCAAATCTATAGCCTTCTGCATGAGGCCAGCCAGTTTTTAGATAATTAGATATACAAAGAAAGTGAAGTGTACAAGATTGGATCCATAGCTACAAAGTCTGACTCATAGTTTATCTCTCTCAATGAAGTTGGAAAGGTTTTTATATTTGGTCACGTTTCTTTGTCAGCTTGTCCACACGATATCTCCAAAAGTTTTCCTTGAAATTCCTTGAAATTTTGTTTTAGTGTGGAAAATAGGCTAAGGAAGGACTGATAAAATTTTTGAATAGATCTATGCACAGTTACCTCCCTTACGTAGGTTATATGTCTATACCACATGACATTGTCAAAATTTCATGTCTGTCCAAACAGTATCTCCAAAGGTTCTCAAAGAAAGTTTGTTGATGGATGAATAATAGGTTATGGAAGAAGTGATTTAATTTTGAGGTAGATCCATTCTCAGTTACTCCTGCTGAGAATGTTATGTGCTCTAGTTATCAGCTGAATTTTGATCTGAGAATTTCACTGTGTGATGTTTGATCTGTTTATTATTCACCACTGAATTGAGTGCATTGACAAGGAGGGAGAAATATTTACGGTGTAAAATAAATGCTATAGAGTTATTGATTTACATACATATGTCACCCTGATGTTCATCCTTCTTGGTCCAAAATAACCATGGCTTCTGATCTCATGGGTGTTAGTAGAAAGAATTATCAAGACTGAAACTCAGAGTGGCAAACTTAAGTATTATTTTTGTGCTTCTTTGTTTGCTAAAAAGTGCTAAATAAATGCTAAAATCTGGCAAAAACCCCCCAAAAGATGATAAAAGATATAAAGAACTTCTTTTAAGACAGCTGAAATATCTAAGCCCTTCGGTGCTAATTTAGCAGTTTTTGCACTGCCAAAGTGCGGAACTCATATTTGTCAAAGATAGAATTCAGTCTGAAGATGGAGATTTAACACCCATGTGTTCTGCAAGGTGCAGCAGTTGCGGTGTACTACATGGGTCTGAAGTCATGATTTGCACTTACGTACGATTACAGTGAGAGAGGGTTACACACCATTAGCCTTACTCTCTCATGCCTGTCTGCTTAGGTCCAGCAGCAAAACGTAGTCAGGACTGCCGGAGACAAATCAAAATGCAGTGGAAAACAAGATTGCCCTGGGTATCATACCATGTTCTTTGCATTCTACAATTTGCTGCAGGCCTCAATGGAGCTCGCTAATTCAAGTCTTAGCCCAGATTTCTTTTACAAATTGTCATTTTATTATGAAACAAATACGTAGGAACAAACAAAAGAACCCATTTCATAACACTCAACGCCTGTCATTTGCTCCATTCAATGTCCCATGTTCTCAAATTTTCTCTCTTGTGATTAGTTAATCTTTGACTAACTGACCCATTCAAGCATGATAAATGAAATAGGCAGTATAGATCATTTTCTTAAGACGCATTGTCTGCTAAATTAATATGCTGACCAACAAACAATATTTGTCTCATATTATCACATGTATTGGTCACAGAACATATTGGGAAACTATTATGATTGAAGAAGGAGGTTTTCATCATTTGATAACAAGTGTTTTGAATATTCAATTAGATAAAAAATGTGAATGACGTGACCCAACCCATTCGTTGCACCTTTTGATGATGAATAATTTGGAAACTAGTGGAGATAATAACATCATGTTTTAACCAATTAATAGCCGATTATTTAAAAATTGAGTACATGTTAATTCTTAGTATTTGGGGAATGATGGTGGTTTTTCTGAAACAAGTCATCCTTGCTTATACGGATGTGAAAAAAAGTAGCTAAACACAATATACAGACAGTTATTTTACGGATCTATAAGCAAGGATTATCTATCACTTCATTTCTAGTGTATCTCAGCAACGAGTAAAAATCTTCTGAATATATTTTTACTAAATAATAGAACAACAAAAACATTCATTGTGTAAATGAGGGAGTATCATATCCTCCTTTTTAGAGAGGAGTCTTATTCTAAGAAAGGGAAAAGAATGTGACAAAATGCCAGAGACAAAGTTTCCAAGAGAAAGAATAAAGAAATAATGTCTGTTGATCTGTACACAGACAATTTAAGTTTCCATCACCAACTTGCTCAAGGGATAAATATTGAAAGAAATTTACTTGCATCAAAGATTGGACCCACTGAGTGATTATCTAGCCACAAGACATGACTTCATCTCCAACTGTGAACTCAAATCTGCTCATTGATTGGTTCTTGGCAAAGAAAGGGAAAGAATTTTGTTTTTGACAGTCAAGTGCCGATAACAACCGAGCGCTCATGGTCAGCAACCCGGACGTTGGTCTTGGAAGCAATTAGCTGCAAATCTATACAAGGTAATTAATTGCCGCTACCCACTGCACTGGTTTAAATACTGTTGCTGGGTTTAGGCTCTTCATATATTTTAATTTGGAGATTTCTTTACTTCATCACAGGATCAGAACAAGTTTTCTTTCAATTGTTTTGTTGCCTGTCTTTATGTGCTTTTGAAAGAAAAATCTATAATTTCAATCTTGTAAAATGCTTCCATAACTTCTGTTTTATATACTGTGCTGTCTTGTGATCTTTCCGTGTGCTGTTGAGCATGATTTTTGCTTGTGCACCCTACATGGTTTGAGGGTCAATCTTTTGGTTTGGTTCCATATTTTTGCTCACTAGGTGGCCATCGAGAGGATGCATTGGTTCTAGACCATTCTTTATATATATATATATATATATATATATATATATATATATATATATATATATATATATATATATATATATGTATATATGTGTGTATATATATATATATATATATTTTTTTATATATATATATATATATATATATATATATATATATATATATATATATATTTTTATATATCATAAACAACCAAAACTATCAAAATAGGTTTCTTCAGTTTTTAAATCTGGCAGGCTGGCTATGTATTTACACATGTATGTGTGACACATGCAGGCAGCATCAATGGAGATGGAGAGCAGATGATTTAAACATTTATTCCTTAAACATTTGTTTCTACACAATACATTTTTGTTTTCTAAGATTCCATCTAATAACAGGTTTTTAGAGGGTGTCAGTTTGCAATGTAAGTTCATGCTTAATTAGACCCAAGTTTGTGACCGTCTGTTTTTTTCAAAAATTCAGACTTTTTAGTGATCTCTGCCCTACAAGGTGAGAAAAGTAATTTCATTGATCATCCCTCTTTTCAACTTTTCATCACTGCCACTGCAGAATGCTGCCAAAAGGCATTGGTCACATGATAGCTTGAGTGGACATGTTTTCTCTCCTTTCTTCATTATTTCCTCTTCATCTCCATTCCTTCTTTGAGGTAAATGTTTTTCATTTTCTTTGCATTTATTCTTACCTGACAATCTTTATTCCGTCTCTCCTTTCTTGTTTTGTTATTCCCCTCCTTGGCCATTTGGTGCCTCTTACTCCATGCAGCTTTTTTTTCCTCCAATTCTGTCACACTCTAGTAGGAGGCTGGAGTTGAATATGTTTTTCAACTGTAACAACAAGAACAAGAACAAGAAAAATCCAATAAAGGGAATTTTCTGGAAAGCGTTTCAGCTTTAAGCACTAAATATGTTGTACCGGTGTTTTAATCATCCACTACAGGGCATGCTGCCAAAAGACGTTGGTCACATGACAGTCTGTATTGAGTGACTAACCAGACCTGTATATATATTCTGTTTATAACCAATGAAATAAAATTCTCACTTTCTTTGAATCGTGAAAATAAATAAATAAGATCAACACAGAAAAAGGAAAGACATTCTGTATTTTTACTGATGCTTAAAAGAGGAACATACAATTCACACCTCTTAATGCTAAGATAGTTGTGGCAATTGTGATTTTATTTATAAATCCAATTTGTTATTGAACTTGAAGATGCAATTAAATCAATGAAGTTTAATACATTAGACCAAACCTTCCTTTACTTACAATTAATCATCACACACACACAATCACCAGGTAGAATATACCCTGTTAACTGTAAACATGTGTATATGATTATTGCTGAAGAAAACAACAACAGCAGAAATTTCAACAAAGTCTTTATAAGGGGATGACTCCAGAATTAGACATAGTTCGGGGACTGCAATATTACCATTAATCCAGAAATAACTTACAATATAATCAGGGTTTTCTGTCACACAGGGCCAGCTTTAAGCTAATTGGACCAATTTCTTTCAATTATGCCTCACTCTTGGGTGATCTATTCTAGTCCTGTCAAATACACATAACAGCATAATGCAATATACTTCTAATACTAAATTGCAGGAGAAATACATAAAGTCTATATTAAACTTTATTCATATCTCTAAGATTCTACTGACCGTGGCTCCCAACAGGGCCCTATGCCTAAAAGGGGTGTGCATTTAAAGTGGCTCCACACTTGGGGGATTTACTCGTCTTACCAAATATGCACGGCATATTTGGCAAATCTGTGAAGCTGGGGCTAAACAGAAAATGTTTCCAATTGGGCCCTGCAGCTCTTGGGGCTGGTCCTGCTGTCGCAAGTGAGAAATCCATGTTGATGCAACCAATGCTTGATCTCAGGGCCTTTCAATACATTATCAACTTCCTGGTGTTGTTTTATTGTGTTTAGTCAGACATTCTGTAGGGAAATCAACATGAATTCCTCAACTCAATGGGAAATATCTCACTCAAAGTGTCTGAAAAAAGAGTTGCTTATGGATGAAAGGCATCACTCTCTCTCAGTAAATACATATATAAATATGTATATTATTGAGGTCTCTTCAGACAACTGTTTTGTTGTATTATATCTCTTCAAAGTGGCTATAGACCATCCATTATCCCATCCAGTACCATGAGGTAGGATTGAAACCTTCACTTGAGACCCAGAGGCCAGTATCACACCGCTTGCGCCATGGAAGTGGACAGTCAGTAGGGTTGAATTAAAGCGATATATTTATTTGCGCATAAATTCCCCATCTACCAGAGTGTTCTAGTACTATATATAAATGTATGTATATATATATATATATATATATATATATATATATATATATATATGTGTATATATATATATATATATATATATATATATATATATACATACATACACACACACATACATATATGTATATATATATATATATATGAATACATTAGATATCAATTACAATCAAAAGTTATTGTTTTAAATAATTGAATTGAATACATTACCAAAAAAACAAGAATAGGCTTTAGTTAATTTCTAAAAGAAAGATGTGATTAACCTTTAGCACTCTAGATTCTTATATAAGACTACCAAGATTCTGTGCACGCAGTATCTTTGAAAGCTTCGTAACTTGCGTCTGTTCATGTATTATTGAAATTGATATGAAATTGACAAGATAACACAGCTGCAAAATTCAAACTCATTATCATTCAGCCATTGGAATTGTCTGCAATGGTAGGACAAAATTTTATTCAGTGAATAAAGTCATCTATATAGTGATAATGGCTACTGAATCTTAATTTTGCCAAAGTTCTTAGATTTGCCAAGAATTTTGGATCAGATGTTGAAACCAGACCCTAAAATGGATTTGAATAAATGTAATCAAAATTTAAGGATAAAATGTAAAAGTCAGACCATTTTATCTATATCACAGAACAGGTCTGGTTTGTCACACAACAGAAACCATCATGAGACCTATCTCTTTTGGCAGAATGCTGTGTTGGGGAGGATTGAGAATTGGAAAAGGGTGTGATTAATAAATAGGTTACTTATATCACCTTTAAAAAAAAAACAAACGGACACAAATCAAGTAATCAATTTAGCATAAACAGACTTTTCAAAATGAATCTCCCATTAAAAAGACAACTTCAGCAGTGAATACAGGATACATACGTGGCCAGCTAGCCAGCCAAGCTTAAAGACTGAAAGAAACCTATATTAACAATTTTGGTTGACAGTTTCTGATATCATGAAGAAATAGTATCACAAAATTGATAACTAAATTAGATTTTAAATACGGTATATTCCAAAAATCTTCACTTTTGGCTTGAATCAATTTGGATTCTACATTTGATCCGGATTTTTTTATTCAAGCATTTTGTGCATTGTTAGTGTGTGAAACCTAATGTCCTGAATATTATATCAATTTACCTGGAAGTCTATGAGCTCATTACCAATTCTATTGTTCTCTGAGTACAGGAATTATCTGAATTTTCTTTGATTTCTCATCATGCCACCAGCTCAGGATTATAGGAAAGATCAGAAGAATATTTCAGCATCAGATCCTTCTTTTCTTCCTTTCTGGTACTACTGGACAGGATGATAGAAGTGATTTACTCATGCTAAGAATACAGCATAATCCTAAGACAAAAGTTTTCATGGGGAGGTAACTCTGTAGCAGATCACTGGACTGGAAACCAAAGAGTGGACAATGCAACTTTTGATACTGTGTATTTAGGCAGCAACCTTTCATTGATACATCTTTGATTTAAAACAACAGACAATGTACGTTTTTACTTTTATTCTTTAGTCAACTGTTCTTGATTACGTACAACAGAATCTGTGCTTGGATCGAATGAATGTAAATATTCTCCAAAAGTATGTGATGATCGAGTGCACCCAAAACTCAACCTTATCATATACTTAGTTCCCATAACACAGTCCCACCTTGTCCCCAAAATCCATTCCCATAACTCAGTCCCACCTTGTTCCCAATATCCATTCCCATAACCCAGTCTTACCTTGTTCCCGAATCCCATTCCCATCAGTGCATGAGAGACCATTGCTTATCTGTTCAGAATACAACAGCCACTACTACTTATCCATCTATCTTACTACATTATAGTATATTGGAAATGCATTGAATACTCACATTCAGTCTGTGGACTTATTTGTGCACCCCTATATATATATATATATATATATATATATATATATATATATATCTTGGAAAAGTACAAGTTGTTGGATGATAAAACTTAGATTCAAACCTCTCTCTGGCCGACACATCTCTCCATTTCTTCGTTCAGAAACTACACTGAAAGACCAGGAAGCCTGTTATGAAACTGGAATTATAGTTTTGATCATATATATATATATATATATATATATATATATGTATATATATATATATATATATATATGCATTTAAAAAATGGACATATTTGGACCAACAGAATGAATTATTGATTGAATTATATTATACAAGGACCTATTTGAAATGATCTCTTGTTGCTACATGGCCAATATATCACACAATTTAGACAAAGTAAAAGAGAATAAACAATCAAAGGTTTCTATACAACATAACACAATTTATAATTCATTCTGTCTGACCAAATATGTCCATTTCTCAAATACACACTTTCGCATTGAAAGAGACAAAAAGAACCAAGAGTAAATGAGATGAGAGCTTAGGTTTAAAGCAGTTATTTGGCCTTTGCATTAATGGCGGCTGTTTGGCTCGATGGTAGGAGCATCCCTGCATTGAAGCAGCTGCCCTAACGGTGGTGGGTTTGATTCTTGCAGCAGCCACATTTTCTTTGATTGTTTATTCTATTTTACTTTGTCTGAATTGAATGATATATTGGCTGTGCTGTGACGGGTAGATCATTTCAAATAAGTTTCTATATAATGTAACACTGCAATTTATAATTCATATATATATATGTACATATTTCCAAACCTCTAGCTCCGTTGGTGCCCATACTTACATACGTACATACATACATACATACATACATACATAGCTAGCCCGGCCAATTAAAAAACTGCAGAAACTTGTGTTGACAGTTTTGGGTTGAAAGCTCTAGAATTTCAAAACTCTATAACTTTGGAAAGTTTTTTACCTAATTTCAATCTTTTTTCTTCTGTTATTTTAATAACATTTGTTAAGAGAAAAAATGCTGCCTTTCTATATACTTCTCAAATATATATACTAGCTGGGATACCCAGCGTTGTGAGGAGAAAAAAAAAACTTCAAATATAACAACATAGGAAAGCAAATAATATTTTAATGAGATTTCATAAAATTAGATATGGAGCAGGCCAGCCAGCTCTTCTGTATAATAATGGGAGATCATTTCAAATAGGGTCCCAAAGTTATATAACACATTCATAAGTATATATATATATATATATATATATATATATATATATATATATATATATATATATATATATATATATATATATATATATATATATATATATATATATTGTACACAACATGAGCTTCTTAATTGTGTCTTTAATCTAACACTGTCAGATGAATTATAATCCACATCAATACACTGGTCATATGTATATATATATATCTACATATATGCCTATATCTATCTATCTATATGTATATATATATATCCGTATAAGTATGTATAAACACACTATGCCACTCATTAACATATAATTTGAATAATAGCATTCACATTATTATAACATGTAATGTGTGTATATCATCATATACATTGATACAAATAATTAAAAGTATATACATATGTGTATGTATGCCCATATATATATATATATATATATATATATATATATATATATATATATATATATCTATATATATATATATATATATATATATATATCTATATATATATATATATATATATATATATATATATATATATATAAACATGCACACCAGTTAACCTGCTAGTGCAGATCAAAGTGAATAATTTATTCCAATCTTTATACCATACCAGCTGTCATGTTATGACCCTGTGCATAGAAAATTCTTCTATCAATTCTTGGACTACAACAGACTTCCATTTACACCTGCTGAAGGCCACTTCCAGGTTGTTGAAATTATGACAAGTCGATGGAACATCAGCAGCAGAGGTGCGTGCATTCATAAATAGAATATATACATATATATCTGTACCTCGCAAGAATGAATCACCATAGCCCACGTATGTACCAGTACTGATTATTAAAAAAAAGTGATCAGAAATTCAAAAAAAATAATCAAAAAATAGATCATTTGTTGAAAAATTTTCTCAAAAAAAAAAATATCAGCAGAAGATTTGGGGATTGTTGATTGAAAATGTCCATAGAGACCCCCAAAAGCACTCTTTTGGAAAAAAACAGAGAGAGGATTTTAGATGGTGCTCAGTGGGGTACTGATGGAAATTTCTGAGGTCATAGCCCCCAAAATTTGACCTGGACAAAAACAGACAGATTCACACATACAAGCCAAGAGAGAAGAATCTGTAGTCCAGTTGGCTGGTTGGTCAAGCAAGCCATTTGCAGATGGTGATTTGATTCTTTTATTGAAAGCATTCACTTAAATTCTTATGTACAAACAAACATAATGTGGAGCATTTACAAACTTATAAGATATACAATGAATAAGTTAACTTTTTGTTTTTTATTAGGAAAACAAAAAGAATAAATCAAAACAAAATTTTAATTAGTATACCAAGGGAATTTATGAACCACCACCACCGTTATGTCTCTTTTTATGTGATATATTAAGCATTTATGATGGTAAAATTAAATTACCTTTGGAAACCGTCCAATGACTAATGTCTTTAGGCAGTATTTTTAGGAGATCAATTGGAAAAAGGGGTGATCAATGAAAAGGCTACTTTTCTCAACTTTTCTTAGGCTGTGATCACTAAAAAATATGGATTTAGAAAAAAGCTAGCATGAATATTATAAGGCTTGAAGTAAGGGATCAGTTTTGCATAAACCTACACTGTAAATTGAACCAACACCTACAAATTGATTATAGAGGGTAATTTCCATAAAACACAACAAACTACTCCTTGAAGGTAGTATGTGCGTTAAACTGCAAGTTTCTAATATGAAGTGTTGAGGATGAGCTAAGTCCAGATATATAGAGAGATCATTTAGAATATTCATTTTTTTATGAAAAAAATATGAAAATCATATGTATGTCATACCAATCATATTTACACAATATCTAAGGCTTTAAACATTTGCAATGGCATAATAAACATCATGATTCTTCTAAAAATCATTCAAATCTGTTAATAGTATCACATATTGTGGCAATCTATTCCATAGTCCCATCACTCTATTGCTAAAAAAGAATTTCCTGATATTCAGTTTACTTCTATATTGATGAATATAAATGGCAGAACACACAAATAACCTAAACCCAGCAACAGTGTTTGAACTGGTCTGGTTTGGGTAGCAGTGATTGGAAGAGATATCCTAATATAACACTGCATCTTATGCATAAGTATTATGGGTGATTGAACTGTGAAGGCTTGATTTGTGCGATAAGTCTTTGATGAAAAGTACTGATATTCTTTTTTCCTCCAAATGCTTTCACAAAACAGGTTTGCATCTTTCATGTACATATCACATATAGCTATATAGTGAAAGCTATAACAATACTTCTTTCACTACATATATAAATTGCAGCAAATATGCATTATGGCATATATATTTAGAATTTATATATATACTGGTAAAAAAGCAAATGTTATTAATGATTAAATGCACTCACTATATTTGCATATGTTTGTATTCATGTGTGTGCACGTAAATAAATATATGCACAAATAGATATTTATTTGTAATGATATTTTCCTGTGTCTGTGAACACACACACACACACACACACACACACGCACAAGCACTTGAATACACATGCACTCATACATGCACACAGGAATGTACGCACACGTTCATACAAACACATATACATGTGTGAACTTACAAGTTGAGGAAATCTAAAAGGTGTAGATAAACCAAATATAGTACAGATATTTGCTGTAGCCCTTTGTGACCCTAAATGAAACACTATATATACCCATGAACACTACTTCAATGGAGATAGTGGAAACTAGGTGTTAATGTAGACAATTTTCTTTCATTGTCAAATTCTATCAAATTCTTGGTACCATTTTTTATAATGGATTGGTCATTGATTTTATATTATTCATCTTTTTTCCGGCATATTTTTTTTCATCAGAAAAAGAGTCTGGCATATTTGTACCAAGTAACTCTAAACAAATGTATTCTGATACACATCCATTCCTATCTCTCTACCTAAATATACATTATTACATTATGGCTTGGCTTTGAGAACAGAGATTTGGGAGGGTTTACCATGTTTATTGTTGGCCCTGGTGGGTCCAGCCATGGTTAGGCAGAAGATGCCCAATCATGCCGATGCCAGAGATGCAGGAGAAGGTCTGACTGCCAGGAGCCTCACACTGCTGCTGTCATTTTTCTGCTTTTGTTTCAGCATTGCAGGTTGCCTGGTAGATCTTGTGTTGCTGTGAACATATGTCTGGGCTAATGTCCAATTCACCTAACGTTTGTGAAGTCAGCACTATAAGCCAATCAAAGATAAACTAGAATGACTCCCTTCAGTATATTTAAGGTTCCATCAGGAGTGGGTACTGGAGAATGTTCATAGATGTATAAATCCCTACAAATTGGAAAAAAGTTGTGTTCAGCTATCTGTTTAACCAGGTTGGCACTTTCCAGAAGTCGATATGTTAGCATAGGATCAGTTGCCAAGTATTTGTTTCAGCTGGCTCTTTTGTCCACTGACAAGAATTAATGCTGCAGGAGATGAAGGTCCTTTCCAAGGAGTCCCTGTTACTCTTCTTCAAAATGGAGAATCTCTGGCAGCCGATGCTCCTTCATCCTCAACATCTGGCCCGTCCATCACGGATGATGTCTTTTGAAGCATGGCCTTAATGCTCGTGCCCGTCATGGGCACGAGCATTAAGGCCATGTCACTTTTGCAAGGATTTCATTTTTTGTGATGAGGTTGCATCAGTGAACTTTGATGATAGTGTGGAGGCAGTGCTGGTAGAAGCAATCAAGGATGTGCAAGTGGCACTGGTATATGACCCATGATTCAGCACAGTATAGGAGAATGGACAATACTTTGGAGACTTTATGTATGTGTATGTGTATGCAGACATGTTGTGCCTGACAAACAACTGTATATATATTAATACATGTGTGTAGTCATTTGCCTTTGAGTGATGGTTAAAAAGCTTATCTCAAAAGAGAGAAAAAAACCTTAAACCTAAGTTCAATCCTCAATATTGAGCTTTTGTATCAGACAATGTTTTAATATTTTGTATTTATGTTTGTATACTTTAATTTCTTTTTAGCCTTTAATTATTCCATTCTTCATCTTACACTATATTAGTTTTATGTAGATATGTATCAAGGACATTATAAGTTGTATGTTTATTTATGTTGTACACTATATTTTTATGAGAACTCTTGTCTGCTTGATATGCACATAAGAACCCACACACTCAGAGAGAGTAGCAGCAAATGTCTATACTGCATGCCATTCTTACTTGATGTTTAAATTCCCCAATATTTTTGATAGCATCTTGTGTACATAAATAATACATACTTACATATGTATATAGTACAGATATCTACTTATTTATATAATTGGTGGTATTACATACAAACATGAACACACACACATATAAATATACATATATTTAGACTCTCATATGTATACATTTTTCACGTGTATATATAAAAAATATATATTTTTATGCATGCATGTACGTATGTATATGTATATATGTATGTGTGTGTATGTGTGTGTGTGTGTGTGTGTTTACTTCGAAATTATAGATTCTCTGTGCATGTGACTGGCATTAATACATTTTTGACATGGGTATCATGTATCGTCTTCCATATCCCTTGTTGAATAATTTACACTTTAGTATGCAAGATGGTAGCAGATGTCAAGTAAACGTAACCTCTAAGAACATAGAAATATTTTATTTATATAATATATATAAATATTTATGATATATATATATATATATATATATATATATATATATATATATATATATTATCTATTTAAATATGTGACTGGTTTGAAATGTAGTTTCAAAATGTCTGCTGTTTGTCAGGCTGATATGTTGGTTGATATGGGGCTAATCTGACACGCCCATCTTTTGGACATATTTCACCACAGGCTGCACTCTCAGTGCTCATCTATCGAAGCTGGAATTGATTCGAGAAGTCCAGAGGGAACGAAACTTCACAGATTGGTGACATGTTTTTTCAGAAGAAAATCTAGAAATGAAATAGAATATTTATTTAATAATCATACAAATTATTGAAACACCATAGCCCCTCAAAGGCCAGCCAGCCAGCCAGCCAGCCAAGTGAGCAACAGATTGTTCTTTCTTTGCTTGTCTGTGTGTTTGTGTGACTCACATTTTTGAGACGACACCTGTGAAAATTTGCATGAGTACAGCGCCTGGTACTACCAAAAAACAGCTTTTTTGTTTTTTCTATGAAGTGCTTCTTTTTAGTCACTGTTATCATTTTGGACCAACAATGCCTAGATCTTATGCTACTATCTTTTTAAGATAATTTTAGATAAAAAAATTTTTCTCATACAATTTTAGATAATTTTTTAGATACTCATTTCTGGTACATGTGTTGGCTACGTGTTTCATTCATATGAGCTAGAGATATAAATTTGATTATTATGCACTGGATCAATGTAATCTAGAGTGTACTGCTTTATGAAAACCTGTATCAAAAGATGTTATTCCTTCATATTCCAATCCTAAAATATTCATATATCTGCCCATTAATCAACTGATAAATCAAACGAAGAATCACTCTAGGATAGCAAGCCTCCCACAGAGCAATCTCAACCTTCGTAAACAAGAATATACCATTAGTCCTAAAAAGAAGGGTATACAACAAATGCATTCTCCCGATAATCACATGTGGAACTGAAGCATGGAACCTAAGCAAAAAATTGACCCTCAAATTGAGAAACATGCAACATGCACGTGAGAGAACCATGCTCAACCTCACATGGAGAGATCACAAGACAGCACAGTATATCAGGGAGAAAACAGGAGTCCGAGACATCATAGAATCCATTAGAAAACTTAAAATGGTAATTGGCTGGTCATGTTGCAAGAATAGCTGACAACTGATGGACATCATGACTCACAACATGGATCCCCAGAGACCACTTGCGCAACCGAGGGTGACAGAATACTAGATGGACAGACAAACTAGACAAATTCAGAAAGTATTGTCTCTGCAATGCCCACAATAGAGAGGTGTGGCAAATCTTGAGGAGGGTCTATGTCCAACGACAGACATTAAAAGACTGATTATGATGAAAAACTGAACATATATCAAAAACCTATATTATTTTTATTCAACTAATTTGAATATTCTGATAACAATTAGAATCAGTTATGTTTTTTACATGAGAAACAAAAATTTTAATAGAAAAGAAATACAAAACTGGTAGCACATTTTTACACTGTTTAATATAACAAAAGAAACTTGATTTTCACAAAAACATTCCAAAAATTTGGGAGGACTTTTTATAGGTTTAAAAAGATATTGATGTAAAGAGTTTCATCTCCATGTGAATTTGTTCATGGTCATTGTTAGTGGGGCAGCATAGCTCAACATATCATAACAATTGTTTGTTTTATGATAAAAGCAGCATATTCGGTAGATGTGTTGATGGATATATTGGAAACAAAACTGGATATTGGACATCACAAACTCATCTCCTGGTGACCCTGGCAGCCATTTTTCAAACTGTCCGTTAGTGGTTGGACAAACTTTCCTATCCCATTGGAACTACATGTAATAACAGATATAATCTAGATCCAAGTAACCCTTAAAACCGAATAAAGTACGCTCTCAAAATTTGATTCCACTTTTACAAAGTAATTGATCATATCATTATTTATCATGGCTACATACAATATTGGTTTAGATACTGTTGTTGGGCTTTGGTTATTCATGTCATCTGACATTTATATCTATGTATGTATCTATGTATATGGACTTTTCCCAGCCTCAACTGTTCAAAATAAGTTTTTAGTCAGGGGTGGATTCAATTTTCAGCAGTCCAGCAGTATTTACACTTGGTTTATATTGCGATTCTCACTTTTTAGAGATCACCTGACTAATAAGTTGAGGAAAGTAATTGATCCATTGATGGCCCCTTTTCCCAATTTTCAAATTGATCACCCCCGACATTACATTCTGCCAAACCTGGAAGTAGAGAAAATCAACTTTTCACATCTTTTTCATCTGTTGTGCATGTAATTGTTTTTATTTTTGCTGTTATTAATCACCACTACCCACAACAAACTGGCTCAAACACTTTTGCTGAGTTTAAGTTCTAACAATCATATATATATGTATTTATCTATGTATCTATATATCTGGACTTCACCAGCCCAAACTGTTTAGAGTAAAAAAACTTTAAATCTTGCCCGCACACACTCTCCTCAATTATTTTCTCAGTGCTCTCTGAAAAATCCCTCTCCCAGTTTTCAGTTGAGCGCTCATTTCACAATATAAGTTTATGCTAAATTTACGTGATAAAATGAATAGTGGTGATTCATGATTTCCCTTGGAATGCTTGTATCACAATTTTGTTATATAATGCGGTAAATCAGCCAAAACAGTTCTTGGAATATTATTTTGTCAGATGGCCACTGTACCTAGTACCATGGTATCTCTAAGTAGGAAAAATATTGATCAGAATATTATGGAGGAGTACTGATGGCTAGAAAATGTTTAGAAGATTCTTGCTTGTGATGAAGAAATTTTGGTGAATCAGAGTGTGGGCAACATGTCCTGGGCTGTATACCATGCAAATTCCACCCTGTCCCGAATACTCTCCTCCTCCTGTACCATGAGAGTATCCGTATGGGGGCAATGATCAAACACTCAATGGACTCAGCAAGAAAGGGTGATCAACATCTGGATGCTGGGTTAACACCTGTAGTAACGTCTGATAAACCCTTGTATGCCATTGCCAAATATATCCTGAGGAAAGTGGCCAGAAAAGTATGGATAAGACAAGTTTGTTGTAATGTTTTGTAGCCTGCATATAGAGATGGCATTTCTGAAGACTCTGGGTGACTGGTTGTGAGGCAGTGACGGGGTTGGAGCACTGATATTAGCAGAGATCACACAGCAATTCTTGCGTGCAGCAGACATTTGTTTGCTCCAGATGTTCCTTCCAAGTCACAGTAGCTGCGTACTACATCCAGCTGTATCAGGCCTAAAATACCCGTGACAGATACTGAAGGAGTTGTTGGTGTTTGATGAATGGTTCTCAAAGAGGGAGGAGAGCTGCCGTCTATTCGAATACTGGGCAACAGTCATGGCATTAGTGCAGAGTTTAATAGTCCATGTATTATCCCTGTGGTAGTTCTCCTTCAGCCTCTGCCTTGATGCTCTGACAGAGCTCTTTTCATGGTTCTTTGCTCTGAACCATACCAACTATGACTGCTGGATCCCTGTAACATGACTGAACTACCAAGACAGAAAATTTAATGTTGTCAATTTCACCAATCAGAATACCTTCTTCTTGGCAATCAAAATCGATCACGCACATGAGTAGAATAATGCTTGCATCGATTGAGGGAGGGGTTGTAGGTCATACAGACAACCTTAGCGCCCTCCAGTTGCTGGGCCTGAGGTTGCAGCACTGATTGAGGGCTTTGAAGATGCACATCATCTAACAGAAAGATGAGATGAGGTGCTCCATCATGACCAGACAGCAAGTACATAGAAAGCATTTAGGAAAGACGTATGCTTGCTCGTCAGTGTAATTGGAGAACGGGGAAACCCATTCGAAGAGGTGAGCCGACCTGCTTGTTCTTGACAGCAAAGAGATTGCAGATCGATTGGCAGTGGAAACTGTTAAGAAGGCACGGAAGATTGGCCAACAACAGTTCAGAGCATTCACTGAGGAATGTCTTTAAGAGAGAACAAAGCCCATTGCTGACACAATCTACCACAACTGGTCGACATTGTTTTGATAGGACTAGCACTCACACCAAGGTCGATCAGCTGCAGGTGTGAGAAGGCAGCACTTCAGTATACAGGCCACTGCTTCTGTGAGGAAGGATCTGCCAGCTGACACTAAAATCTCTCATCGTCATCAGTGCTCATTGTTAGACCTTCCCCGAGAATTGCCAAATCTCTCTATCATGGGCATCATGGAGCCAGTGCTTTCTGAATTAATCTAGCTCATCACGCCATCTTACTTTATGTCGACCACAATTTGGCATATGATTTCTGGGGATCCACGTTGTGAGTCGTGATGTCCAGCGGTTGTCTGTTATTCTTGCAACATGTCCAGCCCATTGCGATTTGAGTTTTCTCACTATTTCTCTGATATTTTGGACTTCTGTTTTTTCTTTAATAAACTGTGCTGTCTTATGATCTCTCCATGTTATGTTGAACATGATTCTCTTGTGTGGAAGTTGCATTGTTCTCAGTCTTTTGGTTAGGTTCCATGTTTCAGCCCCATAGGTGACTATAAGTAGGATGTATTCTTTCTAGGACTAATAAGATTTTCTTGTTCTTGAAGGTTGAACTTGCTCAATCTAAAGCTTGCCAACCCAGAGTGATTCTTTGCTTGATTTCTTCTTCTTTTGAGGATTTCATGGAGATTCATTGTCCTAGGTAAAAGGTCTACTCTCTTCAGTTCTGCATTTTTGATTTTGATTATTGTGTGTTTATTTCAGACATGATTGTTATACGTGACCTTTGTTCTGTTGAAGTTCATGTGAAGGCAAACTTTCTTGGTTTCTCTGTTCAGTTTGTCTAGCATTTGTTGGCAATCATGAAAGTTCTTTGCAAAAAAGACAATGTTGTCTGTAAATCTCAGGTTACCTAAGTATTCAGTCTATTCTGATTCCTTTGTTTTCCCAGTCTAGGTTTTGGAAGATAATCTCAAGGCAGCCTGTGAAAAGTTTTGGGTGAGCTGGTATCACCTCGTCTAACTCCTTTTTCTGTTTACTCAAACATTAAAGTACTATGCCATGGTCCACGTCAAGTTGACTCACCGTGATAACCAATTAACATGATCAAGATGTGTCCATAGAATGGTTCAAATAGTTAACAGCAATTTGACTGTCTGTTTCAACTAAATTAAGTTGCATAGCTCTTGGCTCCAGTATGGACAACGAACCTTGTTACAAGGCATATATTAATATATAACTGGTACAGTTTATTAAAGTTATCACAATGACATGTAGAGACAATCTCATCATTTTGTGATAATTATGATAAAACATAACTTTCACAAATAAATATTTGTGAGGCTGAAAACATGGAAACAGCAGCTTGGCCAAAATGTATCATACCAGCAACCACTGGCAGACATTTTGGAAAGTGGCAGGTATGGTCATCAGAATGCCAATCTTCAATGGCCCAATTTCTTCTAAATATATTTAGCTATATATTTATCGAATTTGGTGCTTTTATCACCAAATGAATGATAGTTTAACTATACCATCTCACTATGTAGTAGTTTTGCTAATACCACTGGCGTTAAAGGCTGGTTGAGTAGTCATACTATGTTTGCATCCAACAAGGTAATACCAATATGTCATAGATCATGGAGATAGGGCCATGTTATGAATATGCCTGAATAGTACAATCATCTCTCTATTTGCATATTGAGAGATGAACAGTGATAATGTACTGGTCTGAGTAGAGGTGCTTTATTGATGAAGCTCCAGAATACTAGTTGGTGGGCTGAAGGGTTATTCCTCTAAGACTGATGTTAATTAGCCACACCTTCTACGTTTTTGGTTCGTATGAATATCTCCATTCAACTCAACCAGATACTTAGAACTAATATGTGCCTTTATCATATGTATTGAGTTCTATTTACTAATTGAAGAATTCGTAGTGCAGCATAAACCTATGTCAACTTATAAGCCATCAAAATTGGAGTTGTTGTGGGTGCACTTTCTTGAGGTTAAAATCTTCATTATCAAACATGTCAGTACTAAGTCTGGGGTGGACTTCCTTCTGTAACGAGAGCAACCAGAAAAATTCTCACCAAAAAGCGGGGTGTACACTGCTATGTAAAATCTACATTCCTTTTTGTGATTTGCTCTCACAATCAACTGATAGTTAGCAGGCTGTCTTACTGATTGAGCAAAATTGACAAGTCTTAGATATTAGCGAAAATTTATCATGGGTTTATTTCATTGTAATAAAGAAATAAAGTTGCACAAAAAACATTTTTATTATTTTTCATTTATTATATATACGATACAAAATTTGCATCTTCAGATTAATATTGAGCTTAACCTTGCAGCAGCCAGGCTTGTTCTATGCTTCTCTGATAAATGTTATCTTTTAGATCTTTCTATGTAACAACAAGTCCAAGGCAACAGTATTTTGTGCATTTCACATACTTTGTTTTTTCTTATCTGGACAGCATAACATCTTTGCACAGTGGTGATTAGCTTTTCGAGTGATACCAAATTCAACCTCTGAAAACACTGTGACCATGGCTTCTAACTGATCCAAGCGAGCGCAGCGATATCAGTTTGGACAAGAAATATTTCTAACATAATTTTACCCTCACCTTATATAGCACAACTAAAAAATCCTGAATAGTTATCACTCTATAATGAAAAGTGAGAATATCTCCAAATATTACTTTTGGCTTAAAATTAGGTCCTTTAGCTTGCACTCTGTAGAGTGATGCTCAAGCAAGCAAGTCTTTTACAAAAAAAGATGGTGGATTGTGTTGACTTGGGAAGAGGAAGTAGTAGCCATCCTGTCCATAAAAAATCATAATGATCCTCTTTGTCCCATGATCTAAAGTTCCCTAGTTCCTCCTGTATACCCTTCTGAATTTCCATTCAAATTTTCTGGTTATACAAAATGTTAGAATCAAAAGTTAAGAGAGCTGCATACCTACCAACTGGTGCACATATTTTTCTTGCCATCACAGAAAAAAAATTGTTTTATATAAAATTTCAATAAAGTTATTTGTATTGTTGGCAAATGCACAATTCTGTCACAATGAAGGGAGTGTTCAATGCGGATTCTTTGAAAGGTGAGACTTTAAAAAGCAGCTTGTAAAATCCATTGAATGCACTGCAAAGTCTATTATCACATATCATTGAGGCTCTTAAGAAAAATTGTCCAATCAAATCTAACTTACTGAGTTATGCATGTTTAAGCATCCTTAAATTGTGAATGCGCTTTATGTAAGTTTCTTTTGAGGATAAATAGATTTAGACACATTTTAGAAAATGAAAGCAAATAAAATTCTCTCTCTCTCTCTCTCTCTCTCTCTATACATATATATATATATATATATATATATATATATATATATACATATATATATATATATATATATATATATAGAGAGAGAGAGAGAGAGAAAGAGAGAGAGAGAGAGAGAGATTCCTTGGTTTGATGGACTCAGATATGATGGTTTTTGGATTTAGCAGATACTTTTATCGTATAAGCATTGCGCATGCACACAGAAAATTCACTTTAAGCTTTGCATGTTTGGATATTTTATATCTAAATTTAAATATTTTTGTAACATCAAGATATGAGAAATTTTCAGATTCTGGATATCACTTCAGATATTTTTTCCATGAGACTCAAATATTTTTAGATTTTTTGTAAAATTTTGATGTGTCTAGATTTTTTGATAAAGTCTTGTATTGCATTTCGGCTTCCATTTTTAATAGTATTGAATACAACAATACCTTGAATAGTGCGGTTTTGATCAGTCCAGGTTTTTGATGTAGGATGGTTAAAGTATTGCTGTACAAATAAATGTAACTTAGCATATGCTAAAAAAATACCTTAAAATATAAAGATTTGGATATGGAATAGTCTGAGAATTTTGGAGGCACTAATCAATGTATACTGGTGATCTAAGTTGACATATTGAAGAATAAGCCTACATATCTGAAAAGATTTGTCAGTCATGAAATAATTTGATTATAGTAATTCAGAGCATAAAGTAGCATTGAAAAAGAATCAAACTTTCTCCCAGAATACTTTTCAACCATTGACCAGAAAGATGTTTTTGTTTTTGCAAGGTCATTTTGGACCAAAAATGCCAAAATCTTTTGCTAGTATTTTTTAGATAATTTTAAATAAAATATCATCTGAAAAGAATAGATTTTTTATCTAGAATTAACTTTAAAAAGTTAATTCTAGATAAAAGATCTATTCTTTTCAGATGATTTTGGATTATATTTTAGATGATGTGTACTGGTTCATACATAGGCAATGATTTGAGCTACGCATGTTATGATTATTTTTAATCTTGTATCATTCACAAGTGCACATAAATTTGTAAATGAATAAGAGATAAGATTTTCTTTTTCCATTATACAATGCATACAAATTGCTTTGTGTACTTTTCAACTACGAAGATGCATCATACAATTTCCAATATTAAAAACCAGGTCACCAGAAAATAGTGGCAACCATCACCTGCTCTAAAATGGGGCCTGAAATGGCTGATGATGATGATGATGATGATGGTGGTGGTGATCATGATGAAAGAAAGAGATCGCATGAAATACTTGTCAAAGGTTTGGGCAGTCAGTCAAAGATAACACTTGAGATTAAACCAGTCAGTTGTGTTGTGCACTTGAGTGAATAACTTAGGTAGACCAACTTTTCTGATCTCCTCTAAATAAAGAGTTCCCCTTCTGGGTTTTTGGGTTTGTCTGGACCAACTCACTTAACCTTTCAAACTTTACTTTTAAGTGACCAGTTTTAAATTGATTGTAGATGAAACCGATCGATTATTTTTCCCTTTCTTTGACTCAGTGAATGAATTAATAAGCTGGAAAATTGTGTTCACTGAAACTGAATACTAAATGGATTATGTTTGATAGAAATCATCAGATGCAATGTTTCTCTCATTTTTAGAAGTTAGTTTGCATAAAAATCTTATGTTGTGCCAATCTTTTTGTGACAAAATATTGTGGACACTGAAAGCTTGTGCAAACATAAACTTATTTCAAGAAATTAATGTACAAATGTGGTATTTAAAAAACTGACTAATTAGTCAACATAAACCGTCAACCAAAGAGAATATTTCCAATAAGTATAATTACAGATCTTGTCAGTCACTAGAAACTGTTAAGTTGCCAATGCCTTTTGGCAGCATGCCATGTTAAAAAATTGGAAAGAGTGGAGATCAATGAATAAGTTACTTTTGTTGGGCAGTGATGACAAAAAGTCTGAATTTTCAAAAAAAAAACAACATGTGAATGTTGCTGGACACAAAATAAGTGATCAATATAGCATAAATTTAGATTGTAGGTTGACCCACCCTCTATCCATAAAACTTATTTGGGAGGAATTTTTGGAAAACGAAAAAAAATGTTTTTCTAGGTGTAATAAGGAGTAAATGTTGAAATTTTCAGTGTGATATATACATACATAGATAGCAAGTCTGCCAGCTGGATCAATTTGAAAACAGAAAAACCTATGTTAAAAGTTCTGGTTTAAAGCCAATAATGATGTATTATTATTATAGTTGCATATAATAATAAGTATAATTTTTGGTCATTCCACTCTCCTAGGTGACTAACCTTGTGTGTGCTTATTGAATTTACTTTGTACACTTATATGCAAAACATGTGTGTGCACACACATCCACAGCTTAGAGGGAACTATGATCATGTGCTAGTATGTTTGTCTGGGTCACAGGGTTCAGAGTTCAATCCCTCTAGACTAGATGGATCCCTTTTCACTAAAATCACTCGAGAAGATAACAGACAGATTATAGCAGGTACATCTCTTTTGATTTTGTTTTCTGTAGTTGTATTTTGAAACCAGTTTTACAGCAAATTTTGAAAGTCAAACTTTTATTGAAACCTTCCAACTAAGAATATTGGCTGTTTGCAGAAATCTTTCCATCAAGAGTGAAAAAAAATTGTAGCTCTTCTGTTACCCATAAAATTTAATTGCTGCATGAAAAAAGATCTATGAAGGATACCTTTCATCAATAATAAAAAATGTCAAGAAAATCCTGTTCAAAGTTTTTTAACTTGACTTTCAAAATGCTATTGTTTTGAAATTATTGCACATATTTCATTATTTTTTGGTTATGTAACTAAAAGCCTCTACTTTAAGATACAAACACTATTGTCAAAAAACTGTGCCATTTTAAAGCTAAAAAACTTTATACGCGTTTAATAATTACCGCATGAATGAGGATTTCAACCACTTTGCAAGCACAATGCTTTTTTGAAGATTATTGTGGTATACTTAATGCGATTTTGCCATGTGTAGTCCATGGGCCAAGACTAAAAAAATCACTTATTGTTATCACCTGAGTTGGAAAGTCTCGGAATGATCTTCAACGTATGTGGGACCTAATCGGATATAATAGCTTTTGTGGAATAGCAGCTTACAGGTGGATACCCACCAATGACAAAAATCTAGAACAATGAAAATACCTGTCCACATGGAATCTCAATCCATTTCTATAAAGTTTTGTGGAAATGACAAAAAGGCTGCGGTAGAAATTATCAAATTTTAGCATGGATCCATATCCCCCTTACATAGTAGTTATGTGTCAACACCACATTAACCTACCATATTAATTTCCGTCTTCACAATAT
Source organism: Thysanoteuthis rhombus (assembly GCA_963457665.1). NCBI lineage: Eukaryota > Metazoa > Mollusca > Cephalopoda > Oegopsida > Thysanoteuthidae > Thysanoteuthis > Thysanoteuthis major. The sequence goes on from OY735213.1 coordinate 58,217,161, forward strand.
CACACAAAGTTCTCAACAAATTTCTATGAAATATTGTGGAGGGGTGGACAATAGCCGATAAAATAAGTGATTGAATTAGGGGACTGATCCAAGTACAATTACCTCCCCTAAGTCCACTCCTCATAATATCGCTACCTGTTGACTTTTCCATTCCTTCACAAGATTCCTCGAAAAGAATTCAATGAAAATTTGTGGAAGGGTAAGCAACGGGATAAGAAAAAGTTTGTTTAAATTAGGAGTGGATCCAGAAATTAGCTTTTTTGATTGAGAGATATTTTACTGGTTTTTCTTAATCATACAGTTATGTATACACTCATGACTGTCCACACAATGTCTCCAAAAGTTCTAGATGAATTTCAATTGAATTTTGTTGAAAGGCAGACATTAGGCTACAAAAGAAATTATTTTGAAGACGATGCATGTGCAGTTACCTCATCTATGTTTTAGTTATATGCTGACACCGTATAATATATATGTCCCTCTTGCAAGTCCAATTGGTTTCATTGGTCAACTCTAAAATTCCCGTGGATCCCTAATACAGTGCCAGGACTAATAATTGCAAGAACAGGTTTCCTGCAAAAAAAAAGGAAATTTTTACTCTTTTGGAAAGGGTAAGTGGTATTTTATTTCTGTTGTGTAACAATTAAAATGATACCATTGAAGTTTTGCCATCATGGCTGCTACTGATCTGGTCTGGTCTATGAACTTACATGATGGATTGTACCAAGAGTTTCTCTCTGTCTCATATACAAATATAGATACCAATTAATCAGAATACAACAGAAATAAAGCAATTTGGCCAACTTAAAGAAATATCTTACTTGCACAAAACAACATATAAGCAATTCATGTTAACACATTTCGGTCTTAGTAAAGATAGAATAAACAGATCTGGTTAGACAATCAATTGAAATTGTTGATTTTTGGTGGATTAATAAGAAATTTGATTTTCATAAAAAAAAGCAGGCACAATCTAAAGACTAAAAATTAAACCTGCCCATTACAAAGATGGAGTGGGGGCTGAATTTTGAAAAAACATTTTTTTAGACATAATAAGGTGTAATATTTAAATTGTATACTTGATACATACATAGCCAGCCAGCCAGCCAGCGAGACCTGCTGAAAGCTAGAAAAACCCATTTTGACAGTTTTGATGACAGTTTCTAATTATATTTTCTGTTTAATCAGTGGTGCACAACCATCAAATAAAAAGTGAAACAAAAAATGTTGCTTTTTTCCAATTAGAGTGGTCAAATATAAGTCTACAGCATCTATACTAACAGAAGCATTCTAAAGCAAAATCAAATATCAATCTTCATACATTGTATAAATGAATCATCATAGCCCGCATGTGTACCAAAACTAATTATCTAAAGAATCATCTTGGAGAATAGATCTTTTATTTAAAGTTATAACAAAAAAATACCAGTGTGAAAATTGGACATTGTTGGTCCAAAATGACCATAGAGATTCCAAAAAGAATTTCTTGGAAAAAAAACCCAAAATGTTTATAGATGGTGCCTAGTGGTATACTCATTTGAATTTTCAAAATTGTAGCCCCAAAAATGTAACCAGGAGTACCTGGAGACACATCTAGACACAAACAGACACGCACGAAGATAAGTAAAGAAAGAGGAATCTGTAGCCCACTCGGTTAGTTGGTAAGATGGGCCATTTGTTGGGCTACAGTGGTTCTATTCTTACAGATTTGTGATGATTACCGAGCTTCTCTTACCCGGTAGCAGGAATTCCAATCTTCCAATTTCTTAGCCGGAAACCTGTGGAAAAAAAATGACAAATTTAGAGCAACAAGCAATGATAGACAATTGTTGTTGGCTGAAATACATTCAGTCCATCATCTAATTGCTTATTCACACTATCAATATGACTTTCAAATGCGAATGATCACCAGTGCTTCTTGTAATGAATATAATTCTCTCTCTGTCTCATTGTATATATGCCGTGGTCTATGCAGGCTGGAAATATCAGGAATTATTTCATTTATTCAAAAAGAAAACCAGATCAGAAGCAGGAGAAATGACATATGCCAACCTGGATCACAAACTTTGCCAATTCAAAATGAGATAGCAGAAATCAAGTCACTTCCAGCAGTTTGTCTTTCAACTGGTCAGCCATTCAACCATCTATCTATCTATCTATCTATCTATCTATCTATCTATCTATCTGTCTTGCCACCCAGTTAGTGAGCCTGCCAATAAATACTGAATCAGCTCAACATTTCGCTGGGGGATATTTCCAATGATTCTGGTAATGAGCCATGAAACAGACAATTTGTTTCAGCTTGTACAGTTGTGCTACCATAGAAAGAGATAACTTAACATCATGGCAGTCGCTTCGCTGTGTTTTATAGCAGAAGGTGGGAAAAGAATAAGAAAAGAAAAGGTTTTGGATTAAGGACAAATCAATGGCACAGTGAACTGATATCAAAAAGTCACAAATAATGGTGATAGAATTAGCCAGTAAACATGCAATGACTACTGAAACCTGTTCGTTGAATTTCTTCTGCAGGAAACTTGAGAACTTTTAAGTTAAATGGTTTTCCTTGCCAATAAGGAATAAACATTCATTTTCAGGTTCAGTGCCAAGGAAAAGTTTATGGGACTATGTCCTTCTGTAGCCAAGGGAAGACAATTGTAGAAATTCATGGCAACATCTTAAAGAGATTTGCAGAAAAGGCCTAAAGTACAAAGACTTGCTTAAAACTACTTAATTGACCATGGTTCTTCATTTTCTTATTTTAATTAAGAGCAGCTTACAATAATATGTGCGATGCTTAAAACCAGATCAAAATTGCTCGGCCCACTCTAGCAGAGCGATCGGCTTTGAAACAGTTCAATTTCAACATTTTTCATTAATTCAAGAAATGTAAGCCAAGTAACATCAATTTAACACTTGATGCCCATACCTCACATAAATGAATCACTGTAGCTTGCACATGTACCAGAACTAAATATCTGAAAAAAATAGGTTTTTTACCTAACATCATCTAAAAAATACCAATACAAGATTAGGGAATAATGACCCAAGAGACCTAAAAAAGTACTTTTTCAAAAAGCAAATAAAAGCATTTTTTAGACAGTGCCTAGCTGTATACTCATTCAAACTTCCAAGGTAGTAGCTCCCCAAATTTAACCAAGAGCACCCGGGGAAATACGCTCACCCACAAACATACAGACACTCTTCAGCCCACTTGGCTGGTTGCTTAGGCAGACCATTTGAGGGGTTACAGTGATTCAATTACACCATGTTATTTTTTTACTTTCTGCAATTAATATTTTTGCTTATTTATTTAATGTCTGCTGTAATTACACCCAATGGATCTTAAATGAAAATATAATCAGTAGTTTTTCAGATTTTACATCCATCTAGCTACGCATTGAAATTTTAGGAAGGCCAACATTTTCACTTAGTAATATTCATGAAATAAATAGTATGTGAAGAGAAAATTCACTATAAATGGCTTGCAAGACTCTCATGCTAATCATCACAATGAAGTATGCACCGGGGAAGTGACTTCTACATTTGAGTAAATACCAGGGTAACTATGGGCCACAGATAAACATGTATTTCCTACCACGATAATCAGTGGGAAATCCAGCCAAGGTAAAGGCCAGGACATCTAAGACAGACTAAATTTCTAAACCTCCCATAAAAGTACATTTTAGCTTATATCATAGCATCTACTTTGATGGCCTCCGAGAAGAGGGTACAGCCGGAGCCTGGGGCAAGGGGGTGCTGAAATTCCTTGGGTAGATCAGTATTGAAAATCCCAATGTCGATTTAATATGTTCATTGATAAAATAGGTTGACAATCGTTTATCTGTAAACAAATGAAGTATTGAGTGCTAAAATGATTAAAATGGGATGACTAAAGGAGGAGAGTATAGAGAGGAGAAAACAGCCTCATAGGTTAACTTGCTATTTGTTTTGTCAATGAACTATTCTTACTCTAAGTGATAAACATAGACTTCTAAGCACTGATAATTACACTATTTTTAAATCTGTTCCAAGTGGGCTGAGTTAGTGTTAGAGTTAGATATAGTGTTTACAGTTTGGGTAAGGGCTAAAGATGGGCATAGAATAAGGGTCCGATTTAGCTTTATTTTTTATTGTAAATACTGTAAAACTAAAAGTTTCTTTAGAGCCAATTCATTTGCTCCCATGCCAGAAGTTACTTTTTCAAAAAAAATGACTAAAAGACCAAATTTATGCAAGCCAGATAAATCTACATTAGAAAAATACATTTCTATGAAATTACTCTCTCTGGCCAGCAGCTGTGACATACCGCAAATACTCAATTAATATTCATTTTTTTAGAGACCAATTTTTCAACTTATTGTCAGGGGATTGAAAATTACACAAGGTACGCTTTGGAAAAAGTACAAAATTTTCTAGCCTACTGTTATAAAAGTTTACCTTGTTTAATGTTCAACACCCTGAAAAAAAATTAGTCTCAAAAAGTCGAACCTCACATGAGTATACACAATATAAATGTTTGAACTTTGAAGTCGTACAAATATCTCTCGTAACACCTTATGATGAACAACAGTATATAACTTTGAACTTTAAAGTTGTACGAATATCCCTTGAAACACCTCATGATAAACAACCATTTCTGTTGAACTAGAGTAGCCCTAATGACCTGTCAGTGTCAACTGAATTCAATACCTTACCTGATCTTAATTCGTATATGTGGAGAGACCTTTTACTCAGATCTCCTTGTAACATTCACTGACCTAATAGCTATTTAATAAGGAGATTTTAATTTGCTCCTCTTGATAAATTCTATATCCAAAGGCTCATTTAATAAGGATCCATTAATCTCAGCTTATTGATAACATATATTGCATAGAATTCATTCAATAAGGTCCCATAATCTGGGGTTATTAATAAATTTTATTGGATAACCTGCATTTGATAAGGGTATTTTAATATTGTTATATTAATAGGTTCTAGCCTTGAACACTTGTTTGACAAGGATACTTAATTGGGTATTATAAATACAGATTATTTCTTGACTCTCGTTTGAATTGATTGCTTGTTTTTATTGCTTCCAATTATACTAGCTATAACCATGGAAATGCCATGGTTTGAAGAAAAATTTAATTTGATAAAAAAGATCTATTTGTTTTATGTCCCTCTATTCACACATTCTTATCTATCATTATTTTCTACTAAATGATCGTTCCTCATCTTTTTCTTTTTTCTTCCATTTTTTCATTTACTATGATTTTTCTAAACCTTTCATTCCTTTCCTTAGCTTATGTTAGGTTAGCTTAGAGATATTTCATGAAACAGGTTTTTCAGTAAATCCTCTTCTCCAGACTCCAGTAATTATATTTGTCTTCCACTTGAATTCCAAATGTTTATTGTGGATTTGTAAAGCAAGAAAGTCGGCCTTCAAATGAACTTCAACAGAACAAAGGTCATGTACAACAATCACGTTGAAAATAAACACATAATAATCAAAATTGAAAATGCAGAACTGAAGAGAGTAGACCACTACTTTTACCTAGGACAACAAATCTCCATTAAATCCTCAAAAAATGAAGAAATCAAGCAAAGAATCACTCTAGGATGGCAAGCCTTTGACAAAACAAGCTCGACCTTTGAGAACAATAAAAACATTAGCTCTAAAAGAAAAGGTATACAATCAATGCATCCTCTTGATAGTCACCTATGGACCTAACCAAGAGACTGTGAAGCATGCAACTTGCACATGAAAGAATTATGCTCAACCACACATGGAAAGATCAGAAGACAGCACAATATATCTGGGAGAAAACAGGAGTCCAAGACATCATAGGAACCATTAGGAAACTCAAATGGAAATTGGCTGGTCATGTTATAAGAATAGTCAACATCCTATGGACATCACGACTCACAACATGGATCCCTAGAGATTATGTGCAAAACTGGAGAGATGAACTCGACAATCTTAGAAAGACGCTTATGATAGAGAGCAGTGGTAAGAAGGTCTATGTCCAAAGACTGATGATGAATCTCTTGTTTATCCTAATATTTATTTTCTGTTTTTGAAAGAATTCAAATTTTTGAACCATACTATTCTATTAGATAGACTATTCCATATCCGCACTGGGCGGACATTGAAACTATCTTCATATATCCAGCCTTTTCCATCGTTTCTTTTCATTTTATCTTTCTAGCTTTCAGTGTAAATTATTTCCTCAACTTTCTCTTTCTCCATCCTCTCCTTTGTTCACTTCAATCTAAAAAAAAAAGCTTTTAAATTCAGCTCTTCAATAAAATGGGAGTTGCTGTGCTAGTGAAGGGGGATGGTGTTCAGCAGTGACCCGTCTATATCTCCATCCTTCTCTTTCAACTCTCTTCACAATGTGATACAACAGGGGGACATAGCAAATCGAGATTGTTGATGTTACAAGTTTTATGAATATAAATGTGAGATGAGGCAACAGTGCAATTTAAGTCTTTTTTTCAGGCTATTCAAAACTGTGATAAAAAATGTCATCATAGGTTTCCCTCAGTTTTTATATTGGTCTGGCTGGCTGGCTGGCTGGCTAAGTATGTAAATATGCGTCACATATATAAACTGTGCAAAGGGAGCTCAAATTTCAACTTTTACTCCTTAATAAGTCTAGAAGACATATTTTTTGTTTTTTGAAAATTTCCTCCCTAAACATGGTTTTAGTGGGGGATTTAATTTCCAATGTAAGAATTTGCTAAATTGGTCGCTTAGATCCCTTAGTTTGCACCTAATAATTACATTCATATATATATATATATAATTATTTCAAATAATTCTTTGTTGCTACTAACTTAAATGGGAGGGATCAAAACTAATAATCTTATTGACAAAAGTGTGGAATGACCTTGAGAGGGTTGGGAACCACTACCCTAATAAAATCATCATCATCATCATCACCATGATGATAATGATGATGATGATGATCATCATCATTATCATCAGTCTGTTAGCGACTGTCATTGGACATAGATCTTTCCTAAGATTCGCCAGACCTCTCTATCATGGGCATCGTGGAGCCAGTACTTTCTAACTTTATCTAGCTCATCATACCATCTGTCAGCCACAGTCTTGCACCTGATCTCTGCAGTTTTCTGCTATTCTCGCAACATGTCCAACCCATTGTCATCTGAGTTTTCTAACAATTTTATGATGTCCCAGACTCTTATCTTTTCTCTAATATGCTGTGCTGTCTTATGATCTTTCTATTTGAGGTTGAGCATAATTCTCTCATATGCATGTTGCATGGTTTTCAGTCAGTCTTTGGCAAGAAAACTATGTTCATGCGAGATACAAATCTGCAGCCATATTACCATCTCTCCATTCTAAATCTACACGTCATTTTTTTTTACTACCTTGTAACATAGTATTCTTTGAATTCTGAAGTTAATTTCTTTTCATTATTAATCATCAAATGGTGTATTCTTCACTTTTTTGTAGCTTTTCATCACTTTCTAGGTTGAATACTCTCCAACTGTGAAAGTAATAGTGTTAAGTCAGAATAAAGGAGTAATTTCTAACAAAACTTGAATATTCACAGAGTTTTTTGAATGATTCCAATGCTTCATGCTGTTTGTATTCTTAACCAAGAGTTTTATTCAATCCATTCTATGATGTGGCTTCCATTACTCAACAGGGATAAGGTATTGAAATTTAGGCCAAACAAGGGAAGAAAAAAAGACAGTACCTGAACTCAGTGCTGTAGCATTGCAACTATTGAAGGAAATTTCTGTTTACCACCACCACACCTGAAGAAGGCAGTAGAGTGGATCAACATTGTGTTAACAAAACAAGCAACAAGAAGGAGTTCAACTGTCCAAAAACTCTTCAATTTCAAGATTTCTTCAAAAACATTGACAAGATTTGGAAATGCATTCCCTATCTGGGAGGTCATCTCTTATGGATGAACCTCTAACTAATTTGGCCAAAGGGAACATTTGCTAGAATGATCCTGAAAGAGCTTGATATCAGAGTTCAAATAATTTAAAAGACGTAAGTTTTAAACTGCTATGACTCAAGATTCTATAACATCTTAATTCATGGAAAAATTGCTCCTCAACACAATATAACTCATCAATGAATACAATTTTTTAAAATGAAACTTTTTCTGAACTGGGTGCATGACTTTTGTAAAAAAAATAACCTCCAAGTGGAATAAGTAAGTTTGATAAGATGTTATACCCCTTGATTCAAGATTTGAACTTTTAAATTATGAGTTTAAGAGTTAAATAAACCACAAACCAAAGAGCAAAGTTTGATGCCATATCATTAGATTTTCCTTTTGACTCAGGTTGTTTGAGATTGGCCTATTGTTATCAAACTCTATGTAGAGTTGATTTTGTTTTCCTTTCATCACAAAATTCCTCCACCAAAAACTGATGAAACATACACATAAAATGATGACCTACACAAAAATTCATGAGGGGTTTGCTTAGTTATTCAATGTCAAACAACAACAAAAATAGCAGTGATAGATCTCCTTGATACAATGTTTTTGCATATCTACACCTGGGTAAGAAAATCGAAAGATTTAGGCAAAAAATAATTAATTAAAATTATGTCATCTTTGTTTTGGATGTGAAAGTGAATTATTTATGGAATTGTTTGAAATAATGTCATTCAATATTGGATTTATTAGAACTCACCTACTCCCCACATCAAATAAAGTCACATTTTAATGCTGCCATCATTTACCCTCCACCAAATGAGGCCATTTTTTAACAGGATCTTTTGTCTGGTATTGATAAATAATGGTCCTTATTATTTCATGAATGCATAATATTTGAAATATACACATTACAGAAGTTGTAATAATCATCTTACAAAGAAATAGATATAAGAATGGAATTTCATCTCGCTGCAGCCAGGCTTGTCAACTCTATTTTTATATATTGCCTTTATAAGATTTTTTTTATTTCTTAAAAATATACAAAATCCCCAAAAACTGGTGGAAATATTCCTGGTTTCCTTAATGGAATTTGTTAAGGACATGACCTGTCTGCTCCTTTTCTTATTAAAGGTCTGTTCATATTAATAAAAATGAATTAGTCATAGAGACTGATAGCTTCTGGCTATCTTTTGGTTCAAACAATTCATGAATTTCTCGTTTAAAGGAAGATTTTGGAATAAAGATACATGAAAATCACAGCAAAATGATAAAATTCTTTCCAAGTGAGGCTGAAAAGCTGTTCTATACAAACTGCATACAAGCCTACATTAAAGGTCTCTGATTATATATTTTCACCAAAAGAAAAAATGTATCATTTATGAAAATTGCACTAAATCATATTTTAATGACTTTTATTATGTTGATACAATCAAATCATTCTTATTTGCTTTTTTAATATTTTGTTTATTCTTTAATTCAAATATTTTATTTATGGTTTAATTCCTATAATAGAAACCGTCCACCAAAATGTCATCGTCATTGTCATCATCATCATCATCTTCATCATAATAATTCTAATTGTAATGATTCTTATTCTTCTTCTCCATTTAGATTGTTTGTACTTTTGAATTTCCCTTTATTTCTCATATTATTCTGTATCTACATGGAAGATAAATCTAACATTGTCTAAATCTTCAGTCAAGAATTTCTAGAAAATCTTTTTCTTTCTTTTGCAATCAACAATTGTTTCTGATTGGAAAAATTATGTAGTCTTGTTACATGGGATATATGTTTTAAACATTATACGTGGTAAAAATTTGCATTGCTTTTGATATGGTTCGTAGGTTTTTGTTTGAATATTCAAAGGAACAATCTAATTTGCCAATTACCTTGATGGCAACCTTTTTATGTTTCGGAGCATTTTTTCTTTTATAGCCGTTTGAGACCCTCTTTTGCAAGAATGGACGTCACACACTCTCTACTTAATGCTTTTCATGTTCTTTCAAATCCCATGTTAGTTCACTCTACAGTAGTTGAGATCAAACAATTGTTGCTGAAAAAAGTTTTCTTGTTCACATCTTTATTCTTTGATCAGTCAGGATGCGTTTTGTTTCGTTCCATTTCTGGGAAGCCGATGATATTCTAAATGTCATATGACTTTCATGATTACTTGATGTTTGATGAATTTCTCTGTTAGTATCAGTTGATGAATGTTTATCTATTGATTCTTCATTATTCATAGATTTAATATCTTTATGATTTGTGATCATAACGCCTACATGTCTAAATTTTCAGACATTCCTTAAAGGAAAGTCACTTATTGAGATTAAAGTAAGCCTTGATGCTACTTCTGTCTCAGTTATATTTGTTGAAATAATCGATCCATACCTGATAAAGTTTCATCTTACGTTCTTACAATATCTTCTGAATCATGGATATTTGTACATGAGAAGATAATGTCATCAACACACAGTGAGAATTTGTTATTGTTCAGTGCTAGCAAGGTTATGGGTTGAAAATTGCTCTCGATTAAAACCGTGATTATGAATTCTATATATTCCTTAGGTTTCTCCAGTTTCCATACTAGTCTGGCTGATTGGCTTACTGGCTGGCTGGCTGGCTAAAGATATATCATGTATACAAGCCAATGGGACTAAAGGGCTAAAAATTTCAACACTTACTCCTTATTATATCTTTAGAGAATTGGGGCTTCAGTTAGTATTGGAAGTATATGCTAAATTGATCACTTAGTTTGTGCCCGGCAGCATTCATATGTTTTTGGAAAATTTAGATTTTTTTAGTCATCACCACCCAACAAAAGGTAAGAGAAATAACCTATTCATTGATCATCCCTTTCACCAATTTTCTAATGATCACCCACAACAAGGTGATGGTTTCTATTGAGTGACTAACCAAACCAGTTTTATTTATCTGTTGATTCTTATATTTTATTCATTTTTACTACTGAAATACTGCAGAGAGCAGCTGAAGTAGACGTGAATTTCAGGACCTTGTTGGGGACCCCCAAAATAATGAAAAATGAAGTTGTAAGTTGTGCCCATTGTTACTGGAGCACTAAGATCTGTGCTAAAGTTTCTAGAAAGAATCTATTGGTGAGTGGAGGTTATCAAATTCAATTTGGGACTCAAACAGCTTTTTTTCAGTCATATTGCAGCCAAACATTTTCATTCTTAGAGGTATATTGGTATATGGGGTTAACTTTGGCCGAAAAAAAATCATAGATTAGATACTGCTGACCCCCATGTAAATAGTGGGTGTAATCTTTTTTTTGATTCTTCTGTTGTGTAAGATTAAATATGTTGAGGATTGTATTTTTCCTTTGTTGATTTTATTTGCAGTTATTTTTCTTTTGGACAATGCTTTAAACACAAAAAAAATAGTTTTTCTGAAATTCTATCATGTCATTTCAGTCACTTATTTCCCAATATCTGTCAATGCAATTTATGTAATTTTCTTCAGTGTTTCTTCCTCTATTTCAATTATTCTTTGTTATGATATAATGTATAAATTTTCTCCTGTTGGGATCATCAGTTATTTACCATGTAACCGTTTGGGGGATTTAAAAACAAAACAGTTTATATCAACATGGCACCTCAGCAGCATTAATCAAACATCACCTCCCTTTCAGCTATGATTTTAATATATTGCTTGAGTCATATTACATATAGTTTATCATCTTATATATGGTATTATCATTATGTATAATATGTGGATGTTATCTCATACGACACATCATTTAATTTTTTTGAAACTCAGCGATTACTTATATATACATACATACAAATATATATATATATATATATATATATATATATATATGTGTATGTGTGTGTGTGTGTGTGTGTGTGTGTGTGTGAATATAATTAGCCACTATAAGTCCAAGGCTGGACAAAGGCCTTTCCAAATTTCCTTCTATGATCATCCACTTTTTGAAAGTTTGTTCTAAGCCATTTTTTTCACTTTTAAAAACAAATAAATTCTCTCTCTTACACCTCAATCTTCTGTAACTCCCACTAACTTAACCTTTGACGACTCAGCATAACATACCATCATGACCATATTTTTGTCTGAGAACATACAATAATTTATCCCAAATGAATTTATAGAGGTTACTTCTTAGCTTCAGGTCATTTAGACCTCTGAAAAGTTTTCATAGGAACACAATACTTTTGGTTAGCAGGGAGAATATATATATAGAGAAATAAGATTTGCAGGGATGCATATCCTGAAAAAAAATACAAAAAGCTAAAATCAAAAGATTGATTTTTAAAAATCAAAATCAACTTACATTACCAAAAACTTAAGATACTTCAACTGAAACAATAATAAACAAGAAAAATGGAAAAAAGAAGTATATATATATATATAATTTGGTAGGGCTTTTTATCCAGATGTAAAAAAAAACCCCAAAAAAGCACACCCCCTAATAACATTATGGATAAAGATCTGAATATATTGAAAATTATCTGCCTGAAAAAGTTCAAAAGGCAGAAACATGAATGTATTTGTGTAGCAAATCCATTACTTCACTATATTTAAAGCTCTTCTCAAACTGAATGTTTTTGTATTGAGCACTTTTATGAAATAAACCCATCAAGCACCATATATTGAATTACAGATTTGTACTTTGGTATATATATATATATATATATATATATATATATATATATATATACATGCATATATATATATATATATATATATATATATACATGCATATATATATATATATATATATATATATATATATATATATATATATATATATGTGGATCCAAGAGCAGACCAAAGCAAAGATAGGAATAATTCAACAAAAATGGAGATGGGCTGGATACATAGCAATCGGAAGGAATAACATGGTGAAAAAGGTTAGAAGATTGATGCCTAAGGAATAAACACAGGAAAAGACTGGGTAAAAGATGGAGTGATGAGATAGAAAGGTTTGCTTGTAAGACATGGCAGAGGTTAGCAAAGGCTCAGTCGGCATGGAAGGAACAGAGAAGGGCCTTTGTCCAGCAGTGGACATGATGATGATGATGATGATATACACTCATAAATATATGTGTGAATATTAATAAACAAAAAGTAACAGAATCTTCCATTTGCAAATAATTGATAGAATCACTGCAGCCACACAAATTTCAGACCTCTCCAAGTGGGCTACCAATTCTACTCACTTTGCATGTGTGTGTGTGTTTGTGTTCGTGTTTGTGTGTGTTTGTGTGTGTGTGTGTGCATGTGAGTGTGTTCCCGTGTGCTCCTGGTCAAATGTTTGATGCTATAGCCTTGAAAATTTGCATGTGTACACTATGACACACCATCTAAATACGTTTTTTTTGTTTAAAAGAAAAAGTGCTTTTTGCGGTCACAGGGTCATTTGGGACCAAAAATGCCCAAATCTAGTGCTGATAACATTAGATAATTTCAGGTAAAAGTTCTATTTTAAGAATAATCTTAGATAATTCTTTTTCTGGGTGATTAGTTCTGGTACAAACATAGGCTATGTGGTTCATCTATGTGCAGTAAAGATATGCAGTCAATTTTTCATATATATATATATATATAGACATACACACGCATTTATTTGATGCTTTAGAGGAATGGATATTGAGGCAAAAAGTTTTGCATAGATTTCTCCATATTTTTGAATATCAATATCTGTACTCAGTTTTGGAACTTTCAAACTTATTACCAACAATGATCACTTCATGCATTCGTAGTTTAGAGACCAATCATGTACAGATCGTATTTAAAATGTTCTCGAAGCTCAAGAACACACTAGGTGAATAAGAGTTGGGGGGGTTGATATAATTAGCTTATCACTCCCCTGAAGATCTTTCTGTCAACAGCAAGTGCTTCCTTCTGTACCTTTTATTTTTCATCTTCTTGTACCCTGAAGATCTTAGGCAGCACAAACTTCGCTTAATTATTCCTTAAAGGCATTGGAGTGGTAGGTCGCAGGGTTGGTGAGTCTGCATTAAGAGCGAAATATGATTGAGAATACCATCTGTTTCTATGAAGGTACAAATGCCTGGGCACAGCCGATAGCCGATAGGAAGTTCTCTTCATAAATTGGCAGAAACTTAGTGGCTTTCTAACTGACTGACACAGAAAAGAGAACACATATCAATATAGACATATATTTTACTTTCATATATATATGGGACTACAAACACACAAACATATACATGCATACATATACACACACACACACACACACATATATATATATATATATATATATATATGTATATATAGATGTATTTGAACCATTAGATTCATGAAATGAATGTAACTAAAGAAGGTGAGCTAATCTCTTTCTCTATACATATACATATATATATAAATGTGTGGGTCTATTCTGTGGTTGTAGAAATCTCACAGAATGATAATAAATGACAATATGGAAATGAAAAGATTGAGAATGTTTTTAGTGCATCTCAAAATCTTTGTTAAACAATCCAATGCATTTAGCTCATCTTGTAGACATCATCTGAAAGAAGTGGAAAAATAAGTGTGTATCCTTGTAGACACAGATATACAAAAGTAAAATATAAGTCATAATCATCAGTCTTTTATCGTCCATTTCCTCAGGATTCGCCAGACCCCTCTATTGTAGGTGTTGCTGAACCAATACTCTCTGAACTTGTCTAGTTTGTTTCTCCATCTCATATTCTACTGCATTTGATCTCTAGGGATTCATATTGCGATTCATGATGACCAGTAGTTGTCTGCCATTTTCCCAACTTGACCAGCCCATTGTCATTTGAGTTTCTTAATGGATTCTATGATGTCTCAGACACCTGTTTTTTCCCTAATATATTGTGCTGTCTTCTGATCTTTCCACGTTATGATTCTCTTGTGTGCAAGTTGTATTGTTTTCAGTTTGAGGGTCAGTCCCTCAGTTAGGTTCCATGTTTCAGCACCATAGGTGACTATCAGGAGGATGCATTGGTTGTTAAGTACTCTTTTCAGTGCCACTCAGGCTGAATTTTGTTTTCATATTCTGTATGCTTCCTTTTTTACTTCCATCGCAAAATTATGCCACCACGTTTCAAAATTCAGCCTCAAAATATGTGTTTTATGTAGATTCAGAGATGCTGAATTTGATTATTGCTTCATTTTCTTCTAAAGGATGTATAGTTCTCAACTTATAACGCTACAAACATACATACATTACTTTCATGCTAAATAGGGACCCACCAAATACATCAAATGAGGCCGCACCAATCAAAAGCTCACTGGAAGATCATGGCAACGGCAAGCCCTTATTTTCCATCAAAATCTGAATGCATATGTAAAATATTTTTCTAATCCACATGTGTCATAATATACACATAGGAATAGATATTGGTTTAGTGAGTGTGCTCTGCCTAGGATCAAAGTGTCACTTCCCATCACTTCTGCCTAGGATCAGGGTATAGTACCTGTGTGCTCTTGAATTACACTAAAAAGAGAACATGAACACATATATACATTTAGAGAGACATGCACGCATTAAATTGATGTCAACAGTTTTGTTCTAACTTTATTTGAGCATTTACAATACAAAATAAAGTTTTACTTTCCTTTCACCATTCCTCTTGGCATAGAATTAATAAGTTCTGAAATTGTAGTTTGGGATATTTCAGACCATGCTTAGCATAAGAGATTCAGCAAATCTGAATGTGTTACTTGCTTATCAAACTTCTTACACAAGGGCTTACCTAGTATTGCGAGGATGTATTCAATAGGATTCATGTCAGGGGACTGACTTGGACAAGGAAGTTGTCTGATACAGTATCTGGAAACTGAGCAAGCCTTGATTCGTCAGAAAAAATTATGCTGTACCAAAAAAAGAAACGGTTTATTACTCATCTCAACTGCCGATTAGTTCCTCTTCTTAATATCAGCCTCAGTTAAAAAAGGTTTTTGCTTGACTGTCTATATTAACCAAGATAAATATTTGCCTTTCTTGGGCTGATTTGAAAATTTTCTGCAACTCCTGAATCTTTTAATTAAGGGTTCTCAACATAAAACTAAGGGTGTCTATTCACTTGTTTCATGTCTCTGTATATAAATATATATAGTCTAGAAAGCTTTACAGCTTAAACACTAAACACATTGTCACTTCAGTCACTTATTTTTTATGTAACTTTCTTCAGTTATTTTCAATGTTTTACATATCCTTTGTTATTATGGGAGTATATGTAAATTTTCTCTTTTTGGGATCATCAGTTGTTTACCATGTAACCATTTCTGGGATTTTAAAAACAAAACAGATATATTTGCTTGGCACCCTGGCAGTGTTAATAGAAAACCACCTCTCTTTTAGCATTGATTTTAATATATAGCTTATGTCATACGTGTAGTTTGTTATAATATATCGGGTAATATCTTGATATATTGTACACGGATGTTATGATTCTAATATATTGCTTATGTCATGCATGTGTATATATTCATATGTTTATGATAGGCAAAAAAGGTAAATGGTTGACTGTTGTTAGAGGCAATTCAATGGCTCTCCTTTCTTTTGCTACAATCTTTTTGGATTGGGATGGGCGTGACTCCTATCCTTGATCCAAATACATGTATATGGATACATATTGCATTTTATACATGTGGATTAGTATATAATTTTTATATATGTGTATGCTATTACATTCCAACAGACATATCAAGACGTATGCAATTTTTATGTCGTATTTCATGAACAGAAGTATTCAATTTCTGCAAGAGTTATTTCCAAAAAATTTGCTTGATCAACTGTCATCTATCAATAAAATAATATAAATCACACAATCCCTTTCAAACAAAACAAAATAGTTCTTCCATTAACTGAAAAGCTGGGGATATTTTTCTTACCAAATATTGCTTGATCTCTTTGATTCTATAATGGTCCAGATGGAATAAAGCCTTTTCCAGATTTATCAGATAAATCTGGGGTCGGGTTTTGTCACTGGTTAACAGTCCATTAGACTAGGCATCAATTTTACTGCATGGTTGACTCTTATGGCTAGCGGATCAAGTTGGCAGTGCTCTTCAGGGCCGAAGGTTAGGAAAAAGTTATGCAATCCAAAATGGATTGGGATTGATCTATAAGCTAATGTGGGTAGGTTTCAATTTCTTTTGTGTGTGCTCTACCGTTCATGCCCACACATGTGTCTATATATATATATATATATATATATATATATATATATATATATATATATATATATATATATATATATATATATATATATATATATATATATATATATGTACAGTACCTGGCGTAAGCATTTGAACAAACAGTCATTTTACTTCTGATTACTTTGGTTTGAGAGTTAAAAACAGGATTATTACGTGTGAAGAATCAAATTTTATTCCAATTAATACAACAAGGAATGCATTTAGTAATGTTTTGTGGTTCTGAATGCTAGTTTTTTTTAAAATGTTTTTTAATAGAATCAAATTGTTAAATGGAAAAAAAAGCAATTTCTTGTTTCTATGCTTCTAAAATATTGTTCAGAATAGATCAATGGGATTAAAAAAGTGAACTCACATTGTTGTATGCGATGATTGCTGAACTAGTAAGTTAATTTGCCCCCTGCCCCAACTCAAATTCAATAATGTCCCTCTTGAGAAACAAAAATCAAATTTTGTGCTTGTTCAAATACTTTTCGTGCTGTTCAAATACGTTTTTTTTTATATAGAGATTATCATTGATGAAAAAAGTATTGTAACTAAGTATTTGAATAGGTACAAAATCTGTTTTTATTTCCTAAGAACCATTGTGGATCTTGAGTAGGGGTGCATATATATATATATATATACATATATATATATATATATATATATATACATATACATATACATATATATATATATATATATATATATATATATATATATATATATATATATATATATATATATATGAATAATTTCAATCATACAACATTTTAAAATGATAAAGTAGTGTGCAAAGAAAAGATATGAAATTTCCTTTCTTTAATCTTGAACATATATATATATATATACATATATATATATATATATATATATATATATATATATATATATATATATATATATATATATATATATATATGGTTAGTTGCCCTACAGCAACTGCCATGCAACCATGCCATGTTGGGGGTGATCTATTGAAAAATTGGAAAAAAAGGTGATGAATGTGTAAGTTACTTTTTTCACCATGCTAGTGGACCAATTCAGCATAAACTTACATTGCAAATTGAACCCCTCCTAAAAACCTATTAGGAGGGGGGAATTCGACAAAACACTAACCAAGGTTTTTCTAGACATAATAAAGAGTAAATATTCTGTTCTCTTACTTAATTAGTGCAGTTTGTTCATGCAATGCATACATATATAAGCAGCCAGACCAGCTTAAAAACTGAAAAAAACTTATCTCAACAGATTTGGTTGATTTGATCTGGTTTTCAATAAATAGATAGAAAATTAGATTCACACATCACGTACGTATACATTCATTGATTTATACAAGTAAGAAAAAGATGTTCCTCCACAATGTGTAGATTCAATTGTAAAAACCTAAAGCAGCGAACAAGAATATTTTAACATAAAATAACCTGGCAAATATTAATGCACTGGCATGTACTTACGTATAACCCAAACTAAAAAACAATTGTTAATTTTGCCAATGTATCATAATTTTTTGTCATTTCCATCTTTTTGAATATATATGTGTATATATATATATATATATATATATATATATATAAATAAGTATATATATATATATATATATATGTATATATATATATATATATATATATGTATATATATATATGTGTGTGTGTATGTGTGTGTAGCACGCACACCCATGTATGATTATAGATGTGTTGTATCATTTTGAAAATCTATTTGAAATGACATCTCATTAGACATATCATATGGCCTAGGCTGCATAAATAGATTAAACAATTGAGGAAATGGGGCAGCCGCAGAAATCGAACCTGTCACTTAGAGGTAGCTGCTTTAGTGCAGCGTCACTCTTTCTATTACCCAGCAGGAAGGTGAAGGTCCATATAACTGCTTTATTCCCCATTTTCCTCTCGATCATTCACTGTCCACGTCTGCTTTATTGCTTTTCAATCCTGACAATATCCTTTTATTATCAAGAAATGGACAGTTTGAAAAAAAACACACCTATGATTATTTCTTTCGGATTATATATCCATTTCTTAATATCAAAACATACCCATGTACGTATATGTATATATATACATACATACGCATACATATATGCACATATATACGTATGTATATTTATGCACATACACCCATATATATATATATATATATATATATGTATATATGTATATACACGCCCACATATATGTACACATATAAATATGCACACATACACATCCTTATATACATATATATACATATATATATATATTATTAATAATTTTATTATATGGGTTACACCACAACTTGGCCTGTTGTTTCAATGCAATGGCATCTCTTCAAGTGTACGATTTCAATATTGTTCAAAGCACACATTGGAAATTTATTTCTCTTCATTTGTTTGCTTGTTCCTTGTGCTGATTGTTTCTATTTGCTTGTTTGTTTCTTTGGTTTTTCTACTTTTATCTTTATCCTTTTTGGGTCCTTTTTGGCTTTTTTTGTCTTTCTTTCTTGCTGGCTACCTGTCTGGGCTTTGTCTGCCCGGAGAGTAAAAGGGGAGGGGAAGGAAGGAAAGAAAGGGGGATGGGCAAAGAAAAAGTCAAGAAAGAAGAAAATGTCACTGGGACTTGGAGATGAAAAAACGAATAGAAAGATAAATAGGAAAAAGCAAAGATAGATAAAAAAAAAAATAAAACAAACAATTAATATGTATATAACTGTTTTATTTTTTAAATCCCCGCAACAGTTACATGGTAAACAACTGATGGTCCTGACAAGAGACAATCTATACATTTTGCCATAATGAGAAAGTATATACGCATCAGGGAAAAAACACTTTTTACATAAATTGCATTGATAGATATTAGGAAATGAAGCGACACAAAAATAATCTTGAAAAAGTTTTTTCATGTTCAGTGTTTAAAGCTGTAAAGCTTTCTAGACTACATATATATATATATATATATATATATATATATATATATATATGTAACACAAATCAGAAATACAATATGATGTAATATAATATTATACAATATTATATGAGTGATGGGTCTATTTCATAAAGCGCTTGATACATTCAGCATTGAACATCAAGTTGAAAGAGCAGAGCTTGGAATATGATGAAATATAGGATTTATATCACTTCATATATATATATATATATATATATATATATATATATATATATCTAATTGCATTTATTATCTTTTTCAGACTGGTCATGGCACTTATGATATCTGTAATGCCAATTTATCTTTAGATGGTATTTGAAAGGGTAGAAAACCAGAAAGTGGCAGTATACAACTTGTATGACATTCTAACATTAAAACAAATATAATAACATGTCCGCCAATCACTAGTTTAGGATGGATCACCTTTGAATGAAGTAAATATTGATTTTATTCCAAGTCTTAAATCTCATAATTGAAGAACAGTAAAAGTTTAATTGGAGCTTCTGATGCCTGACCTCTTGCGTAGAAATAGGTGTTTGAAGTTGATTCAATCTCCAAATTATATTTACAAATACAATTAAAAGTTCTATCGTAAGTTGTTCTATAATTTAAAAGGAAGCTGAAATCAAATCATTTTATAATTCAAATTTAATCCGGAATTTGCATCCAGAAGCAGGATATATATGAAAGTCTCTTTGATCAAAAATTGATCTGTGATCTAACATCTTCTTTAATTATGTCTGACACTTTGTCATTATGAAAAATGCAGATTTATGCAGAAACAAAAGCAATCTGCATTATACTAAGTAACCAGAAAGTGTGATGAATTTTGATGATTTGAGAACTTAATTATTTTTTATTGAATCACTGTAGCCTCACAAATAGCCAACCCGCCCAACCAGCCAAGTGGGCAACAAATTCTTCTCCTTTTGCTTGTGTGTGTGTGTGTGTCTCCAGGCACTCCTGGTCACATTTTGGGGGCTACAACCTTAGAAATTTGCATGAATACATCACTATGCACCATCTAAAAATGTTCTTTTGTTTTTTCAAAGAAATTGCTTTTTTGTGAGTCCATGGTCATTTTGGATCAAAAATGCCCAAATCTTGAGCTAGTGTTCTTTCAGATAATTTTTGATAAACAATATATTTTCCTTGAATAATATTAGATGATAGATCAATTTATTCAGATATTTTTAGATAATTTTTTCAGGTAATTAGTTTTAGTACACATGCGTATTATGGTGATTCATTTACGTGAGGTGAAGATATCTAATTTCCTCTCAATCCCAGTGCAATAAATCCCAGATATATTTGATTTCTATGAGATGATTTTTTGGGGGGAAAAGAAACTTCTAAACTTTATTTTTCAATTTACTACGTGAAAATTTCAAAGAAGAAACAGAAAATATTGCCAGGACTGTAACAATAGCAATCTTCCTTAATATATAGTTGTGCACTCTCCAAACATTTCTTGCAGCCATCTATAAACTTCTTGCACCTGTCAGCTGGTAGTACCTCCCACTCTTTCTTTGCAATATGTTCATGCTCTTGAATGTTTGCAAAATTCCAATGGTCTATGGTACACATTGAAATTATGACTCCAGATTTCCAAGAGTTTTTAGATGGGACGGATGTTAGGACTCATTGCTGGTGAGGTTGAAAATAATTTCTTTTTCCTTTCCAACCATTCTTGCATGCTTCTGGATGCATAATCTAGATTCTACTTGGGTTGGAGAACCCAGTATCTTTAGACCAAATCTAGTTTTCTTACAAAGTGTTTGAAATGAAATATTAAGGAAGGATGCTATCATTACTATCTAGATAGTATTTTTGACTTCTCTGGAATTACTACTTGTAAGTTGAAAAATATGTCTTTTTGTTAACTTACTTCAGTCATCCTATCGAAATATTCTGATTTGGTTGATTTCCATTTATTTCTTGGGATTTTGTGCTGGTTATACCAAAAATTCAAAGGTACCTATGATTGTGACTGGTGCTGTAGAGGTAGATGAATTATGAATTGCAATACATTGCATAGAAATGATTTCCCGTCGTTACATGGTTAGTATATTATTCAATCTAGACAACACAAGTTGAATAAATAATAAATAAAAAGAAAATGAGGCTGCTACAGGAATCAGACTTGCTACTAATAAGTAGCCGCTTCAATATAACAATGCACTTACATTGTGCTAAACAGCCCACCAGTAAAGCGAAGGTCAAATAACTGCTTTCAACCCTAATTCTCACCTCGTTTATACTCGATTTAACCTTTGTATTATCAGCGATAGATAGATTCGTATATGATATAACGTAATTTATAATTTATTCTGTTGGATCAAATATAGTAATAAATGTAGAATAGCTTTTCTACTCTATAGGATTGAGGATATTGTTAGGTGTTGGTATCGGGATATTCTTTCCTCACAAAATAGAAACTAAATCTTATATTCACTAAGCATAGTTTTGTACTGCATAGGGCTAAAAAGAGAAAATACTGAGTAAGAAGATTGTGTTACGTCAATTCTCAAAGTAAGGAAAGACTGTGTACCTTGAAACTCAACATAGCACAACCCTGAACTTTATCTGGGATTGAACACCAACTATTAATGCTTCAGTGAAATACACTATTACACATACTCAATAATAAAAATGTAATGTAATGGTACATCAATGAGCCCATGACTTAATGATGAAAAAAGCATTTATTTCGCACAAAACATTTTTTTCAACATTATCTCCTTCCTTGTCAGTACAATTAAATCACTGATGAATATAAATCAAATAGATCAAACATTATACAACAAAGATTTCTGATCAAGATCCAACTAATATCTATATGTCTGGCTATCAAATAATTGATTCAACTTTGTATGTGTATGTGAATACCAAAACAAATGAGTGGGTATAGATCTATACATACCTATATGTGTATATTGATATAGCTATCTATGCCATATGCATGTAATAGTCTTTACAAAATTTTTACTAGCTGTACTATAGTCCATTGAAAAGTATCAACTAATTCAGTGGCTATATATATTTGGGGAAATAAGTATTCGTACAAGATGAAAAATCGAATTTTTCATCCAATAATTTTCTTCATGCAGACTCTGCTAAGTTAAAATCATGCCACAAGATACAACATTGGCAATGATATACAAAAAATATGAAGTTAGTATATTCATTATCAAAGGAGTTAAGTAACAATATTTGGAAAACACACTAACAAAAAGTATTTGTTGGTAAGATTTTACCACAAACAATTGTACATCAGTGAGCTATTGTGAATCCTTTTTGTTCAATTACTTTTGTTAAAAGTTTAAGGTAGTTACCCGAATACTTTTGACAAGTTTCAATGTTGATTTTATTCAATTTTTCTTTGCTGAACTTATCTAGTTCTGATATGATGCTATGCAGTGCAATAAGAAAAGATACATAGCAAGTAAAACTTTTGTGCACATATTTGTGCTTGTATCCCGCTTTCTGTTAGAGAGTTTTCTTAATTGTCTTTTCCAGAAACTTTCATTCTAATGTTTTTTTGTTAGTTTTGAAATAGTTATATTCATTTTTAAAGCAGTTTACTATTTTAGCTTCCATTATTCCAAGATCTCGATCCATTAATTTGTTCCAATTGTTGACAACTCTTTGCGAGAAGAAGCCCATTCTTGAATTTTTTCTGCTATGTTCTTTGTATATTTTCTCTTTATTTCTTTTATTCATTGTAAAGAATGTTTCAACTGGGATGTTGTCAATGTCTTCTGTTATTTTAAATGTTTTTATCATGTCTCCTCTCATCTTCTTTTCTTCTAGAGTTGTTAATTTTAATTTTTCAAGTCCTCTTTCATTGGGGAAGCCATTTAGTAATGTCAGACTCTTAGTCTTTGGCCATTATATAAATCATCTATATAATGTATAAATATGCACAAATATATGTTTGCATATATATATGTGTGTGTATATAAATTTGCTGTTATGTATATTTATATACGTGTCGAACAGATAGGAAGTCACCTTAATGATAAGCTAACAGTCTGCTGCTTAGTCCGGGGCCCAAATATCCGCTTTACATCCAAATCTTACCTTGTTCATTCACTGTTGATATCTCCTGTATTGTTTCTCAATGTGACCAGTTATATTATAAAGAAATGGATATATAACCTGACAGAATGATTATAAATGTGTTATATTATTTAAAATGCTATTGAATTGATTGAATAATCAATTATAGAAACTGGCTGCTGCAGGATGCATTCATTGTCTAACTACTGGAGGTCATTTCAAATAAGGTTTCAAATAATAAAATGCATTTATGATTATTCGGTTGGACTATATATCTGTTTCTTAAAAATATGTCTGCATTGAGAAACAATAGAGCAGATATGGGCAATGAATGAACAAGATAAGATTTATCAGCAGGTTGTTTAGCTCAATGGTAAGAGCGAACCCAATATTTATGAGTATGTATGTATGTATGTATGCATGTATGTATGTGTGAGTGTGTCAGGGGGTGTTTTTATTTGTGTATCAGTGTGTTTATAAGCATGTATTTTTCAATGAAAACAAAAAAGATGGTGGAATGTGTTTGATTTTTTCTTTTTCTAATTGATCTAAATTAGTATTTTGACTGATGGGAATGCAAGCCAGAATTTCACAGCTTTAAATCTTCGATGGACACCAGACTTCATTTCTAACTTGGTTTCTTTAATTATCTGAAAATCAGTTAAAAGAATATTGCACTTCATCCATCACTGTAAGACAACTGGTTGATTGGTCAGTGCCAAGATTATTTGCCCTTTTCATTTCAGATTTCAGATTTCAGATATTACCGTATGACTTAGTCAAGTATTCAGCCTCAGTTATTATCAAGTACACGAGGGGTAGGCAGTTTGGCCAGATCTAGCTCATGAAGGCATTTGGACTGGTCAGTGAGCAAATACTTGTTTAGAAATGTTGGCATAACCTCTCATTCTGCTGCTGCTGATGATGATGATTACATTTTGGTAGTAGTAGTAGTAGTACTAGTAGTAGTAGTCATGGGCATTACGAAAGAGAAACATAAACTCTTAGCAGTCAAGAGTAAGTGTATCAGAACAAACTATGTACATTGAGTCTAAGATAAACAACAGCATAAGCACAGCATAGAGCAATCAGTCATATGAATATTGAATGCAGAAAATCAACACAGAAGTTGAACAAAAATAAATATGACTGGGTAGGAATGGTGATCTCCTGGGAATTATACAAATGACTGGGACTTCACTGTGCTGATCAGTGTCATATACGCAAGCTAAAAAACTAGTCGTGGAGAATTAAAAAAAAAAAATTCATTGTGACTTTGAAATTCACACACAGCATCCAATTCAGTCAAGGGGATCAAATCTAGTTTTTTTTTTTATCTTGAAGATTCTTTGTCTTTCAAACAGATTAAAAAGATATCTTGATTGAAATAAATAAACTAAACAGAGTTCTTTTTATGGTAGTTATCTGGTCCACCGATGATCAAAATGAATCTGGGTGGTCACACAATAGAAACTGTCATTCAATTAATGTCATCTGGGAGCATGCTGTGATGGGGATGATCAATGGAAAATTGGAAACTCCATTGATCGATGAATGAGCTACTTCTTTTGCCTGATCACTAAAAAAAAGTCTTCATTGTCAAAAAATAGGCTAACACAAACTAAGGGATCTATTTATTATAAAACTACATTACAAATTGAAACCCCCACTAAAAACCTACTTTTGGGAGGAATATTAAAAAAGAAAAGAAGAGTTTCTTCTATATATAATGAGGGTTGAATATTTAAATTTTCAATTTTCATGATGCATTGGTGCGGTCGGCATGTGTCATACATGCATGTATACATAGCCAGCCAGACCAGCTTAAAAACAGAGAGGAACCTATGTTGATAGTTTTGTTAGACGGTTTACAACATATATGTTATTATGCTGGTCTTTCAAGATACTGATAGCTCAAATACGGTTGAGTACCTTACCATGAATAAATAATCAGCAACTTCATCTGGCAGATCATAACAACAGTAGTGAGTTCGATCCTCACTGGTTTCCCCACATTCACTGCCTCCTTGTGCCATCCCAAGTTAAGCTTTGTAAATATATACTAAATAGATTTTACAAGTACAAAAAGTGAACCGAAGCAGAGTTACAGGCCTACATTTTTAAAATGTAGTCAGATGAACAATAAAATGTCAGAAGCAGAACCAGGATTTTGACCAGTGAGGGGGCAGGGGGGCGAATGTTTTTCTTTTTTTTTTTTTCTTTACCACCATCTGTCTGATTAAATGATGGATATAATCATTTTTTGTTTTTAAGATAATCTATGATTACTGGGGTTTATTTGGGGATTTTATTCTTAACTTATTAAAAAAAATCTAAATTGTGCTTTGCCAGAGCAGTGGTTGGGGTCAAGCCCCCCAGCACCCCCTATCCTGGGATCTCCACCTGAATATATGATTCATAGTATAATATAGGTAGAAATTATACTTATCTTGTTGTTTGGTTATTCATTAGTGTCTTTCTATGAGTCTCATGCTTGAATGGTTTTGCCAATATGGAGTCTCTCTTTCACTGCCTAGACTGGCAGTCTTTTTCACATCATTTTGCATTGAAACCTATCTTGGGACTAATTCTTCTGGTCTGATAACTCACATTACTGTTTTATTTTCCTATGTTAGAGTCACTTATTGGCCAGACTTCCATGATTCAGTATTTTGGTCACACAATACAGTTTCAGTATGAACCTCACATTTTCTTGTTGGTTCATAAAATTATTCTTTTCTTGAAAATCATCTATTTGTCATGATTCTGGTTTGAATCATTATTCATGCATATATAAGTACTGTGACTCCCCTATGATGAATTTGATACAGAATATAATAGATGCTTTTTATCATATATAAAAACTGTCATAAAATCTTTCTGTAATTGAAGAGTGTGGTTCCAAAAATGATAAGCACCATTCAAAAAATTAATGTTTAATTAAATTAGGAATCAATTTGATTTGAACTTTTCATCTTATTAAAATCTTATAAACTGCATAGATAAAAAAGGTTATATTAGGATAGGAACATTCAGATTGAGAGTTTGATTTTCAGATTAATTAGACAGATTTACTTTTCAAATAGCCCTTATCATGTTTCGGAGCCACACTCTTCCATTAACATAGACTAATGTAACAAATTCTTTAGCATTGAATATGTGATGTTAAACCTTTATGCAGTAATGAAAGAGGCCATGACTACTTATATACATATATATATATATATATATATATATATATATATATATACATATACATATACATATATATATATATATATATATATATATATATATATATATACATATATGTATATATACAATATCATTTTTAAAATGTCCATTAAACAATTTTAAACACAACAGTAACTGCACAAAGCAGTTATCAATATTTATTGTCATCATCAACTTTTTAGCCTCCATCATTTGACATAGACCCTCCCAAAGATTTGCCACATCTCTCTATCATGGGCATCACAGAACTAGTACTTTCTCGATTTATCTAGCTGCTCATGCATGTTACTTTCTGTGGTCCACATTTTTGCATATGATCTCTGGGGATCCAGGGTGTGAGTCATGATGTCCAGTGATTGTCTGACATTCTTGCAATTTATTTTCAATTGTTATTTAAGTGATTTAACTGTTTCTATGATATCAATATTACTAACTCTCACCAACAACTGTCACAAAAACTGTCAACATAAGGTTTCTTCAATTTTTAAGTGATTCCAACTGACTGCTTGGCTATGTATGAATATATGTATGCATGCTAAAAAATCTAGGAATATCAGCAGAATCAAGTTTTTGTTTGTGCATTTATCATTCTAAAATATGCTATTCAGAGTTTCTGTTTTTTTAAAGAAAGTGAAACTTAGAGTAGTGACAGCATTTCCTTAAAGAGTAAAGATGCTTATAAAAAATATTAGTGGAATAATATAACTTGTGAGTATGTTGTCTATTTTCGGATGAACTTGGAAGACATAATAATTGTCTGTGGCCAATTTTTTATAAAAAAGATTTGTTCGAAGTTTTCATGTTTTTTTGATGAAAAGTTAATTGATTTCTGAGGTAGCACTTGTAGTGAGCAGGTAAAACACTGATCTTTGAGGTTCATAGCATAATATATCAAGAACAAACCAATGTTGGGAAAAATAATGACCTTGATTCACTTTTCTTTTATGGACTATAAAAATAATTTTCTGATTTAGCTAGAAAGTTCAGTCTTATAGCAAAAACACTTTTTTTTTTATCTGTAATAGAATTCAAAAGTTTCGCTTTTTCATCCTTCCTACTCTTTATTTCTCCTTTCTTTTTTGGCTTATATCGAAGACTCAATCTTTCTGGGAACCAATCTCCTTTTTTGCTTCTATTTTTCAATCTTTTGGTCGTCCTGAGTTTCCAACCAGTCTTTAATAGAATTCTTTTTCATTTTTTTCCTCCTTCTTTTCCCCTTTTTTGGAAGCATTTCTGGAGATCTTGAATCCAAAGTCTCTGGCATTTGTCCCAAAGAAAATCTTCCGTCTATACATGCATCATTAGAAAACCAGACTCAGCTGGATTGATTCAGCTTACCGTTTCCAATTCAACCTGGTTTGTGTTCTTGATGGAGAGCCAGCATGACTGTCTTTAGGAAGAAAAAAAAATCATCATCATCATCATTATCATCATCATCATCATTAGCATGTTGATTATCATCGTTGTCGTCGTCATCATCATCATCATCATCATCGTCGTCGTCGTCGTCGTCGTCACCACCACCACTACAACCAACACCACTGCCATCATCATCATTAACAATTGAACCATAATATAATTGGGGGGGAGGCAGTCAAAAAACAAAAAGAAAAAAGTTTTTTTTTAGATATCATTGGGAATAGATCTTAAATTTTTCTACTCTCTAGCCTTACTGGTGCATCCAGTATTCACAACACATAAATGGCCAGCCAACAAGAATCACAAAAAAACTAAAGAAAGCTATATTGACCTAAGTTGACAGTTTTTGTTGATAGTTTCTAATATACAATAAGAAAGAATAGGAAGAGAAGGTGATCAATGAAAAAGGTACTTCTCTTGCCTTTTCCTGGGCAGAAATCTGTAAAAAAAGGGGAGGCGCAAATTAAGGGTTCAATTTAGAATGAACTTAGATTGTAAACTGAACCCCTTACTGAAAGCATACTGAGGCGAAGAATTTCCAAAAATTGAAAAATATATATTGTAGATATTTTAAGGAGTATGTGTTCAAATTCCCAGCCCTCTACCTCCACTGATGTGACTTTTGTGTGATACTTACATAGCCATCCAGCCAGCCAGCCAGTTGGACCAACTTAGAAACTGAAGAAACCTATGTTGACAGTTTTGGTTTACAGTTTCAAATAATGAGAAACCTTCAATGAGTTGTTATTTGAGAGGCGTACCTTTTTGATTGTTAAAGTTTCCATATGAAATGAGAACTGGGAAAAAATTTCATTAGTATTGTGTTTACAAAGCAAAATTTTCAGATTTGGCTAAACAGAACTGGTGTATGGAATAGGCGTGCCATTTTATGGGAAAAAATGTTGTTTAAAGGAATTCTGAAGATGCTTGAAAAGGATTCATTCTGCAAGTAGAATCTTCAGTGATGTTCTTCAATCTGAACTTAATGAGTACTTAAGATTGCTTCTTGCAGATGAATGGACCACCAGGTTGTCTGATCCACTTAAGGCAAGACACTTTTTCAAGCCAGAAATGAGAAGATAAAACAAGAAGCACCAGTTTTCAGTTTCAAAAACATTTCTTGTTATTACTAAGCTTAATAAGTGATTTGAGGAAAGAATCTTGTTGCTGATATTTACTGAGCTTGGCTTACAATGCCAAAAGGTCAGATGGAAGAAATAAAAGCAGGAGTAAAATTGTTCAAAGAGTTTTTCAGCTGTTTAAACTCCTTCTTGTTATGATGCTTACAAGATGTTTCAACAAATCCATTTTACAGTCTTCCTCAGGTGAATGTAATGGTGGTAAACAAAATTTTTCTCTAGTGTAAGTAACGTTTTATTGGATTCAAGTCTTTTCCTTTCTTTGTTATCTCCATACCCTGTCCCTGTCAAGTAGCAGAAGAAAAATTCTGTTCACCACCATGACATTCAGATAGCACAGCTGGAGAAAGCCGTAGAATGAATCATCCATAAACATGGTAATAACACAAACAAGGAGGAGTTCAATCATCCTAAAAAAATCTTTGAATGTTAATGATCCTTCATGAAACTTTACAATTTGTTAAATTTTGTTATGTCAATTTTTCAATTGGGTAGTATTTGCCTAGAAAATCAACATCCAAAATTCTGGCTGTTGCCTGGGATCGAGCATTGACCTTCAGCTCTATATTAATGTTTCAGCCATGAGACAAGCTATGAAATATGTACAAAGCTTTCCTTAGATTGGCATAAAGCCAAGGTAATGAAATAAGGATAACCACCAATAGGCTTTGAGGATATCTCTATCAAATTATAAATATCTGGTTATATATATATGTATAAATATATATATATATGTATAGATATATATATATATTGTGACATCCATAGACAGCTGTTTCATTGTATTACAACTTTTCAGTGTGGTTATAGACTATCTATTATTCCATCCAGTACCGCGAGGTAGGATTGAAACCTTCTCTTCAGACCTGGAGGCTGGTATCCTACCTCTGCACCACGGAACTGGATGGTCAGTAAGGTAGAATATAAGCGATATATTTATTTAGCATGTATTCTCTATCCACCAGAGTGCTCTATTCCTAAGTTGGAAGAGCATTGCATAAGCTTACAATGAACGAGTTACTTCACTTAAAGAGTGCTCAACCCTGAATAGGGGAGCATTAATTATTGTCAACCACAGACAGCTGTTTTGTTGTATTACAACTCTTCAGTGTGGCTATATATATATATATATATATACATATATATATATATATATATATTATGTACATATATATATATATGCTGTTTTCAAGTGTTCCTTTATCTATGTTGATAATGCTCAATATTCTAAAATAAAATGTAAACAGATAAGTAGACATTAGCAATTTTTTTGTTATATATATATGTTTTAACTCCAAATTCTTATTTTGATTATTCACGGTCTGTATGTGCTCTATTAGTTTCTTTCAATGTGGAAAGTTATATTATTAAGAAATGGATACATAATCTGACAGAATTATTATAAATTGTGTTATATCACATTAAAACTCTCCTGTTATTACGTGGTGAATGTATCATTTGGCTTAGAAATGTAAATAGAATAAACAAATAATGACAACGGGGCTGCTGCTAGAATTGAACCTGTGACCAATAGGGCAGCTGTTTCAATAAAGCCATTGGGCTAAACAGCTGCCAGTAATGCAAATGCCCAAATAACTGTTTTAACTCTAGATTCATATTTTGTTTATTCATGGTACTTATCTACTCTATTTGTTTCTTTCAATGGAGACATTTAATCAAAAAATGGATGTATCGATGCATGTATGTATGTATATATATATATATATATATATATCCTTACTGTGTCTGAGAGTTGCTCATGATGATAGTGCTCAACATTTTAAAATAGGGTGTAAACAGCACTTTTGTCGTTATATACATACATACATATATATACATATACATATGTGTGTGTGTGTGTGTGTGTGTGTGTATTAAAACCTTGAGGCCAAATCCGGTATGGAGCCTCATAGGTGGTGTCATGCTATTTTCCCGTCATCTCTCCGGCAACTCCTGCAGCAAGGAATCTCCAGTCATAATGGTTTCTTGTGCCACTAGATAAAGACTCCCCAGGCTGGGAGAGTGAGATTACTCCAGTGAAATGATTTTCCCACTTTAAATTCTTCCAACACAGGTCCATTATGCAATTCATCACCAATCTGTCAACTCAGCAAAGCTGAGACCTGCAGCCATGGGGGTATAGCAAAGAAACGTGTGTAGGTGACCATCGGATGTTGTAGTCACAAAGTTGCATGTAGTCGGCACTTGGGACGGTGGTTTTCCGATTCCATCTAACAACTCTTATTATTAATCATCAACCAACACTATCAAAATATGTTCCTTTAGTTTTCGAATTGGTCCACCTGGCTATGTATGTATTTATATATGCAAGCGTATATCATTAGATTGGACATTTCCTGTTTGACAAAATGTGATAACTGTAGAGACAATTTATTTGGAAATATATTTTGTTCTGGAGCAGAATTAACCGAGTAGCAAATCACACAGCTGTCCATGTAAATAAAGAAAGAAAATAAGTGTTTTGTGGGACTCAAACCTGCGTCCAACAGGAAGCAGTCTTAATACCATTCTGCTCTACTGACTGAATTAACAGAGCCTTCAGTGAGCAGGAGTTTGAAATAGCACTAATAGACCACTCATCTCTTCACTCTTCAGTCATAGGCATAAATATTTACACACATATATATATATATATATATATATATATATTATTGTGTCATCCACAGGCAGCTGTTTTGATGTATTACATCTCTTCAGTGTGGCTATAGACTTTCCATTATCCCATCCAGTACCGCGAGGCAGAATTGAAACTTTTACTTCAGACCCGATATCTGTCGGCAAAATGGGAATATACACACACACACACACACATACATATATATATGTGTGTGTGTGTGTGTGTGTGTATATTCCCATTTTGCCGACAGATCCTTGTTATGTTTGATGAAAACTTTTTTTTATTTTTATTTACCTTCCCACCCCACCCAAATAGGTTTTTCGAGGTGGGAGGTTCCAAATTCAGACTTTCTATGGATCAAACAAAAGGCAGGAGAAATGACTTATTCATTGATCTCCCCTTTTTCCAAATCTTGATTGCTCACCCTTATCATGGTATGTTGCTGTTCACATGATGGTTTTCTATTGAGTTACTAACCTGACATCTACATATATACAGTGGGGCAGCTAAATACAAATTTTGACCGAATTGTCCACTTTGGCTGGCAAGCACCAAATTTTCACAGGGAAATCATCAAGTATTAGTACATAAAAAAATAGTAATAACTACTTGAAAATCAGCCCATGGAGCCGTAAGTTGCCCTTTTTGAATGCTTTGGTTACAGAACTATCTCATATTTCAGAAACTATTGAAGATAGGAGCAT
Organism: Thysanoteuthis rhombus; assembly: GCA_963457665.1. NCBI lineage: Eukaryota > Metazoa > Mollusca > Cephalopoda > Oegopsida > Thysanoteuthidae > Thysanoteuthis > Thysanoteuthis major. The sequence goes on from OY735213.1 coordinate 58,250,389, forward strand.
GCAGTTTTCACTATTTGTAAGCATTTGTGTAAGTTTTTAAAAAAACAAATTATCCTGGCCTTATCTAGCCTGGCTTGTTTGTTATGCTTCCTTAAGCTTGCCAGCTCAGAAACTTCAAAATTAATGATGATAGAAACATGGGGTTTTCACCAAATTTTGGATAGAGATTCATCAAGGGTTAATTAATATAAGAATAGCATTAGCCACTAAAAACTTGACCTGTAAATCCTCCAGCAAGGTCTCAAATTGGTCACAGGACTGCCCCACATCTCTAAAACTATTGGAGATAGAAGTATGAGCAATTCAATAACATTCATACTGACTTTTCAAAAGAAATGACTTGATCTGGCCCAGGCTGATCTATTGTTCATGCTTTTCAAGTGTTACTAACTCAGAAACTAAGGAACTAATGGAGAAAAATAGAGTCTTCACCAATCGATAGCCCATTATTTGAAAATGTATCATATATGCAACTTGTATGGAGGTTTTTAGTAGCTGAGAAATTACAGTGTTTTTTTCTGTAGCAAGTGTGGTAATCCTTGCTTTTATGGATATGATAGCAAAATGCAGCGTGCAAACATTATTTTATACCTATATAAGCAAGGGCTTAGTTTTTTGCAGGAAAATAGATGAAGATTTTCTGAGTACATTTCCGCTGAATACTGCAGCCGACTAAGGGCCTTTTTAGGCTGAACCTTGGATGACCCAAAATGTTATCTATATACCTAGCTTCATAAAACCACCTATTGACCAGCCGTAGATCTGCACAGGAGTATATGTAAACATAACTCTTGATTGCAGAAATATGATGAGCAAATTTCATTAACACTACTTATATTTTATAAAACCTAGGAGTATTATAACCCGTTAGTGAACTAAATCAATATATGTCTGTGTTTGCATTTATGTGTGTGAATGTGCACATGCATGTGTGTGTGTGTGTCTTGTATTGTATAATTAATATCATATAGAGTCAGGGATCTTTTCAGTGTAAATTTGAAACAATGACTTATTTACAAAATCAACAATAATTTGGTCAGGGTCAATTAACTCAGATGACACACAGAACAGACTTCTGGAAAGTTACAAAATGCGTAGCAGTTGGCTCGTGCAATTTAGAAGAGAAAATCATGCTTTCATGCCTCCCACAAAAAAATCAACTGAGTATTTGGTATCTGGTGATGAGAATGGAATCGTCCATTTTTACGCTAATTCAGTCTTTCAGAGAAGCTAATTTTGATCATTACCATGAAGCCCTAACAGAGCTGATAACTAATTATTTTGCCAATAACAATGTGAATTATGCTCGGCTTTCTACATATATCAGACATGTTATTACTTGAAAATCAACACTCAGATGTGGTAAAGGAGTTCTCTGCAGGAAATTTTGTTGTCCATAAATCAGGCTGTTCTCAGCTATGGCAATAGACCAAGCCCATGAACAAGCAAATGCTGTTATATAGGGTGATGGAGGAACCATTGGCCATCAGCATTCAAAAGATGGATGGTTGCTAGGCCTGAAGCAAGCTGACTTGTTCAGAAGTGTGACAAATCATTAAACACTAGGAACACAGTGTGAAAATCATGATCAGACACAAAAGGCTCAAAAGGTATCTGTTGAGATAGGTAACCATTGTTATACAAGAGTTTGGTAATCCTTTTCAAGGAGAGTCAGATGACTTTCCCATTTTTGCTAATACTGACAGTGTTACATTAATTGCCACACACTATGAGAAAGGTGCTTGCTAGTGTTGTGCATTTATGAAGGCACCTAATTCTGAGTTCTGATACACATTTTAGCATTCAAATTAAAAAGAACAAAGGTGAATTCTTCAAAAGAGAAGTACATTTAAGCAGCTTTTCTCAAAAGATGCTGAAAGTAGAATTCTATCTTTTTTTCCCAACTCTTCATCTCTTGTCAAAGAAGGGACTATGACAATGAAATTCTTTCAGCGTGGAAACAATCCATTTCCAGCCTCTCTGAGTGATAATGGATAGCTTCATATAACCAGATATTTCAACTGGGTGAGATCAACAAATCCTACATCAAGATGCCAGATCTTGGATCAGCAGCAGATGCTCTTGCAATTGATGGCTCAACATCTGTGAATGCCTTGGCAGTACGAACATCAAAACTCTTTCAGTCTGCATGCCGTGCAAGATATTGTTCACACTGTAAAGGCTCATGTTGCAAAGTATAAGCGTTGAGTTATAGATTTTGATTTTTACATTCCATCTAGTCTGAAGGCTGAGTCAAGAACAAAGCAAGGACAGGGAACGAGAAGGAGGGTGACAGACTTGACAAAAATATCTAGTAACCTTTTGTGAGACAACATCAACAAAAAAGAGCTCTTTCCTTTGCTGGCAGACAAAATTAATGTTGTCTAAACAACAGATACAATCATTAGCCAACCTCCACAAGCCATTGAAGACACTGATATGCTGACTTTGGAGAAGTATATTACCATGTATGATGGGTCCAGTGATGCTGTAGTAGTTATCATTGAACAACTGGACTTGTTTGTAAAGAAACAACAAACATACAACTCTATTCCACCAATCCAAGATGCCCTTCTTCAACATGCAAGATGCACGGCTTTTCAGGCAGGATGATTATGTTGTCAGGCAATTGTACTTGAATTTTATTGACTGGGGTGGACAAAGTATGGCAGGAGATGGAAAGTTTGCTAGACGACTCTCCAACCGATTGTTTAGAGTTGCCAACAGCTGAAGAAATGCAGATGTGAGAATGCTGTCAGTTTGGCCGAAGCTGAACTGCACTTTGTAGTTGTGTTGGTAAGTTCCAAAGTCCAATAGACACGTAGTAATGCCTCCAAATGCCAAACTACCAAGAAAAATATTAGACAAGTAAGACATAAAATGTCTTAAACCTTCCGAAAATGATGAATAAATCTTCTCAATAAACTAAGATGTGAGAAACAAATTGCCATGTTTCAAAATATATGAATTGAACTCTCCAATATTAATTTTTGACAGTTTGTTTTGATTATATGAAGATAATCACATCCAGTAACCATAATTTGGTGTCCATCTTAAAAAGTGATGGCCATGTTGGATTCCCTATTGGCTAACATCATTCTCCTTATAACCATATGCAAAATTTTATGCTTGTACAACAATCTCAACAATTTTGCAATTATCCGTCTTATAGTAAAACCATGCATACATAAATGTACGAAATACATCATAGTCAGAAACCTACCAAATTATCTCACGAATAAACAAACACACCCATACAGATTTCCATATACATGTATTTACGTGTATAGAAAGATTTACATGCACACACACACACACACACACACACACACACACACACACATTTATATATGTATATATATATATATATATATAAATGTATGTATATATATATGCGTGTATGTGTATTTAATTATAACAATATGCTATGTGTATTTATTCATTTATTCATTTGTTTTTTCTCTGTCACACTAAAGGACACAGCTCATATACCCATGGGTGTATATTTGTGTACATAAGTACACATACACATGTATATATGTACATAGGCATATACAGAAACTTGTGTTCACATACATGTACGAATGTTCACAAATGCAGTAGGGGCAATAAGTATTCGTATAGTATAAATTTTCAAAAGTTTCATCCAATAACTTTCTGTATACGTACTCTACTAAGTTCAAATCATACCATAACTAAGATAAAACGTTGGCTATGATACACACAAAATATGAAGTAAATGCATCTATTCTTGTTGGAGTTATGTAACTATATCTGAAAAACACACAAACAAAAAGTTTTTGTATGTTGACATAAATCATAATAAATTGAGTGAATGTTTGAATATGATTTATTTTCCATAGAACCATGTGATGCACTTATATATGTAACTTACTTCGTAAATACTTTTCGGCAACATACAAAATTGCATTGTCGAGCCTTGTCCTTGAAGCATCATAATATCCAATCAGTAGTTATCTTGAAATTGTTCCACTATGGAGGAGGCAAACAGGCTCACTATTGATTTGTTTCAATCAATGGGTAATTAGCACATGGCAGAAAAGGATATGATAAGATTTCTAAGGGGTTTAGTGTTGCTAAATTGATGGTTCATTCCATAATAAAGAAATTCAAAATGACTGATGACTTGTGAAAAAATATTCAGCAAGTTAGTTGCACATGTAAAGTTTTACCTATATACGCAAGATAGTCAGGAATGTCAGTGAAAATCCACACATGGTACCGGAAGATGTGACAAATAATCTGAAATCATACTGTTTGAATGTTATTCAGAGTACAGCAAAGAATATATTTCACTGTGTGGGACTGAAAGAAACTTGACCAAGGAATATACCCTTATTGCACCTGATTCTCTTAGAAGCAAGGTTAGGTTTTGCTAAAGAACACCTAAATAAAGATAAAGTTATTTTCAATGAAGTCTTATTGTCTGATGAGACAAAGCTGGAACTTTTCAGTCATTCAAGCAAGCAATACATATGACGGAGAAAAGAACAGAAGTTGTTTGCCGAATAGCATCATCCTGACAGTGAAGCATGTATCTGCTGGAAAGATCTCTTAACGGTATATGGCCAATTAAGATAAATGGACAACAGATGAATAGGATGAGTGATTTTGTTTCTTTTTCTTTTCTTTCTCAATTCTGTTCAGATATAAAAAGTGGTAAAGATAATTGTGAAAATGAAATATGGAAGAAGAAAGAAGTAGAAGAGGAGAAAAGTGAGATGAAAAAGAAAAAGGTGGAAAAAAGAAGAAGAGAAAAGAAAAATTAGGTGCAGATAGCAGGAAAAAAAAGAAGAAGGATGAGAAGTAGAAAAAAGGTAAAAGAAAAGTTAGAAAAAGAAGAAAAAGAAAAAGAAAGGAAATAGTAAAAAAAAAAATTACAAGAAGAAATAGGAAAAGAGGAGAAGAGTAAGAAGAAAAAGAAAGTAGGTAAAAAAAGGAAAAAAATGAGAAAAAGAATAATAAATATTGCAGTAAAGAAAGGGAAATGAGAAGGAAATATAGGAGAAGAAGAAGAAGAAGAAGAAGAAGAAGAAGAAGGTAAAAGAAAAGTTTGACGAAGAAGGAAATGAGAATGAAAAAGAAGAAGAAAAAGTAGAAAGTTAAAAGAAGAAAAAATATACGAGATGGAAAAATGGAAAAAGAAAAAGAAATATAGAAGAAGAGGCAGAAGTAAAAGAAAAGCAGAAGAAGAGTAAGAAGATGGAGGAGTATAGAAAAAAAGAAAGGAAGAAGAAATAAAAAAAAAAGAAAAATAAGAGATAGAAAGAAAAAAGGAACAGAAAAGTTAGATGAAGAAAAACAAGGGAGGAGAAGAAGAGTGAAAAGAAAAAAAAGTAGAAGAAGAAACTTGGAACTAACAGAAATGAAGAATCAAAAGGAGATAAAAAGAAAAAAAGTAAAAGATAAAGCAAAGAAGAAAGAAAAGAGAATAAGAGTAAGATGAAGAAAAAAAGAATATTGGTAAGAAAAGAAGATGAAATATATAAGAAAATGGAAAGAAGAAAAAATTTTGAAGGTGATGAAGAAGAAAAATCAAGGAAGAAAGAAGAGTGAAAGAAAAGTTAGAATATGAAAAAGAAGGAGAATAGAAGAAGACTTTGGAGGAAAAGAAGAAGGAAGTAAGGACAGAAGAAGATTTAAAAAAAAAGAAGAAGAAGAAGAAGAAGAAGAAGAAGAAGAAGAAGAAGAAGAAGAAGAAGAAGAAGAAGAAGAAGAAGAAGAAGAAGAAGAAGAAGAAGAAGAAAGGAAAAAGAAGAGGAAGAAGAAAAGAAGAAGAAGAAGAAGAAAAAGAAGAAGAAGAAGAAGAAGAAGAAGAAGAAGAAGAAAGGAAAAAGAAGAGGAAGAAGAAAAGAAGAAGAAGAAGAAGAAGAAGAAGAAAGGAAAAAGAAGAAGAAGAAGAAAGGAAAAAGAAGAGGAAGAAGAAAAGAAGAAGAAGAAGAAGAAGAAGAAGAAGAAGAAGAAGAAGAAGAAGAGTAGATAATAGCTGAGACGAAGAAGAAGATGAAAGAAATCAGAATATAATATGGTTCTATGAGAGAAAACAATTTGTAAAAGTAAGAAAACTGAGCAAAACCAAACTTTGTTTTACCGTCTGCCTTATTCACATAGTCAAACAAAAAATGTCTAACACTAAAACGAAGCAAAACAAAATCATACTTCTGAAAAACAAAAACAGAAAAAGTGAATGAAAGTTAAAAAATGATGGAAAAGATTGAAAAAATTGTCTGTCTATGTCCTACGTTCTAAATGTAGCTAGACATATACCTATTTTTGATTCAAATCTTTTAATCAAGCATTGACGAACCTCAAAATGTCTGGGTGTAATTCTAGCTACACCAAGATACATTCTTGCTTTTTTTTTTCTCAGCTGTCCATATATTTTAACCAAAATCAATAGTTTAAAAATGATACCCGAAAGATAGACTTATCAATATATTTAACCTACCACCCGCTAAGAACTATTGTTTTTTTTTTAAATTTCTGAAAGAGGCAGGAAAAGATGGATATAATATAAATTCTGGCTTCTGAACTCTCTGAAAATTTTTCTCCCCTAAATATGACAAATATCAAGGGTATCTGTCTGTCATTGCAAAACTCAAGGACAACTAAAGCTATGGTCACCAAATTTACTGCACTTAATAATGTGACCCTGGAGCATGTTTTTAGTGAATATAGGTAATATTGGCCCAGGTGAAAATGTCACTGGTAATAATGGCCCCTGTAAAAAGGATGCAAGAGGGAAAACAAGAAAGCAATGGCCTCAACTAAAATGAATAGTTTATTTGAAGTAAATATTGACTAAAAATAATGTATTAACATTCTCCAGACCTGGTTGAATGAAATTTACTGTTAGATGATGCAGTTTTATTTATCACTTTGAAAAAAAATTTAATTATGCTTCAAAATAGGATGTCAAAGACATAGAAAAATTCTCTGTGTTTATGTTTATGCAGTATAAATTTGATTCACTTATTACTGGTGCCATTCCTACCTGATCCATTATTACTGGTGCCATTCCTACCTGTGCCATTATTACTGGTGCCATTCCTACCTAAGCCATTATTACTGGTGCCATTCCTACCTGAGCCATTATTACTGGTGCCATTCCTACCTAAGCCATTATTACTGGTGCCATTCCTACATGGTTCATTAAACTGGTGCTATTCACACCTGGTCTTTAGTACCAGTGCCATTTCTACCTTGGCAATTATCATTGATGCCATTCCTACCTGGGTCATCATTACCAATGCCATGTAACCTGGACCATTAGTATTGGTACGATTCCCACCTGGCCATTAGTACCGCTGCTATTACCACCTTGGCTATCATCACCGTTACCATTCAACACGGGCCATTAGTACCTGTACTATTCCCACCTGGAATCATTACCAGTGCCATTTAACCTGGGGGATCATTACTGGTGCCATGTCACTTTGGCCAATACTCTGGTGCCATTTTTAATTGAGCCACTGTTCCCTAAGCCATTATTACCAGAGACATTCCCACTTTGGCCATTATTACTGCTGTCATTCCCTCCTGGACATCATTACCAGTGCCATTTAACCTAAAACATTATTACTGGTGCCTTCCCACCATGGCCATTATTACCGGTGCCATTGTCACCTGGGCCATCAGTACCGGTGCCATTTCAACCTGGGCCATCGTAACCGCTGCCATCCCCACCTAGGTCATTATTACTGGTGCCATTTACCCTTGGCCATCAGTATCAGTGTCATTTCAATCTGGGCCATTAATACTGGGACGATTTTTACAAGGGCTATTATTACTGGTACAATTTAGCTTGGGCCATTATTACTGGTGTCATTCCCACCTGGGCCATAATTACCAATGTCATTCAACCAGGGCCATTATAACAAGTGCCACTTGGCCACTTTGGCCATTAGTACTGGTGCATTCCTACCAGACAATTTGTGCTGGTGGCATTATTACTATTATTGTTAGTTCCATTCCCACTTTGGTCACTATCACTGGTGCCATTTAAACCTGGCTCATTACTATCGGGGACATTCCCACCTTGTCCATTAGTACCGGTGCCATTTTTACCTGGATCATAATTTCGATGCTCCATAATTTACATGTTAGTTTTTAAAATTTTTAAAATTTTCAAAATTTTCATTGAGGGCTTTGTTTTACAATATAAGTATAATGCTAAACTGGAACCATACTTTATGCTTGTCAGGTTAGCTTAACCAAATGTTTGCTTTTTTATTTAACCGCATAAAGTAGTCATCTAGTTGAATAACATCACTTGTAGGGTGGGTTTTTAGTTAGTATCAAATAATCTACCACATGACCATTTTTCATTCAATTAGTAGATTATACTGTATTGTTCATCATCCAGTAAAGATAAAAGAAAATAACTCAAACAAGCTCTTTTAAAGATTTTTATTTTTTTAAAATGTGGTCAAAGAGTTTCTCAGTTTGAAGTTATCTATAACAGGTCTGGTTGGTCACTCAATAGAAACTGTCATGCTACCAATGTATGATGGTAGCACACAGTGTTGGGGATGATCAATAGAAAGAAAGAAAACAGAGGTGATCAATAAATAAGTTACTTCTCTCATCTTTCGTTGGGGAGTAATGCATGAATGCTGCTGGACAAAAAATGAGGGAGCAATTTGGCATAAACTTACATTGTAAATTGAACCCTAACTTGAAACCAATTTAAGGAAGGGGTTTTCAAAAAAGCAAAAAAAAAAGATATACATAGCCAGCCAGACCAGTTTAAAAACTGATGAAATCTATGTTTTTGATAATCAGTTTGACTGAAGTTTGATAATACCTCAGCAAAACTAAGGAATATCAATAGTGGCTGTAGTCGGATCAAACACTACCTCTACTTATATTCCAACTGAATGATTACTGAGACTTTTGAATTGTTAGTGCATTGGATAATCAGGATGATTGTGCAGTTTTTGGAAAAAGCATGAATTTCTAATGTTGTTAGCACATACCGTAACATTAATTTTTCTTGATTTGGAGGGAAATCAGATTTAACCTCTGAGTCGAATTCAAGATGGCCTCTAATCGACCATGTCTAACATTCAAATGTTTCATTTGGGCGTAGAAAAACATTTGAAGTGACATTTCCAACTAGAGATGCCTAGAGCCCAAGGAAATGCATTTAAATCAAGGACAAAGTAAAAATAAACATTAAATATTAAATTAAATATTTTGCTAATTACATTTTGTGCTAGGAGCCATGTCGATCATGTTACAAGCAATATCTTACTTAAATATCAAAGTAGGTGTACAGTAGATGTGAAAAAGACATGTTTGCAATAAGATATCAATTGCAGTAATTTCTCATATTTATCTCATAGTTGAGTGCAATTGTTAAAAAAAATACCACCTCACTCCTTCCCCTTAAAAAGAATTCTTAGTGGGTGTATTTTGGTATCAGGTGTGCTCAATAACATATCAAAAGTCTACAACAGTCTGACCACAGGAAAGGTATGAATTTCAAGGTAACGTCCAAGATGGCCGCTCTAAAATCCTGTGGTAATCCTTTGATTTTATGACTCCTTCAATATGGTCAAGGCTTCCAATACCAGAGCCAGCAAAGCAGCCCCACAATATCATGGATACTCCATTATGCTCAACTGTGGGAAGGGTGTTGACTTCATTAAATATATTTATATCTGTTTAATTATAAGTTCAAACATTATTATACAGGTTGTACCTACCTAATCTGAGACTTGGTGGTCTGGCACATTCAAATCTGCTACCATTAGTTTGTGGATCTGCCTCTAAAGTTCTTCAACTCTATTTCAAACTGTGATTTGAACTCTAATGTAGCAGTTCATAAATTGACTCTTCAAATTGAATTTATAAAAATTCAACTTCCAATGTGAAACATTCAATGTTTACTGTAGCATAAAATCAGATAGGTATTTTTCTGAATCTTCTAAATCATTTTTTAATGCAAGCAAATAAAAAGCATTTTCTCAAACAAATAATTCTCACTTTTCATAATATAAATCATTTTATTTGAATTATTCAAAAAAATATATCGTTCCACACAATCAAAAGATGTTTGTAGTCAAGCATTTCATGCAGGTTTGTCAACGGCAAGGTCTCAAGATTGCCAGATTAAAGATGTACAACGTTCTAAGGCAAAATTCAAGACTTGTTCTGGGAAATATCACAAGTTTTCACCCATTTCAGTCTCAGGTGAAGTCAGCCATGTCTTGTACTGATTTGAATTGACTTTCCCACTCAACTGAATCACCTTTTTCAAATGGACAATTCTCCTTCGATTGTCTTTTATTTATGAGGTGTGTAAGAGTCAACACATTCACCGACCAAAATGTAAGGAAAGATATATAAACAAAGTTATGAAATTATCATCAAATGGATAGAGGTCAGTGTTTCTATCTTGGATTATATTAGAAACTAGCAAATATACTATGGTGATGAAAACATGATAGCTAAAGGTCAAGGATGTTTGTGCATCATGTGTTTGGGGTGGGGGTGTGCAAAAATAGCTTTGCATCGCTCCATAAAATTCTTTTTGTAGACTCCAGGAGTTATAGTGGGAGCAATAACTATTTTTATGGTGTAAAAAATTGAACGTTTCATCCAATAACTTTCTTCATACGTGCTCTATTAAGTAGAAATTATGCCACAACTGAGATACATGGTTACTGATACACAACAATACGTTTATTATTGAACTAATCTTTATTTAGAAGCTCTTTTTGGATACAGCCTTGTGATGTGATGAAACGAAAGTGGAACTCTTCAGTCATTCAAGCAAGCAATACGTGAGGTGATGAAGAATGAAAGTTGTTTGCCAAAGAACATCACCCGTCAGTGAAGCAGGGAGGAGGTTACATTATGCGATGGGGTTGCTTTAGTGCAAAAGGTGTTTGTCAACTTGAGCATATCAAAGGAGCCATAAAAAAAGAAAACTATCAGGATATTCTTTTGGATAATCTTGAGAGTTTGGCTTGAAACCTCTGCAAGAAATTAGATATTCTAACAAGACAATAATTCTACATACGAATCAAAGCTGGTGACTGAATGGTTGGGAAAAGAAAAGATCAATGTTTTACCATGGTCTTTACAATCACCTGATATAAATTCTAACGAAAATTTGTGGTGTGAATAATAATGAACGTTTGGAGAAGAAATCCCAAGAACATATCCAATTTAGAGAAGTTCAGCAAAGAAGAAAAGACTGAAATTAACATCGAAACTTGACAAAAGTATTTGGATTACTACCTGAAATGTTTGGCAAAAGTAACTGAACAAAATTGATTCACAATAAATTACTGATGTTCATTTGTTTGTCGTATGTTGGTACTGCACAAATACTTTTTGTTTGTGTGTTTTTGGATATTGTTACCTAACTTTTTCAACAATAAACGTATTTACATCATATTTTGCATGTAATATTGCATATTTTGTATCTTAATTGTGGTGTAATTTGCACATAGCTCAGCATTTATGAAGAAAGTTATTGGATGGAACAACAATTTTTCATAACGTACAAATACTTATTGTCCAACTGGACATTCCAAAGAAAGTACTTCTCAGTTATGAGATTTCAATAAATAAGTTTAAAGTCTATCAATGCCCTAAATTATATTAAAATCTGGCATAAATTCATGTTCTATTTTGAGAGCTTGTAGATAAGCTATCTGTTAAATTTTTTAGTCAGTACCAAAAAACCTTTTGCTTTCTGGAAAGAAAAAAACTTAGTTCTTGTTTATTGGTTTGGTTCTTACTAAAAAGACTTTGGTGATGATAGCAGCCTTTGGTAAGTAGATATTTTATGAAGTTGAGATGAGTTTTTATGAAAGGTAAATATTGTCAGAGTTTAATTTTGGTAAATGATGACACAATGGAAGGAAGAGAAGAAAAACAGATTGTAGTCACAGTCAGAGATAATAACACAGTCACTGGTGAATGGATACTGATGCTTCAAATCGGAAGGGGAGATAGGAGAACGATAATGGTACTCAACGGATATCGGAGATATTGGGAAGAGAAGAAATTCAATGATGATAAGAGTCAATGTCACTCTTTGTTTGTTGCTTCGTTTCTTAAGCAAACAGGGAAGAGGTAAAGCAGAGCTTGTGCCTCTGTGTTTACCACTGCTATAGCAAGCAACTATATGTCTGTGTATTCATATCTATATCATGACTTCTACTAATGATGATGATGATAATAATAATGTCTTCACTGTAAGAAGTGACAGATATAGGCATATTTGATTTTTCATGACTAGAACAGATGCTTCACTCTTATTGAAAAAAAATGCCCCCTTACTGCTGCGTTTTAAATTACCAAAAAGTAGAAAATACAAAGAGTTGCTAAAAATTGACAGAAAAATAAATTTTTGCTTGAGTTATATGCGTTTTTGCTTGCCATAAACACATTTATACAAAAATATATATTAGTATGATTTTTCTATTTGCAAATAATACATAATGCTAGAACAATAATAATGACATACTTATACTGATTACCAATATTCCATCACCGCTTTGTTATTCTCTTCTTATACAATGTCGTCTTTGTTTAGACCAATATAATTGGGTACTTAAATAACATCCGATTGCTGAAGAAATGAGATATTCATATAAGCTTTTAACTCAAAATCTACTCACTTAGAAGAAAAAGAAGAGCCTCAGCTCAAAACCTGCAACTATGTATATACAATTTTTGTAAACATTTGTTTCTGTAATTAAGATATAAATAATAAAATAGTTTTGTTTCCAATTGATTTTTCAAGTTAATCCCTGTTAAAATGTCTGAAAGAAAAATATATGATTATTGTATCAAAAATAGAGGTAAAATATCATCTGAAATGCAATATAATTCACTGGCAAGGGAAAAAGTCATAGATATTCATATGAAGCATATATATTTGTTATAAATACTCTTTAGTCCACTTTCTTGCTTTCTCTCTTTCTTTCTTGTATTCTCTTTTTTATGTCGAGCACTGATGTTTAAAAAAAAGATTAGTAAGATGCAGTGTGATGTTAAGAAGGAATTTTTTCTTTTTATTTCATATTATCCCCCCCTCATTTAGATAAGAGTTTTCTTTCTTTGTAATAAACACTGTTTATCTCTCTTTAACCACTCTCCCTTTGGGTCACTAAGTGACAAATGCCGTTAATTCAAATCTGGTCTTAATATGAAATGTTCTTGGAACTGATGACTTATGTCACAGTTTAAAAGAATTCAAAGAGTCAAGTCCCCTTGAATCCATTAGGAATCGGTTAAACCTCCCTTCCAGACTGGTTCAGGGAGTAGGATGTTAGTGACCTCTTTCAGGGGGGACTCCATGTTGGAGTTATCCTTCAGAACATTCAAGACATCGGACTTTAACAAAATTTTTTTGAATTCATGAGGTATGATAGATCTGGCTAAAATACATTTAAGAATTTATGTGTTCATATCAGTGAACAATATTTTCTTTAACCTTATTGATAAAATGAAGCATCTTATAATTCATAATATGTAAACAATGTCTTTTTGACAATGACAATAGAATTAATTATTTCCTAGTTTTCTTAACTTTCCCTAAATTGTAATGGTATACCATTCAACATCCCACCCCTTAGACTGCTATAGCAAGGAGGATGTTCAAGTGGCAAATCTAGCTGGGAAGATACTTAAATAGCCATGGGGAGGATGTAAAAGTAATCATCATTTGACTTAATCTAAAATAATCTGATAGGATCCAAAATGTTGAATTTGATCAGATTGTCTAAATGATGATAAAAATGAATGAACAAAATTTAAGAAAACAAATTTTCTGTTTATTTTGCAAACATAATTGATAAAAAAAATAGTTGCTAATATCTAATTTATTAATATTCTCCTAAAACTTAACCACCACCCCTGAAATTTTGTATATATATATATATATATATATATATATATATGTATCATTATAATTAACGCTCGCTCATTCAGGGTCGAGCACTCTTTATGTGAGGTAACTCATTCATTATGAGCTTATGCAATGCTCTTTCAAATTGGGAATAGAGTATTCTGGTGGATGGGGAATAAAACATGAGTTAATATGTTGCTTAAATTCAACCTTACTGACCATCCAGTTCTACGTAGAGCAGAGATAAGAAGCCAGCCTCTGGGTCTGAAGCGAAGGTTTTAATCTTACCTTGTGTTACTGGATGAGATAATGGATAGTCTATAGCCACAGTGAAGAGATGTAATACAACGAAACAGCTGTCTGTGGATGACACAATTATTTAATTATTATATATGTACATATACATATATATATATATATATATATATATATATATATATATGTATATATATATATATGTATATATATATATATATGTAATGCATATGGTACAGATCAGGCTAGCTGAATAGCATAATATAACAATATATTAATAATATAAAGCAACTTCAGATATATATATATTGAAAGAAAAGGGGAGGGCATCACAGACTTTTTTCCAATGCCAGATTCACTATGGACCCTGGCACAAGTAGTGTATTTTGGTATTTGCATTCTTCCCTCATAACAATCCCTTTTCAAAAAACGGAAATGAAAGTGTGTGCACTGTGTTTGCTAGGGTAGGTTTTGGTCACTATATATTATTCAGATCTTTTGTCATGAGCTACTCTACATTTATTTGTACCTGATACTCATCTGGTAACTCTGAATGACCGTCATTTATTAGTTCCAGAGTCGTCTGTGTATTCCAAATCTGAATTCACATTTCTCTTATGCAATTTAATGCTTGAGTAGTGTTTACTGTAAATAAATCTTACTGAATGTGTTGTTTCATTTTGAAAGATAAAATTCTATTTCGTGATTTAGTATTGTTTTTATTTTGAATTACATAATCCTCTCAATACTTACATCCTCTGAAGCTCTTAATTTGACCCTGGCCACAACAGTAGGGCAACCATGATGATTGAACTCATGAACTGGTCTGCAAGACAAGCTTGCTAACTATTGTAACATGGTAAGAGTCCTGTGGGGACCAAAATATATACACAAAATATTTTGACAGGCATAACTAATGAAGAGGAAATTCAACAAGACAGGAAACTTGTTTACTCAATTTTTTTAATCTTCAAGTTGTCTGGAAATTTTCAGTTCTTAAAATGCTGATATGTTTTGACATTTGCAGTTATAAAAGTTAATTCAATCAGTTCACTAGTATTTTATTCATGGGTAAAACTTTATTTCGAAGTTACAAGTCATCAAGTGGAAATAACACTGTTGGCAGTTCGGTGAATGCCACTAACAACCAATGTCAAAACATCCAAATGAAAATAACACTTATTGTACATTAATGTTGTTGAGGGTGGACATAAAAACCAAATAGAAACTTTAACTGTGTCCAAAACACACACGGAAGCACACACACCATGCACACCACTAAGCCCATCATCATCAGCAGAAGCAGCACCAGCTTCTCAGTGTCCATCATTGGACATAGACCTTCACCCAAATTCACCAGACTTCTCTACTGTTGGCATTGCAGAGCCAATTCTTTCTGAACTTGTCAAGTTTGTTGTGCATTCTTATTTTCTGCCAGCCACAATTTTGCATATGATCTATGGGGATCCATGTTGTGAGTCTTGATGTCTAGCAGTTGTCTGCCATTCAATGGCCAGCCTATTATCATTTTATTTCTTCTAATGGTTTCCATGATATCTCGGACTCCTTTCTTTCCGTAACATATCACACTGTTTTGAGATATCTCCATGTGAAGTTGAGCATGATTCTCTCGTGTGGGCATTGCATGGTTCTCAGTTTGAGGGTCAATCTTTTGGTTAGGTTCCATGTTTCAGCTCCATAAATGATTACCAGGAGGATGCATTGATTGTAGACCCTTCTTTTTAGGACTAATGGGATCTTCTTGTTTTTGAAAGTCGAACTTTCTCTACTGAAAGCTCGCCATCTAAGAGTAATTCTTCTTCTTTAGATGATTCACTTCTAAAGTGAGATCAATACCCATTGTGTGCTCGACTACCAAGTCCAAATGGGAGGGTAGTGAGGGCAGAAAGATTGTGTACCACCAATCTTCCAAGGGTCTAAAGGCAAACTTGAAAGTATTGCATCAGAAACCATCAACCAAAACTGTCACCAATACTGTCGAATAGATTTCTTCAGTTTTTTTTAAGTTTATCAGACTGGCCAGCTATGTATGTTTGTATTCATCATCCATACAGGGCACACCAAGAAGCTACAGGGCCGAAATTTTCAACATTCACTCCTTATCATGTCAAGGGAAATCTTTTTTTTGTTTGTTGAAAATCCTTCCCCCAAATAGTTTTTTTTTTGTGTATGATTAGTTTGCAATGTAGTTTTATGCTAAATTGATCCCTCAATTTGTGTCCAGCAGCATCCACATTTGTTTTCTGAAAATCCAGACTTTTTTAGGGATTAATACCTAATGAGAAAGTGAGAGAAGTATCTTATCCATTGATCACTCTTTTTCCCAATTTATTAATTGATCACTCCCAACAGCTTACTGCCAAAAAACATTTGTCACATGACAGTTTTTATTGAGTGATCAACCAGACATGTTATCTTTTTCATTCATTTATTTAATTAATTACTTGCAACCTCACCACACCCCACACCCCCATACACCTCTTCCCAGCCCCAGCTATTGTGAGCACTCTATCTCACTAAACTAGCTAAGCTTAACTGAGCTTGTCATTGTTCATAAGAATTTCCTTTGCCAAATGTTTCCCTTCATTTCGCCACTGTGGAAAGTATTCAAGTGTCAGATATTCCTGAGAAATCTGACTTCATATCAGGAATATTCTTATTTTGACTGTTAGAAACTGTCAACCAAAACTATCACCAATGCTGTGCACATAGATTTTTTGCAGTTTCCAAGCTGGTCTGGCTGGCTATTTATGTATCTCATATACAGATCACACTAATGGAGCTATATGGCAGAAAATTTAAACATTCACATATCATACGTCTAGAAAATGTTTTTTTCATCTTGAAAATCCCCCTCAAATTAAGTTTTTATTGGGGGGGTTCAATTTGCTCGGTAGGTTTTTGTTAAATTGATTCCCTACTCAGTGTCTGTTTTTTGAAATTCTAGTGATCACTGTCCACAGAAGGCATGAGAAGTAACTTATTCATTAACTATCCCTTTTTTGAATTTTTTAATTCATCATTCCCAACATGGCATGCTGCCAAAAGACAATGGTGACATGATGGTTTATATTGAGTGGCCAACCAGACTTGTTCTTATTCTGTTTAACTAATTCAGTTTCCCATGTTTCTATTTGTATTTGGTAAGTCCTACTCTTTCAG
Organism: Thysanoteuthis rhombus; assembly: GCA_963457665.1. NCBI lineage: Eukaryota > Metazoa > Mollusca > Cephalopoda > Oegopsida > Thysanoteuthidae > Thysanoteuthis > Thysanoteuthis major. The sequence goes on from OY735213.1 coordinate 58,267,721, forward strand.
ACACCTGACAGGCCTCCCCTAGCAGTTTGCGCCCCGGGTGACTGCCCGTGTTGCTGGTATCTAGAACTGGCCCTGACTAGTAATGAGAACAGGAGCACTCTTAGCAGATATAAAATGGGGCCAATTAACCATGGAGGAAACAATTGTTTACTGAAATGTTTGGTTTTAAATTTCCATTTAAAAAACCCGCATTCAACAGATCTATAAATTCCTTATTATTTCATTTGTTCAACAGAAATAACTCAATACTCGCATGAAAAATACATGACTAATGTGAAGCTAATAAGAAATTTAGCATCCTACAATATTCAGATGAGGGTAGGGGAGAATCTAATGAAATAACTTCTCTTATGAGAAACAATGTATTCATATTACTCAGACCTTTCTTTAAAATTTATTTCTTCATTGTAGACAAATTTTACTTTGCTTTTTTTACAAAATATCATTTTAGATATCTTCAACCAAAACTCTCAAAATAGGTTTCTTCAGTTTTCATGTTGGCCCGGCTGACTGGCTAGCTGACTGGCTGGCTGACTGGCTGACTGGCTGGTTGGTTATGTATCACATATACAGGCCTAAGAAACAATGTATTCATAGTATTCAGAAGTTTCTTAAGAATTTCTTTCTTCATTTTAGACTTTAATTTTACTTCACAGTTTTTGCAAAATAACATTTTTAGAAACCTTCAATCAAAACTGCCACCAAAACTTTTAAAATAGGTTTCCTTAGTTTTCATGTAGGTCTTGCTGGCTGGCTGGCAGGCTGGCTGGCAGGCTGGCTGGTTGGCTACATAACAGGTATACAGCAGGTACATAGGTATTGGGTAGTTGGTTCAATTTGCAATGTCCAGTCGCATCCACCATTATTTCTTTAAAAGTCAGACCTTTTTTTTAGTGTCCACTACCAAACAGAAAGGGAGAGAAGTGACTTATCCATTGATCTCCCCTTTTGCCAATTTTTCTGAATACTCCCAACAACATTTTCTATTGAGTGACTAACCAGACCTGTCTTTATTTTCTATCTCAAATATCTATAGATATTTCTATTACTGAGGTTTCAGTATTTGGTAACTATTTCTTTTTTTTTTTGTTTACGGTCTTAAAATTTCTGGATATTACACACAACAGAATACAATTATATTTCTTATTACAGCAATACCTTGAATACCTTGATTGATTAGTGTGAGGTTTTAAGTTGTACTGCCAAAGTATTACAGTACAAATTAATGTAACTAAGTATAAACTGAAAAAAACAAAACATTGAATTGTAATTGAACAGTGTGGTTTTGAATAGAACAGAAAATTTGGGGACAAATTATCAGCACTAAACAAGGCATACCTGTATGCATTAAGATTTTATGAAAAATTTGATAATATGACACTGATAGTCTGGGTACACACCTATATACAGTGTGAGAAATAATCTTCAATCTTCTCCAAAGATATAGTTTATCTGAATATGCATTTCTAATTTTCAGATTAAAGTGAAATATTCAACCCCAATTGATTTAAAAAATTACTAAAAATATTCTGAATGAAAACTGAAAGATTTCAACTTTTAAAAAGGTATATTCAATTACATTTAGTATATTGAGTGATAGAAAAATATTACAAAATGTGATAAGCATCATAGGAAAAAATTTACGTAAGTTAAAAGAACACTCAATTGACCTAAGAGGGAAGATTATTCAAGACTATTTGGCTGGATTGATTGTATAGTACGAGCTAAACAATTGAATATTCATGCAGCCAAAATTGACCAAATAATTCCCAAGAATAAGCAACACGGCACCACAGTAAACACACTGAGAACAGAATATCTAATTATTTAGTTTATCATGTGATGAAAAATATTCAACCCTTTCGACATTGATATTGATATCTAATGTTTGTAAAAATCATATTGGTCATACATTGTGAGACTATTTCTAAACATTCTAGAAGCTGTTCTTATATGATCAAGGCAATCTTTAGATCCTCAAGTCTGACAGCAGGGATGAAGCTTAGCAGTGCACATTTTGATAACAAATTGTTTTGCTAATGTGTACACCTTCTTCTGAGGCAGATACAAAAATTTTCATAAGGGAAGGGGTCCAAACTCTCTTGCCTCTTGGGCAACACAATGTTAGTCCTCTTCACATTCCATACAAGCAGTTCCCTAACTGGAAAGCCTGTTGACCCCTGGGAAAGGCCCAAAAACATATCATTGGAGGTCAATGAGTTTGTTGTGTAGGCACACCTTTCAATAGTTCTAACTATGTGTAATAAAAATACTTGTCAATGGCAACTATGCATCAGACACTTACGGTTACTTCCAGTTTCAAAGAGCAAATACTTTGAATTTCTTATTCAAATCAATGGTGTATGGAAAAAGATGATATAATACTGGGGAAGGGCCAAAGGGTCTATGTTTTTTTTCTTTATTTGTTATACAACTTCATATGTTTGGCTTTTTTCCCATTTTTCACCCTCCCCCAAAAAAGACCCGAATCAGATTAACATGTTTACTATTTAGCATCCCGAATTAGTCTGTTTGGATAGTGTAATGGTTAGCACTTCTGATGCTCATGCGTAAGGTTCGAGGTTCAATTCCCACTGTGAGTGAAGAGCATTGGGAAATTCTTTATCAGACCAAATTTCCTTACGCATTCAGCAATTAATTGAATATGCTACATTCCATGAGTGGAGGTATTTCTCCGGGGGATTTCCATCCTGCTAAGGGGTTGATCATAAAACCTCATAGGAATTACTACTTGACTTGGATCACTAAGCTGATACATGCAATAGAAACTGGGCCTTTGTCACCAACCAAGGGTTGTCCCTTAGGAGACAAAACGCATCACCTTACTTACCTATTCCAAATTATCATAGTTGTTATTTCTTGTACTCATTTGCAACAAAGCATAATCACAAAACTTTTGAAATATTTGTATTGAAACGTAATTGAAATTTAAAAAGAATGTGATCTTCAAGTTGTTCTTGTTTTTGCTAAAAAGAAAAAAGTCCAAATAATTGTCTAAAAATAAGGAAAAACAAATATGCATCAATTACGAGGTACAAATGAACTTTTAAAATAAATGTCCACTTTTCCATCACTAAATCAATTATCAACGCCATATTTTTGACAGCTCATAAAATCTTGAAAAATTAAACATCAGTAATTAAAAGATCTGTGAAAAATAATTTACGCTAAAAAATGTACATAATCTAATTTACAAATAACTAAAATGTGGTTGAAATCCTCATGTAAAAAACAATGAAATATTGCTTTTTCCAACAGCAGGGTTTGGTATGATCCTTTACTGAAGATCGATATGTGATTGACAGGCCATTTCAACAATAGCAGACGACATGGATATGGGTTTGACTGCTATAAAACAAGAAAATGGGGTCGACTGAGTTTCTTTCCAATGACCAGAAGTAACTTTATTGGCAAGACTTTATTAGTTATGACCATCATTGAATGATATTGTCCAATAATGAATAACAAAAAATTGAAAATTCCCTGGGATAGTAAATTGAAGAAAATTTATTAGCTTGAATAATTCATGAATGTTTCATGAAAGTGACAGAGTAAAGAAACAAAAATATTTCAATAAAAATTTTATTAATATTAATTTTTTTTCACAGAAAATAGTAAAAAATTCTACGTTACCAAATTAAGATAAAAACTTACGAAGATGAGCAATTTTCTACTTTTTTTTTCAGTGTTTTTAAATTTGTAATAATGCTTTGTTACCAATTCCTTCCTCCTCATTTTTAGAAAAAAAAAAAGGATTTATTCTGCAGGGACTTATCATTAAGTATATATAAAACTCATTATTCAACAGCCATTATGAATTAGAAAAACATCAGATGTATTGAAAATTTTTTTCCAAAATTTTAAATGGAAACTTTAAAAGAAAAATTTTGTCTTTGATTATATAAGTACCTAAAATTTTTTTAGAATCCTATGGATTTTAGATTTTTCTGTAAAATTGTAAAATCGATTTTGCTTCAGAATGCTTTGGAAAATTTTCAAATGCAAATAATCATGTCATTTTTTGTTTACACTGCAACAGTTTTTTGCACACTGTTTTAAAAAATCTCCGATTCTGTAAGGTGTATACAAATATTTTGTAACTCGGATTTTTCCCATCTTTCTAATTACTGATGCTACAAAAGTTCCAAAGATAAAATTAAATCTTATATAATTTTGATGGTTTACTTTCATAAGGTGTCGATTTCTATTAGGTATGTTAGCAAGTATGCCTAGTTAGGACAAATGCTAACTGAGCTGATAACGAATCTAATAAATGAATAAGGAATCTTTTCAGTGTCATTTTCTAGTAGTATCAACATTTCTTTTAGAGCTATCAAGGTTTCATCTTTATTCAAACAATTTTGGAAGAAAACATATCAACCTATCAAAACTAAAACAAAATAATGTGCTGCCAACTATAATAATAAATAATATAATAATAAATAATGCAAATGGTTGAAATATCTGATGGAAGATTTACTTTTATTCTTATAGTAAATCCACTGCTCGACCCAGTGTTTGAACTTAAGTTCTTGAGGTAATGAGTTGGAGATCAGGACTATTTCATTGATTGAAGTGGTTGGTAAATACTTGATATATTTGTATATGTATGCTGTGCTTGGTATATATTATTGTAACTTTCTCAGTTTAAGAGGTGAGCTTTCTTCTGTCAATTGGAATCCTTTTTCACTCACCATTGCAGGCATTTATACAAAATTTAAAAACAAAAATTCTATTTTAGAAATATTTGTTATATTTTGTTAATCACTGCTATACACAACAGATTGATTTAAACACTATTGATAGGTTTAAGTTATTCATATGGTCTGACATTCATATTAACTTAAATGTATCTATCTGGACTTTGCCCAGCCTTTACTGTTCATAGTAGAAATTTGTAATTTTGAACACACACTCCTCTCAGTGAGTAGGGAAAATGTTTTACTTTTTGTTTATTTCTATGAAATTCTCCTCTAAAATAGGTTTTTAGTGGGTTGGGGGTTTAATATGCAATGTAAGATTATGCTATGTTGGTCAATAGTATGTGCCCATCTGTGTATTGAAAATTCAGACTTTTTTTAGTGATCACAGCCAAAAAGAAAAAGAGTGAAGTAACTGATTCATTGATCACCCCTTTTCCCAACATTTTAATTGATCACCTCCAACACAGTATATATAGGTGGTGAGGATTCATGATTTCCCTTGGAATGCTGGTTTTTATTTGATTTAATTTCTGCCAAGTATTTTGTTGCAAGCAACCATTAAGTGCCATCACAACGGCAATCGGGATAATTTGGGAACTTAAACGAGGGGGTTGCAAGGTTGAAAAAGATACTCTTTGAAGCATATGTATCAGAACAATATTTAAGTATGTCTAGCTTTTTTTTCTTCTTTAATGTGGCAAATACTTATTTCTTTCATTTCTGCTTTCTATATTATGGAGAGATTGTCAGTATCAAAATCAAAGTCCTGGTGTCCCCAGTTCAGAGCCTGATGGAATGGGGGGGAGGGAGGCTAAATCTGCCACTGTTTGCCCTCTACTACCCCCACCCTCTAAAATAGAGATAAAACGAAATAACTGAATTCTCTTTTTTAAATCATTTTTTGGTATCCATTACTTCAGTCCTTCATGCTCGCTCTAACCTTTCCTCTTTCTTTTCTAACTATTAATTTCAAAAATTGAGTTGTTTTTTTCATTTTTATTTTATAAAACTTTAACTATAAACTAATTTTTTGAGTCGAGGAAACGGAATAATTTGTACCAATTCATTGAACTAATGATATCCTAGTCTTGTCATCAAGAACCGTATCTGATTTCAAATAATCAAGTGATTCCTTAAAAAAGAAACATTTGGAAAGAAAAGAACAAAAAAAAATTATTGATGAAAACATACTTTTAATTTTTCTGCGTTTTTAGTTTTTAATTCATTTTAAAACAAATATCAGAAATGAGATGGCTCTTCTGATGTTTGAAATTAGATTTTTCGAGAAAAAACGCTCTGATCCTTATTTTGAAGTCGTCAACCTTTTGAGATCAAATTGGATTTTATATTAATTGAAGTTCCATCTGTGTAATGGAATGATTCATCATTGGAATTAATTCCCAAACAGTCAGTATATAGAAAGTTTATACAGAATGATAAAGCTGTGTCTTTTCATTCCATTGGTTCATTGTGGTCATTATCCAGTAGTCAGCAACCTTGATCTTTGAGTTGCCAGCTTAATTCATACATAATCTTGTCAATGCTGGATCAAGTTATCTCTACTACGTCATCATCTCTCTGTCTGACTCCCTGTGGAAAATGTCTAACAGAGTTGTCATAATTAGCTTCCCTTGAGCTACCAGGGCGAGACACTGCTGCCCCTGATTTCTGAATGCTTTTTAACCAAGCCAAGGGCCAGCCTATTCAGGACAGGAAGCATAACTTATTGATTATACCGGAATGGCATCGGGGCAGTAACCCTCGGGGTGACATATTTGCCCTTGACCAGCATTTCTTTTCTTTAGAGGAGGCATCTAAATCTCACTTTCATTACATTGGTCAACCTCCAAGAGTTGAAACTGAATATCAGCAAATCGGCATGGCTGTGATCAAATCTCTGACTCATCTCCCGTGAAATTCAGGGGAGTCTGTATCTGAACAATGAAATTCTCCACAGAATTCAATCCGAGGAAACAGATCTGAAAGGCAGAATTCCCAAGAATGATTATCTTGTTTAATTTTGATTGAACAGAGGCAAATTTTGGCTTCTTTTTATTCTATTCAGGATTTGGTCCGTCTTAAAGTGAGTTAGTGTTAGAGCTGGCAAATAGAAAATGGTATTTTTAGAAAGCATCACTCAAAAATGTCTATATGGGTTTCTTCAGTTTCTAAGCTGATCCGCCTGGCTGGCTGGCTACATATGTATCATGTATACATGCCACACCAATGAAGCTAGAGGGCTGAAAATTCAAATATTCACTTCTTATTATGTCTAGAAAAAGATAGGTTTTAAGTGGATGGGTTCAATTTGCAAAGTAAGTTTATCCTAAATTGGTATTTTTGTGTATGGCAATATTCACATATGTTTTTTAAAAATTTGGACTTTTTAAATGATCACTGCTCAAAAAAAGGTGTGAGAAGTAACTTATTCTTTGGTCACACTTTTTGTCCAATTTTTTAATTGATCAACCCATAGGAGGCATGCTGCCAATAAACATTTGTCACTTTGGTTTCTATTGAGTGACTAACTAGCCCTCTTTCTTCAGGGTTTGTTCATATGGTTAATTTCTATGATTTCAGAAATCTATATTGAAGAAATTAAATCCAAAATTTGGTATCAAACTCAGAAGTTAGATTATCAATTATACTAAGACTAATATTATTCAAATATAATGAGAAATGAAAAATCTCAATGCAATGATTGAAAACATGATAAAAAGACATTCCTCTTTGGAATTGATTAGAACAATGAACCACTTTGCAAACTTGGTTTTCACCTAAAAGTTGTAAAGATCCAAAAGTTTCAACATAACATATTAACTATAGTTTATGGTCTGTTAAAATCAGTATTACTTGTGAAAAGTTAGGTGCAAAACTCTCTTCCTCAAATATATGGAATTAGCCACAAAATCTGTTTGATATCCTGCTGAACATTGACAGACATACGTACTTCAACATCTTATATCATAAAATCAATAAAACCCGTGCCAGGCCATATGTATATTGTCCTATTTCGATATACTCAATATCTGAAGGCAGCTTTATATTGAACGCTGGCAAAGTGGTATAACTGAGATTTAATTTCTAACTTGTCACCAGTCAAATCCAGAAAGATTCACCAGTTTATGATTGTGCGCTTTCACCTTCCCCATAGGCAAAATTAGCTCTAGAATCTGCAAGAATTTTCTATTAAGCATTGACAGCTTTGGACTCGTGCAAGTTCCAGTCCCGATTTATCATGTCCTTTCTCCAGATTCTTTTTTCAGGAAATATTGCTGGATTTGTTCCCCTGGATTCCCTTTCCATTCACAGCTTGAAGGCTTAGAAATCAGTTTATGGTTTACATTCTTCCCCTGAAAGTTTCGCTGGTTGGAGAATATGCTAAAATTGTTTCTCATATTCCATATTGATCAGATACAGATTTGCCCCTTTGTGAACCAATTGCTGACTCATTTTTTCATTAAATGTCGAAGATCTTTGCCAAGTTATAGGGTTTTCTTCTGAGGCAGAATCTATTCAGTATGAAATAAAAAGATGTCAGAGAAAAGAGATAAAAATAACTCACATTTTTTTTATTTCCATATTTTCAACATTGACTGATAAGAAATACATTAATGTAAAAAGGATGAATCATAATGATCCAACAATAAGGATAAAGTGATATTTCTTTCTTATTTTTGATGTTCTGTTTGTTTATTTAGGAAACTGGGCATCCTTACCAGAAATGTAGCTATGGATTGGGGGGTTCAAAGGGGCCCCATCCAACTTTAAGTGAGATTTATCAGAAGAAATGCAGTGGGTGAACTACTATCTATAAAGTAAATGGGGAGGGAAGAAGCATTTTCAAATGACTTGGCTGATCAGGCAGACCATTTGCAGATTACAGTGATTCGATAAATAGATATTGCCCACACACTATCAGAAGTTTTTTACAATCTCTTGTGTTTTGGCAAAACTTCAAAGTTCTTTATAGTTTCATGATACGTGACAATTGACTTGATAGCTGCAAGCACCCAAAGCGGTATCACTCATTTCAACCGTCATTTCACCCATGGCGGGGAAGAAGAGATAAATTCATGCCTTTCCCTAGATTATTAGTGCAAAGTGAAAGTGGATTGTCTCAGTCAGAGTTTGAACTGGGCTCACCATTTCCATTTCCATTTCCCATGCCCCTAACCACTTGGGCACCTGAACAATGAAAAGACTGACTGCTGATTATATTGTAATTAAAAGTTTGCCTTACAATATGTTTTCAGTTTTCTGAAAGAAAGGCATGAAGTCGAACAGTGTGCAGTATTTGTTCTGCAGCTGGCTGTTATAGAGGCAGCATGCACACTCTTCCTCTCTTTCCGGCTCCCCAGTCTCTGACAGCTCAGTCTAAAATACCATCATTACCATTTGGGGGTTTGGGAACACTAAAGGATTTTTACCATATAAATTAATGGTAATTTAATCTTTGCTTTATGCTGTATGGCAAAGAGAAAGAAGGAAGATGTTCATAACATGATAGTTACCTGTATAAATAAAAAATGATAATAATGATAAAAATCTTTTTTCCATAACCATTTTCAATTAATGCTTTTTTGTACATGAAGTATATAACAAAAGCTCCGATTTCTATAAATGTCAAGATCCTGTGGTAATTACTATCAATAACAACTACGTTTGAATCGATTGTTCTCTCATTTTGACCCGTACTGTACGTAGATAGATAAATAGAATAAGGGGATAGTGTCTACTATTCTTATTGGTAACATACAGGTAAGATCTGACTTCTGCTGCTCACAGCCATTCTCCACAAATCCACTTTGACTCTTAGCCACAATATGTTCTGCTCACAAGTGTTAAAGAGTGAATTCAAAATTAATTCCCAGCATGCAACACTTTGCTTTCAAATCCACACTTCTGTCCAATTCAGTCTCTGGAGGCATTGAGAGACTTTAAAGGAAATAGCTGAGGTGTCAGATGAATAATTGGGATCCAAAAGGTGTGAGGATCGTATTGCCAAAAATACTGGTGGGAGAAGTTTCCACGTCTCCCAAACCCTGCAAAGTCTTTTGTTGACTCTTTTGAGACTCCTTAGATATATACACAATGGTGCAGTGTCATGGAAATGCCTAGGAATAGTGTTCCCTTTTTTGTGATGGGAGAACGGCATTCCTTAACTATCTATATCCCACTAAAATTCTCTATTTCAACGACTTACTGATAAGAAAAATTAGCCAGTATATGTGCAAATATTCATTCCATGTGACCTAAAAAACATCTCTGAAATGGGTGAACTCTCCAAAAATGTTTTGGGGAAGAAGGGGATCTTCAAGCAAACCTCTCCTCTGAGTACAGGCAGCTCTGTGTTCTCTTTTTATTAATACACCACTGCATAGACATCCTGCAGTTTTTATGGCCCCTGGGATATATGAGGTCTTCCCATAAAGGAACCAAACTTTTAAAACAGTGTGCGATTGAAATCTTTCAGCTTGCTCTGACTGAATTGTTATGAAGCAGTGACCTTGACTTTTCTGAAAAAAAAAAACCAACAAAACTGTCAATCCATATTGGTTAGTTTTGAAGCTATAGGTGCGAGAGTGAACATGCGTCTAGTGCACTTGGCCTCTTTTTCCCAAAGTTTTTCTCTTTTCTACATGTAGTTTAAAGACTAGGCAACATTGATTGATTCTTTTTTATACGAAAGATCAAGTTCACTCCTGTATAATGTATCAGTCAGAGCATTCTAAAACATCTCATTGGTGAACTGTTCCAAAGTTTTGGTTTCCAAACATGTACCAAAAATCTTTTTTAGAAGTCTGCTGGGTCATTTCAATTCAGGCATCAAGTGCCTCAATGGGGTTAAAGAAATAAGATAAGACTGACTGATGTCATAAAAACTGTCACTTCCAGGCTAGTATGATTATGATTATCATCATCAGATTTTTAGCATCTATTGTTGGACATAGACTTTCCCAAAGTTTTGCCTGACCTTTCTATCATAAGCATTGTGATCCACTATTTTCTGAATTTATTTAGTTTGTCATATCATCTTACTTTTTGTCGGCGACAATTTTGCATATGATCTCTGTGGATCCATGTTGTAAGTTTTTGATGTCTGGCAGTTATCTGACATTCTTACAACAAGACCAGCCAATTGAGCTTTCTTATGGTTTCTTTGATATCTCAGACTCCTGTTTTTTATCTAACATATTACACTGTTTTGAGATCTCTCCATGTAAGGTTGAGCATGATCCCCTCATGTGCACATTGCATGGTTCTCAGTTTGAGGGTCAATCTTTTGGTTAGATTCCTTGTTTCAGCTCCATAGGTGACTATCAGGAGGATGCATCAGTGGTTTACCTTTCTGTTTAGGACTAATGGGAATTTCTTGTTCTTGAAAGTCAAGCTTGCTCTACTGAAAGCTTGCCAATCAAGTTTTGATCCTTTCCTTGATTTCTCCTTCTTATAAGGATTTCATGAAGATTCATTGACCTGGGTAGATGTAGATGTCTACTTTCCCTTCTTCTGCGTTTTTGATTTTGATCATTAAGTCTTTGTTCTCAACGTGTTCATTGTACATGACATTTTAATTCAGGTATTGAGCACCTCAATCGGTGAGTCTTGAAGGGTTAAGATACGACTGACAGATGCCAAAAAAACAAAGTTACTTTCTGTCTGGTATGATCACTGCAATAAAACTACAATAATGATACCAATTCTCATCTTGGTAACAATGTTCGCCATCTGCCATTATTCCTCTAAAAAAATCTATTATTGACTCGAGGAGATGAAGTGAAAGAATTCTTGTTCTGCCTTTGTTACCAAACCACTTGTAATAAGGTTTTTCATAAGATATTCATAGCCGGGATGGTTCTTCTAATAATGTTATAAAGACTAAAAATAGAAATCTGACAAGTTATCTCTTCCTCTGTTCTCATAAACTTTCATATTTTATGATTCGAGATGAATTCCAGACATGAAGAAAGATCAACCTTTTATTATTTGATGATCAGGGGGGGGGGGATTACATGGAATAAGAAAAAAGCAAAACAACCGCACCTGCTGGATAAAAGGAAATGTGCTGTTAGAATAACAGATGAACTAGATTCTCTTAAGATGAAGGAAACCTTCACTCTCTATTCTCATTTTCACTTTCAGAACTTGATATCCCCCAACGAGCGTTTAGTATTATATTATAAACCAGCCTTCTATGATATTCTTGTTTGAGAAAGATAAAAAGAAGCTATCATCATCATCATCATCATCATCATCATCATCATCATCATCACCACCACCACCACCACCACCACCACCACCACCACCACCATCATCATCATCATCATCAACCTTTCAGCAACCATCTCTGGACATACACCTTCCTCAAATTCTGCCAGACCTGTCTGTCATCAAAGCTTTCTGAACTAGTCTTGTTTAGTCCGTTACGCCATCTTATTTTTGTACTTGATTCTCAGTTTGAAGGTCAATCTTTTGGTCAAGTGCCATATTTCAGTTCCATAGGTGACTATCAGGAGGATACATTGGTTATATACCTTTCTTTTTAGGTCTAATGGGATTTTTCTTGTTCCTGGAGGTTGAGCTTGCTCTACCAAAAGCTTGCCAGCTTAGAGTGGATGCGATCCAGTTAATTAAAAGTGGGTAAGGACAGAAATACTAAACCTGCATCAAAAATTAAGGTAGGTAAGCATAGCATTAATCTTGTCTTCGATCAGGCACATACTGATTAAATCAAGCTTAGATAATTGTGGTAAAGAACACAAAAGTTTGTCTTAAATCAAACAATGAATAGGAAAAAATCATTTTGTGCTATTTTTCAAAAGAAGCTATAATTGATTTATTATATAACTTTCAAGGGAAAGAATGATTTTTTTCATCCAAGGTTTTCCATGCTGTAAACCCATCATTACTTTTAATTTGAATGTTCTTTATGAATGAGAGGTTGCCTTAAAAAAATATAGATTTCTAAAACAGTAATCTATTGCATCAACCAGAATAGTATATAAACTTCTTTAAGACAAGGAAAATTCTATGGAAAACAAAATTTACTTAATTGAAGAATTTTATCAACTGCCTGAAAAGTTTGCTAGCTCCTGTGGAAGCCCTAAAAAGAGATCAAGGATTTGAACTCTGTGTTTATTGAATGATATCTCATTTGAAAATGATCTCCGTCATAAACTCTTGAATCACTTCTACTTTGAATACATGGGGGATTTCACAAAGATAAGTGAAATATTGCAAGGTAAATAGATAGTTGAAAATCAGATCATTATTATCATTGTGGGTTCAAATGCAGACCCCAGAATGTTTCTTTCTCTTTAAGGAATTTCAACAAACTAATATGCTAAAATCAAGCAAAGAATCCCACTAAATTTGCAAATTTTTGGCAGATCAACTTTTAAGAAGAAGAAAATTCTGTTAGTGCTAAAAAGAAGGGTATACTACCGATGCATTCTCCCAATAATAACCTATGGAACTGGAACATGGAACTTAACCAAGAGAGAACCATGCAACGCAAAGAGAATCATACTCAACAACACATGGAGAGATCTCAAAACAGCATAATATATTAGAGAAAAAACAGGAGTCAGAGACATCACAGAATCCATTAAAAAACTCCAATGGCGATGGGCTGATCATTTTGCGAGAATGGAAGACAACCGATGGACATCACAACTCACAACATGAATCCCCAATGATTGAATGTGTAACTGATGCCCGCAGAATACAGAATAGAGAGATGAACTAGACAAGCACAGAAAGTATTGGCTCCACAGCGCCCATGATAGAGAGGTCAGGCAAATCTTTGGTCTTTGTCCAACGACAGACAATGACATGCAATAAAAGATCCCAAGAGATCACAATTGTAACCAATGCTGGTAGAATACAAAACAGAGAGTTGAACTTGACAAGTTTAGAAAGTATTGGCTCCGCGACACCCATGATCGAGAGGTGTCGTAAATCCTGGGGAAGGTTATGTCCAACAACAGACATTAAAAGACTGATGATGATGGTGATGATGATGAGATGAATTTCTTCAATCTTTCTTTCAAATCACCGAAACCAAACCGGCAACTACATTCAGCATAAAATTTTCTTATTCCTCAAATCCATTCACATAAGCTTCTTACAAGGGGGATAATTACATAATAATGATCTCGATTCTTTTGTACTGAATAATGATACAGTTGAAATCACTGTAAGTCAAACAGAAAAAAAGTATGTGATGCTTTCAAATAAACAAGTTTCACCCTAAGACTCTTAAGTTAATTAACACGCTTGTTAATCAAAATAAGAAATAAAGAATAAGGAACCACTCTGAAACCATTTTTGTCATGATTTTTTCATGAGCCTCGAGGGGAGGGGGAATGTGCTAATTTGAATATCTTGTTAACAATTGCGTTCATTACTTCAGATAACTTCATTTTGAATCTTGAAAGAGACGAACATATTATGTGTGACTTTATTGTTTTAAAAAAGTTTTTTTAAAAGTTTAATGTGGATCTTAAACTCATGATACACTACACAAAACTGTTTTATCATTTAAATATCGCACTTCCATTTCCTGTTTTTCAGTCTATGGAGTATTTTTTGGAATGACTTGAGACAACTTCAGAGAATCCCCCCAAAATAAACTTGATTGCCAGTAGAGTTAGATGGAAAGTTTACTTGCCCCTAAATAATTGATCTCACCTGAATACTTAAGCAAAGAAGATTGACTCATATCTGAAACAAAAGAAACATATAAAGAGTAATGAACTATGATGACTTTGAGCTCATTGTTTTACCTTTTCTGTTCCTCCAAATGTAAACAAACTTTGCAAGGAAACAAGGTTACATAGGGAGGGGGGATACATCAAAATTATTGTTTTTGAAATTTATATGACAAGAAATCAATTGGGTGTTTATTTCTGCTCAGTCTGCCAAGATAATGATCCAGTAAAAATTGAAAAATATAAAAAATTTGATAAAAGATCTCATTTTTTCAACTTAGCCAGCGGTTGAGAAATCTGAGAAACGTACAAGCCTGACAGAGAGTTGAGTCGAGTGGTCAAATTGAATCTTACAGACTGACCAGAAAACTAAAGCATCAATGATTCTTGTCTACACTGAGATTCTGTTGACACGAAGAGAGTTACTAAAATTGGTAGACATCTTGACAAAAATAGAAAATTCAGAATCAGTGTAAAAACGTGTTTATCAAGTCAATTCACAGGAGATATTATCACTCTTACCAACAGAAATAGTCAAATAATGTTCATACCTCCAGTACTGATTCACAGGTGTCTTCAGTATTCTGTTTTGAAAAGATGTTTATTGGATTATCACTTTCTCAATATGAGAAATAAAAAAACAAAAATTACTGAAGCCAAAAATCAACAAAGAACATAATAAGAAAAACTTGTCAGTTTGTTCTTATGTGAAAGAAAAAACAAAAACAGTTCTGGTTAGTCACTTAGTTGAAACAGTCTTGTGACCAATGTTTTTAACAGCATGTCATTTTGGGGATGATCAATTAAAAATTGGGAATAAGATACTTCTTTTGTCTATTGTTGGGCAGTGATCACTAAAAAAATGCTAATGGAAGCAAACTGAGAGATTGATTTAGCATAAACTTACATTGCAAATTTACCCCCCCCCCCACTAAAAACCTAAATGAAGGGGGGGATTCTAAAGAACAAAAAATGGTTATTTCTAGATATAATAGGGAGCAATGATTTAAATATTGTGCCCGCTCGCTCCATTTGAGCTGCCTGTATGCACAAGACATACATAGCCAGCCAGATAGATGGAATAACTTAAAAACTGAAGAAACCTGTGGCCTAGGAACTGATTAAAAATGTCTGCTCTAATTTGAAAAAGAAAATGATGTTTCAAAGACTTGGATGATTGATCTTCATTAAAATCATTGGATTGTATTTGTTCCTTATTCAGCCATATTTGCAAGAATGATTAATTTATGATAAACTTATATCCTTTTTCAATTAATAAATGTTTGCTTTCAAGAAATGGATATATATGGTTTATCAGTAATCGACAAAAAAAGAGGAGGGACAGAAATGTGTAAGGTTTATTCTATTCAAGTCTATTCTCTCTCTCTCTTTTCATGTATATATATATATATATATATATATATATATATATAGGGAGGTGGTGTTTGATCAACACTGCTCGGGTGCCATGTTAATGCAACTGTTTTTTTTGTAAATCTTCTAAACTGTTATATAATAAACAACTGATGATACCAACAAGAGAAAATTTACACATATTACCAGAATAAAGTACAAAAAAAATCCACATAAATTACAAAGGAATATACCCTATATAAAAAAACAAAATACATGCATGACATAAGCTGTTTGATTTGCTACTTGTTTAATGACCTATATATAATAAAATACATACATGACATATACTATATATCAAAATCATAGTTGAAAGGGAGATGGTGTTTGATCAAAACTGCTGAGGTACCATGTTGATATTACTGTTTTGTTTTCAAAATCCATGAAACAGTTACATGGTAAACAACTGATGATTCAAACAAGAGAAAAATTTGCCCATAATGCCATGATAACAAAGTATGCATAAAACGTAAAAAAGAAACACTGAAGAAAATTACATAAATTGCATTGACAGATATTGGGAAATAAGTGACTGAAGTGACACAAAACTATTTTTAAAAAAAGTTTTTTTTCAATGTGTTCAGTGTTTAATGATGTAAAGCTTTCTGGACTATATATATAAGATAGATAGATATATAGAGAGAAAGAGAAAGAGAGAGATAGAGATCAAGGTAGACACATACATGATGTACATTTTAACGGCAATTTTCTTTTCAATTCATATGAAGCTCTCTTTTATTATGAAGAATCATCCTGGGATGGCAATCCTTTGGCAGAGCAAGCTCAAGCTTCAAAAACAAGACAATCCCATTGATCCTAAAAGGGAAGATATACAACCAATGCATCCTCCTGATTGTCACTCATGGAGCTGAAATATAGAACCTAACCAAGAGACAAACCAGCGAACTGAGAGAATCATGCTCAACCACACTTAGAGAGATCACAAGACTACATAATATATCAGGGAGAAAACAGGAGTCCAGGAGATCACAGGATCTACTAGAAAACTCAAATGGCAATGGGCAGGCCATGTTGCAAGAATGTCAGACAACCGAAGGGCATCACTAATCACAACATGGATCCCCAAAGATCATATGTAAAACCGAGGCTGGTAGAATATAAGATGGAAGACTAACTAGACGAATTCAGAAAATACTGGCTCCATGACATCCATGATAGAGAAATTTGGCATATCTTGGGGAAGATCTCTGTCTAACAACGGATGATAAAAGACTGTTGATGATGATGATGATGATGATACAAAGAAGTTGTAGACATAAAGGGGGAGAACTTTCATGAAATGATGTTCAGCAATAACTCAGAGACATAATGGACTTGTAAAAGTACTAGTATCCACCGCTTTTTGAATCTTTGCTTCATGCCAACTTTTTGCTTTCACTAAAAATGCGTTTAGCAGTGAGCTATTATAGAGGCAGTGTGCACTCTCCATCTCTATTTCTCCTACACCTCAGTTTCATACACCATCCAACCCTCAGACTCTCCGATGACTCAGCCTAACATATCATCATCACCTCAGTCTCAAATACCATTCACTCCTGGCTATTCAGCCTAGCGTACTGTCATCACCATATCTTGGGTCTGTGATCACTCAAATTTTTTTCCTGTATGAATTATTGGTAATTGCTTTATCACTCCATATCATTTGGGCTCCTGAAAGGTTTTTATAGGGATGCTCGATTTTTCAATAGAGGGAAAACTGTACATGATTGAGATGCTAACTTGGCTAAAATTTTTGAATCATCATATTAACAAAAAATAGTCCAAAGCACCAGCCGAAGTGTGGCCACCCACCAAGTTTAATAAATGTATATCTAAAAGGATGAATTGATCTGTCAGACAGAATGTGTTCTTGGTAAATCAAATCATCATAGCCTCACAGATGACCCAACCAACCAATGGGCTTCTCTCTTTGCTTGTCCACGTATCTCTTGGCACATCTGGTCACATTTTGGGGGCTACAACCTAGAAGATTTTCATGAGGACACCATTAAGCACTACCTAAAAACTGTTCCTTCAAAAAAGTGCTTTTTTTGGTTTTGATGGTCATTTTAGACCAATAATGCCCAAACATTATGCTGGTAGTTTTTTTTGATAATTCTTGATGGAAAATGTATTTTTTAGATAATTTTGAATTAAAGATCTATTATTTTAGATAATTTTGTATATAAGATCTATCTTTTTCAGATAATTCCAGATGAAAGATCTATCTTTGGAATAATTTTAGGTAATTTTTCAGATAACTAGTTTTGATACACGTGTAAGTTATGGTGATTTTTTTATGCGAGGTACGGATACTTTTTTGATAATTTTATTTAAAAGATTTTTTTTAGATAATTTCAGATAAAAGATCTATTCTTTTTAGATAATACCAGATAAGAGATCTTTGTTTCCTGTTATTCCAGATAAAAGATCTATTATTTATGATAATTCTTGATAATCTTTCTGATGATAAGATCCGGTACAATCACTAGCTACAGTGATTAATTTATGTGAGGTACGCTTATCTAATGGTTTTCCAATATATATCAATGTTTCCGAGACAAACAACAGAAGTTGGTATGAAGCAAGCATAGAATTTCAATCACATTCTTTAAATCATTTTGAAACTGTCTTCAGCATAAATGCTCTAAAATTAAAAAGTCAAAAACAAGAAAATGAGGCAGGCTGAAAGATGAAAATTTCCACATTTTTATGATTAACTGTCGATATTTGCTGTTGTAGCCACCAGGCTTACAAGTTATGACAAAATTTACATATATTTCTCCATACATATATTTAGAAATTAGTATTCACCAACACGCACCTTTAGTCACACGAGGTATTCCTTGCTGAACACTTAGAGATAGGCAAGGAAAAAGTAAAAAAGAAGGTTTTTCTTTTCCTTTTCTTTTCTTTTTTCTTTTACATCTGATGTCGGGGAGGCTGCTTGAATATATTTCTCATTTTCAAAACTTCATTTTGTTCTCGACTTTTCATTTTACATTGTTTTTATTTCATTGTTTGTAAAAGATGAGATATTTTTAGCCTAGATCAAGGCAAGAGAAAATATCTTTGTCGGAGATATCAATTTTGGAATTCTTAATCTGATCTTCTTTGGTCTGATGTCCCCAAAGTATTGCTTTGAAAGTAGTTTTCTTTATAAATTCCATACATCATCTCCGTGTTGATCGAATTGCAATATGCACAATTGAGTAGACATGTTTTTCTACACATTAACATATCATGTTAAAAACTATCTGCACACAAGATATGTGTGTATGTTAATAAATTTGGTATATAGTATAAGAACATATATGTTTATGTAACCATACATGTATATATCTTTAGGAAATGGATATATGATCGGATTGAATTATCATGAATTGAGTCATATTATGTTGAAACTCTATTTAAATTGATTTCTAATAGAATAAACAATTAAAGAAAATGGAGATGCTGTAAGAATTGATCCTGTCTCCAATACTGTTTGTCATATTTATGTTGTATAGGCCAAATGATACAGTCAGTGAGTAATAATGAAAAATCATTTCAAAAATATACATACATACATACATATATATATATATATATATATATATATATATATATATATATATATATATATATATATATATATATATATATATATATATGTATAAAGAAATAGATATAAATATATATTTTGTTGTCTAGGCTGAGTGATACATTAAACTTGTAACAACAGAAGATCATTTCAAACAAGTTTCTATATGATATAATGCTATTTATAATCAGTCTGTCTGATCATATATATCCATTTCTTAATACATATATATATCTATATCTATCTCTCTCTCTCTCTCTCTCTCTACATATATATATATATATATATATATATATAGAGAGAGAGAGAGAGAGAGAGACAGAGAGAGAGAGAGAGAGAAAGGGATGCAATATTTATATATATATATGTACATGCAAATATTTTGATATGTTAATAAAAGCACATTGTGCATGAAAATACGGAAAAATAAAAATTTGCATATGTTGACATATATTTTCATCTTTGCAGGTGTATATATATATATATATATATATATATATATATATATATATATATATATATATATTCTGGAAAGCTTTACAGCTTTAAACACAGAATATTAAAAAACTTTTCCAATCGATTTTTTTGTGTCACTTCAGTCACTTATTTTCCAACACTTATATTAGCATGGCACCCCAGAAGTGTTGATCAAACACCAACTCCCTTCCTTATATAGTTTTTGCCATACATACATACATACATACATACATATATATATATATATATATATATATATATATATATATATATATATATATATATATATTTATATATCTTTATGTTCCTATATCTTCATGTTCCTATACCATTAATCATTAATGATTCATATAGGTGTCTTTATTTCTACATTTATATCAAGTTATTTAGAATAATATCTTATCTCTTATTGTTGCATCAATAAATATAACTATCATTCATGAATTTATGGTGACTGTAGAATCATGCAAACAGGTCTGGTTAGTCACTGAATAGTTACCATCACATGACCAGTGTTTTTTGGCAGTTAACCTTGTTGAAGGTGATCAATTAAGAAATTAGATAAAGAGGTAATCAATGAATAAGTTACTTCTCTTGCTCGGGCAATGGTCTCACAAAAGTCTTAATTTTCAAGAAAATCGTGCAAGCTCAAACTGAGGGATTAATTTAGTATCAACTTACATTGCAAACTGAACGCCGTCTAAAATCCATATGGGAGAGGAATTTTGAAAAAAATAAATAAATAAAGAGTAAATGTTCAAATTTTCAACCTTCTAGCTACATTGGTTTGGTCTGTACACATCATACATACATATACAGCCAGCTAGACCAACTTGAAAACCAAAAGAAACTTATATTGACTGATTTGGTGATGGTTCTTGATATATATGAACATATAAAAACTATCATTTCTACATGGGACCTAACCAAAAGATTGATACTCAAACTGAGAACCATGCAATGTGCCAGTGAAAGAATCATACTCAACATCACAGGGAGAGATCATGACAGCATAATATATCAGAGAAAAGACAAGAGTCCAAGACATCATAGAAAGTGTTAAAAAACTCAAATGGCAATGGGCTGAATATGTTGTTTGAATGTCAGACAACTGCTGGACATCACATCTCATAAGATCAGGTTGTGAGGCTGTGGCCGACAGAAAGTAAGATGGCGTGAAGAGTTATATAAATTCAAGAAGTGCTGATTCTGCGATGCCCATGATAGAGAGGTGTGGCAAATTTAAGGGAAGATCTATGTCTAGCAATGGACACTAACAGACTGATGATAATGATGATGTATATAAATATCAATACATATCTTTCTCACTTCATATATATGTGTGTATGTGTGTGTGTGTGCAAATGTGTTATTTCTCACCTCTGACACATGTATTAATCTATCTTATGAAGAATAACAATTAGTGGGAGTTGGTCGGATGTGTGAAGATATGAAAAGATTTCAATCCACCGCTTCTTTTGTACTTTGAGATTGAATGTCAAAATCAGCCAATCAGGTCTATGTATTCTCTATTACCATAATAACAATAGGGACGTTCTCATCTCAGCTTGACCAATATTAATTATATCGTTTAATCTGATTATTCCAATTTTGATGAACTTTATAGATATGTTCACATCTTTTATACCCTTTTTGATCAGTTAGTTGGTCTGATGGTCTGTCGGTTGCTCCCAGTTACGTTGAACAAAAGAAATAGGAAGGAAAAGGTGTGATGTCATAAAAAGAAATCTATTCCTGATCAATTGTTTTTTCAACCAGCTGCTAATGATGTTATAGTAGGGTGTTCAAGATATGCATTTCCATATTTAAAAAAACACCAAAAATGGCCACTTAACGATTCATATTGAAAATACAACTTTTTTAATATTTCCATACCACAGTATTTAACATGTATGATAATCGATTGATGCAAAGAGAGACTACTTGCCCTTCTTCTTCCCCTTCCTCCTCCCTCAGCTACCACCACCATGTATGGTAAAAGCAGGGTTGAACTTGTTGATCTTATTTTAAAACCATTTTTCCTCAGAACTATAAATATATTCTCAACTTGAAACCTTTTTTTCAAAAGATAATTTGAGAGAAGGTTAATTTAAGCCAGAGAAACACTTTTCAAGCAATGGAAATAAAAACTAATCATGATTCTAAAAAAAAGTATTTGCATCATATTTTTCTATCATTAACACTGGCAGACCAGAGCATAACATTTTAGAGTAGGGTGGGAGGGTAGTTTACAATGTAAGCTTATGCTAAATTGATCCCTAAGTTTGCGTCCTTTTTTTTTCTTCTAAATTCAGGCTTTTGTTAGTGATCACCACCTAACATAAGGTGAAAGAAGTAACTTATTCATCGATAACCCTTTATTCCAATTATTTGATTGATCAACCCCAACACTGCCAAAAAACATTGGTCACATTTGGGTTTTTACTGAGTGACAGACTAAACCTGTCATCAAGCAAGAAAAGGATAAAAAGTGTTTAAATGCTGAAAGGAGTTCCTTTCTATGAGTTTATATGGAATCAATTTTCCAAATCAAGCAAAGAATCACTCTAGGATGGCAAGCCTTCGGCAGAGAAAAGCTTAACCTTCAAAAACAAGAAGACCCCTAAAAAGCAGGGTATATGACCAAGGCAAACTGAGAACAATGCAACGTGCACATGAAAGAATCACAAAGACAGCCCAATATATCAGGGAAAAAACAAGTCTGAGATATCATAGAATCTATCAAAAGCTTAAATGGTAATGGACTGGCCATGTTGCAAAAATAGAAGACAACTGATGGACATCTAGACTCATAACATGAATCACCAGAGATCACTTGCACAACCGAGGCAGGCAGAATACAAGATGGAGAGACGAATCAGACAAGGTCAGAAAGTATTGTCTCCGTGAGGCCTATGATAGAGAGGTGTAGCAGATCCTGAGAAAGTTCTATGACCAACGACAGACATTAAAAGGAGGAGGAGGAGGAGGAGGAGGAGGAGGAGGAGGATGATGATGATGATGATAGTTGACTGATTTCAGAAGCAATAAAGAGCTGAGTAAACTCTGAAGTCACTCCTTAGATTTACCGAACATTTTGCAAAAGAATGGTACTATGAATTCATGCATCAAAACTAATAGAAAAAGTGTTTTCTTCTATACCTGTATCAATAAATTTGGTCTCTTGGAAAAGTGAAAGTTGAATAAGATACTAGGCAAAATTAAAATCAAGAAATACATCTGTACCTTGCATAAATGAATCACTGTAGCCCACACATGTACTAGAAGTAGCCATTTGAAATTATCTAAAAAAAATTGATCTTTAATATAAAATTATCCAAGATATACCAGTTCAAGATTTGGGCATCGTTAATCCAAAATGACCATGAAGATTCCAAAGAGCATTTTTTGACAAAACAAAAGAGACTAGTCTTTGATAATATCTAGTGGTGTATTCATGCAAATTTCCCAGGTTGTGACCAGGAGCACCTGGAGACACTCACTCAGTCACACACACTCACTCACACGCACACATGCACACACACACACACACACACAAACGCACGGAGATACTCAAAAAGAGGAGAATCTGTAGCCCACTTGGCTGGTTGTTTATTTTTAGCTTTTTTTCAAAAATCTGTATCCATAAATTTGATCTCTTTGAAAAGTGAAATGAATTATCTTAAATTTCATTTGAGTGAGATTCAAGGCAATTCTAGAATTATATGAAATTACTTTAGGAAAAACTTTCTACAAAATGATTTTGCTTTACATGTATATATTGTTACTTCACTATATAAATAATCACCATAACTGTTGCAATGCCTAGAGAGTTTTAAGCAACATCAGAATAAGCTGATCTCAACAAGTCTTAATCTCTCTTTTTATTATTTGATGAAATATTATAGATATAAAGAATCATGAAATTATTATTAAAGATTCTTATTTTGAAAATGGTATTAAGTCTGAGTAGCTCAATTGGTAGAGCAGGTGGGCATTAACTGTGCTGCCTTGGGGGATATGGGTTAAAATACTATCCAAGACTTCATTCCCAATCAATACTGTTTGCTTAGTGACCGGCCTCAGCAAAAATCACAATTAAAAGCAACCAAGAAATTAAGATGAAGGTGAAAAGTAGTCGTAAAATTGGAAGAGTTGATGGGTTGATCAATTAAAAATTTGGAAAAAAAGATGATAAAAAAAACTCTGGATTGTCCAAAAAACAAGTGGGCACAAACTAATTACCCGGAAGTGGGTATAAACTTACATGGCATATCGATGCACTCGCTAAACACTTATTTTGGAAGGGAATTTTGAAAACACAAAAACAATTTCAATTGTTTTTTTGAAAATTCAGACTTTTCAGTGATCACATCAACAAAAGGTGAGAAAAGTAACTTATTCATTGATCCACCAACATGCGACCAAAAGACATTGGTCACTTGACACTATCGTTGCTCAATTATTGACTGTTATGGCGAGTCTATCCATCTATCCATCTACATATCTATCTATCTTTCCCAGTCTGTTCATATCTATCTTTCAATCTTTTTAATGATCCTAGTTTGTTCATATCTTTTTTTTCTATCTTTCTATCTATCCAAGTCTGCTCTTATTTATATATCTATCCGTCTGTTTGTTTCTATCAATGTTCATATTCATCTATCTATATGTCTATCGTACTCAGTTCATATCTATCTATTTATGTATTTATATATCTATCCATCTATCTATCCTACCCTATTGATATCTATCAATATATCTGTCCGTCTCACTATCTATGTCCCAATGTTCATATCTATCTATGAATCTATCTATCCTATTCTGTTCATATCTGTCTATCTATCTTTCTATCTATTTGTCTATCAATTCTTTCTTCTGTCTCTTTCCGTCCTTCTTCCTATCTATCTTTTGTGGTATCTCTCTCTCAGCCTGCGGCTATACCAAACCTTGCTTTCCATCTATATTCATTCTTTCTTGTTCCCCCTCCCCCTTCAAGATGGCCATCCCCACTTAGGAAACTTGTCAACAATCAACTCTAATAGGATAAGTCAAGGCAATCTAATCATCCCAGTAATTGGCCCAATTCCCTGCAGTGAAATTCTAACCCTGCTTTGCCCCTGGCAATGTTGCACGTGTTTCTCTGTTAACATATACCAAAAGCTGTCATCTTCCTTGTCATGTATTTGCAGGCTGACCGATCGACACTATTTCCCTCCCGTTCATTTTCTGTTTTCCATGAATGCTGTTCGATCGCTCTTCCATGGCATCCGCAGATGTTCTCTGAGATGGGAAATCTTTTTTGGGTGCATGCAAGGCAATTCTCTCTTCTGAGATCGATTCGAAATCATAATACAATTGTTATTTCAATCTGGCACCCGACTGCCTCGATCTTACTTGGTGTTAACTGAGAGCCTTGTACATCAGAGATTGCCCAGTTTGACATTTTTTTTTCTAATGCAGGAATCCCTTGATATAGTGCAGTTCATGATGCAAGATTGGTGGGTGGTAGACCCCAACATTTCTGGCTATATTGTCATCCACTTATTCAGAAAATATGACAAAATCGGAAACACTGAGCAGAGATTTTCGAGAGAAGCATCATGCATCTAAATCCCTACTACTTATTAGTCATTGAACATTAACAATAGATAATTTAACTTTTACTACCCCCTTGAATCAACCAATGAGAAGAGAAAACTATCCTCAAGCTGTCCATTGATTGGTCAACGGGAACATACTACTTTGTAAGAGACTCTGTGATTGGCCAAGCGATAACACAACTAATACCTATGCAAACATGCACATGCTCATCTTGAATTCCCATTTAGACTAATGGTTTTTGTCCGAACATTCCAACATGCTCGTACATTTTTCATAGATTCATGTGCATTTTCATCACAAGAATAGGAAGTGAGTAAAGCGGTTTGGTCACTTTATAGATAGTATTGAAAAGCAAAGCAAGCTTATCTGTTCAGTCTACATAGATGATGTTTTTTGTTGGGGTCAGCAGTTGTACTGAAAGCATAGTCTAAACAGATGACTAAGAGAAATGGAGCTAGTGTATCTTTCTGGAGAACACCTTCCACAATGTCAAGAAACGTGATGTCTTTATCAGGCAAACATATGATTGAATGTGAGGTTTTCTAGAGCATCAAAGGCCGAGGAAACATTGAAAAACAGGGGAACAGCTTGCAGGTTCTTCACTTTAATTCCTTCAGTTAGTGATCTCATGTAAGTATTTGCCCTATTATTGATCAATTTTGACAAAAATATTTGGGTTTTACCTAAGAATGCCATCAAGTTCTGGTTGTATGTGATCAAGTAGGAGCATGTTGCATAGTTTATATAGATAGCTGTGAGAGTTATTCCTCTGTAGTTTTTTGTTTGGTCCAAATCTCACCTCTTTGGAAATCAAAGAATGCAACATCATGACCATCAAACAATCATTTCTTGGTTGTACATGCCCGTCTCACTATCTATGTCCCAATGTTCATATCTATCTATGAATCTATCTATCCTATTCTGTTCATATCTGTCTATCTATCTTTCTATCTATCTCGTCTGGAGTAGAAGGAAGCTATTCATTGTTCCAATCACCTGTTTTCAAAACTTTGGCACAGATGTCTAATCTACAAGCTTAATAGTTTTGTAGTTTCTTCAGAACTATTCCAAGTTCTTCCATGGTGAGATTTCCTTTCTTGATGCTTAATTCATGGTCAATAATCCTCTTTGTTGACTTATTGATGATTTTTAGTTGGTTTCCAAGAAGATGTTTAAAATGTCGCAGCCAGGGAAATTGGCTTCTATATCAATGCAGGAAAAACAGAATTCATTTGCTACAACCAAGAAAGTGAAACAAAATCACATGATGGAAAGAATATGAAATGAATCTATGAATTTGATTGGTTAATAACAGGGCAGTAACAGCCAATAAGAAACTTAGGATGGTAAATGCACAAAAATGCTCCAAGCTGTATTCAACATTTACTGGAAAAAATATCCAACAAAGAAGCACTCCCTCCAATTACAATTTCTATAAGAGAGAGAAGGAGATACGATTGACATAGTGGTATAGGACAGGCAATGGAAGCGGTCGCCTGATTTCAAATTCCAGTGAGGATTGTTTATGTTTACTTTGTACTAATACCTTTGGGAGAGGCATTAATCAATGCTTCCGCCAGCTATGGGTGAAATTTTGGAACGAATTTGGCTTTCTAGCCTTTGGAAGGTAACCAGTCTGGGAGGAAGACAATTCTGATTACCAAACAAGGAAGTGGCGCCCCTTAAGTTGGTTTGTCGTCCAATTTGAAGTCTTTCTGGTAGCTCCTGCAGCCAAGTTAATACTCTTTTCTTTCTTCTGAACTACATCAGTGAGGTCCAAGGAACAATTCTGATGACTGGGTATCCCAGGATCTTCATATGCTTTGCCCAGGCATTGGCCCTGGAGCACACTCTCCAGTGTCATTCCATCATTTGTACCAACAGAATGGAGACCATTCCATTCAATGGAGACAAGACTTTATCTTACCAGTCATTTTTTGGGCAACAAAACAATACAAAAATAATGATAAAATACGATTACAATAGAGTTTTTTTCTCAGATGAGTGAAGAAACGTTTCATGCTATGTTGTGAACCAGTTTATTATAATCAAAGGTTGAGGGGGAGTAATTTTCTTTACGTCGAATATAATGAAAAGAATCCTTTGAGTATATTTCAAGTGATTTGATATAGTGTTTGACTTTTTTTCTTTCCATGAAAATGATCTAACTTTTTTGCCAAGACAATATCCACAGCTCATCACAGAAGTCAAGTCACTTGTTTTGTATTTTATTGTATGTTTCCAACCCTATTGTCTGAGATCTCTTCTGTCGGCGCATGAGTTTGTATCATTTGACCAGAATTTAACGGAGGCAGCAGCTTTACAATATTCCTCATCTTGCTCTCTTTCATTATCTTGGTTCCGTCTTTTGGGACATTTTATTGGCTTCGCTCAATAAGCGAAGCCTCTGTCTTGAACAATGACGCTTAAAAGAAAGAAAAATCTCAATGCATGCGGAAACAAGTCTGGTTAATCACTCTAAAGAAAATGTCATGTAATCATTGTCTTTTGGCAGTATGTTGTGTTGGGGGTGATCAATTAAAAATTGGGAAAAGGGGTGATCAATGGATATGTTTCCTCTCTTGCCTTTTGTTGGCCAGTGATCACAAAAAATCTGAATTTTCAAAAAAGAAGTAGGCAATCAATTGAGAGATCAATTGAGTATAAACTTATACCGCAAACTGCCCCCCCCCGCCGTCTTAAACCCTATGTGGGGGGATTTAAGAAAAAAAACAAATGAAATGTTTGAACTTTCAACCCTATATCTCTATTAGTCCATTATGTATGATACATACATAACCAGCCTGCTTGACCAACTGAAGACACCTATGTTGACAGTTTCGGTTGGCCGTTTCTAATAGATTCAGAGAAAGCGAGAAAGCACAAGAGTGAGTATCCAAGTCCTTGGGTCTAATATGCAGAATCTCAAAGAAAGAAAACATGACAGGGGAGGGTCCTGGTAGTAGCCACTGGTTTTACATACAAGATGTGTAATCTCTTGGTCACCTAACATTTACTTCATTTCCTGTCCCAAAGAACAAGAAGATGAGGAAAAATATAAACTAGAGAAGAGAGCTGAGATACCATCAGAAATGCAATAAAATAAGAACCATAAGTTCAACGAAGCATCCACCATCCTCACATCCATAGCTGAAACATCTAAATGAAGTTTTAGTAGTTGTAGCTCAATTGATTGTGTTTGTAGTAGCAGGAGGTTAAGGAAGAGGGAGATGAGGATGGTTCACCCCAAAATCTAGCTACTAGAAACAAATAGTGAGTTTAAAATAAGGTGTACAATTTTATTAATAATTTCTTCTGGAGTTTTACTGTATGGTTATCTTATTTGGTAAATCCATTTTGTCTGTTTCAATCTAAGACTGCATGCAAACCAACTTATGAATACTAACTACAAAGAAAAATTTCTTTGAATTGATTCTCTACCAATATATTCAACCAAGGAATTTGACCATTTTTTTCCCACCAACCTTAAAGTTAATTCTTCTGAATTATCTATCATCTCACTTCCATCAATTTATTTTCTCCTTTAAATCATCAAATACAGTATCTTTATATAAATGGTTGAAACAAAACCAAACTTTCTATGTGGTAGTAACACCCCAATGGACTATTCCATCAATTTACTTAGATAATTTGTTACAGGGCATTCCAAGTTGCTCCAAGAATGGCCAGCAAGGTAGAGTCTTGTCTCTCTTTGAATGGAATGGTCTCCGTTCTGTCGGTACAAATGATGGAATGACTCTAGAGTGTCTGCTCCAGGGCCAAAGTGTATGGAGATCGTGGAATGGCCAGTCATCAGAATCTCCCTTTCGATCTCCCTGATGTAGTGAGAAAGATACCAGGATATCAGTATGGATATTTATACCATATATGCATAGAAATATATATATGTACAGTGCTATTCAGGATTATTGGTACCCTTGACATTTCAGTACAACCTGTAGAATATCTTCAGAAATAAATTGAAATCTACCAAATTTTCATCAGCAGAATATTTTAATAGGATGTCCAAAGTAATTCAAAAAAGATTTTCCAACTTGCACGTAATAATTTCCAAGAAGAAATGGAAAATATGACCTGGACAGTAATATTTGCATCCTTCCCTTATATTTGGTTGAACACCCTTTAGCAATGATGACTGCCTCCAAACATTTCTCATAGCCATCTATAAGCAGCTTGCACCAACCAGCTGGTAGTTTCTCCCACTCTTTCTTTTCAATTGGTTCAAGCTCTCAATGTTTGCAGGATTCCTGTAGTGTATGCAACACATTGAAAACATAACTTCATATTTTTGCTTTCTTCAAAAATTGTCAATGAGATTGAGATTAGCACCCATTCCTGGTTGGTTTTAGACAGTTTCTTTTTCCTTTCCCAACCATTTTTGTGTGCTTTTTGGATGTGTGCTTTTTGGATGTGTGCTTTAGGATTTTATTGTACTTGTGCACCCATGATGTTTGGACCAAACCTAGTTTTCTCACAATGGAGAGCACATTTCCCTTTGAAATCCCTTGGTAATTGTTTGATTTCATTATTCCTTTGATATGGTCAATGTCTCCTGTATCAGATTCTATTTTATATAGTCTCTAACTGATACTACTATACAATAATATTCAGGTTATGGAAAACAGTTTTTTCATGGCAGAGAACTGAAGACAAAGTAAAACAAAATACTTGACTTTTTATAGAAACTTTTTCTTATATTTCTCATTTTCTACAACACCAGATCAATGATGTAAGTTTGAGAACAAAGCAAATCAGCTGATAGACAATAGAATATTCAAATAAGGCTATATTTGAAGCAGTGCAAGCTGTGACGCTGCAGAGGGCCCAAGATTTTAAGGAACCCCAAGATTTTAAGTGGCACCCCCAAAATATTTATAAAATTTTTGATATTTTTTTTAATTTGAAGTTTCACTATGTGACATAGATATATTTATTGATCCATGAAAAGACTTCAAGTTAGATGAAAGACGATAATTTTATGAATTTTTCATTTTCTTCAAAATAATAACTAAATACAAAAATAGGAGTGGCCTCCCCAATATATTATACACTGGGCCTTATGAGTGTTAAATTTAGCCCTGTACACACTATATTCCTCTTGATGAAAGATCAAGAAATGTCAAGACATTTGGAAGGTTTCACCGTAGTAAGAAATCTAGAATTGGGCACAATAATTCAGTTACCCATGATCTGAACTAACGAAGAAGGTTTTGTACCTATCGCAACAAATCAAGTGATGGAGAAAATATTGCTTTCTTTTAATAAAATCAGTTGCTTAGGTCTTAGGTGCTAATCAGAAAGATAGAAAACTGTACTATCCAAATAAGAACTATGATACGGTAGTGTGTTTGTGTGAGTAAATATATATATATATATATATATATATATATTAATAAGAATTTGATACATAACTTGACAGAATATTTATAAATGCATTATACTATTTAAAGCTCTATTCAAAATGATTTCCCATTGTTACATGGAGAATAAGTCACTTGGCAGTGTAAACATAATAAAGAGAAACTAGTCTGCTGCAGTAATCAAACCTGTGACCAATAACGTAGCATTGCTCTTAACCATTGAGCTAGACTATCCCCACTCTTCTCATCTTGTTCATCCACTGTCCATGCCTGCACCATTGTTTCTAACTATGAATCCATTTCCTCTTAATGTAATTGTCTGCGTTAGAAACAAGGATGCAGACATGGCCAGTGAATCAACAAGATGATAGGAGTGGGGATAAAGTGGTTATTCAGGCCACGTTAAAATGGTAAAATATGTGAATAACAAAGTTTGAGGAGGAGTGGGGGAGATAATGTTTGTTTATCATTATTTTTCTTAATTCTTACTTTTTACTAGTGGAACATATTACTGTTAGATTTCAGCCATGCTTATGCATGGGAGGTGAAAATGCGAAGGGTTTGTATATGCATACGTAGTTGGATCTTCTGTTTAATTGAAAAAAATTGTATGATAGATAAATCTCACCCATTTTTCACCATACATATATATATACATATATATATATATATATATATATATATATATATATATATATATATATATATATATATATATATATGTATATATATATATAAATAGATAAATAAATAAATGAATAGTAGAATATGGATTTGCTACACAAACTAGCTCATGTTTCTGCCCTCTCCGAGCCTCATTAGGCGAATCATTCACCTGATGAGGCCAAGAGAGGGCTGAAACATGAGTTAGTTTGTGTAGCGAATCCACATTCTACTATTTATTTGCAGTTCTACTCTAAAACAACTTAACTTCCATAGTATAAAGTTGAATGTATCGAGCACTCTATGAAATAA
Source organism: Thysanoteuthis rhombus (assembly GCA_963457665.1). Taxonomy (NCBI): domain Eukaryota; kingdom Metazoa; phylum Mollusca; class Cephalopoda; order Oegopsida; family Thysanoteuthidae; genus Thysanoteuthis; species Thysanoteuthis major. Next base: position 58,299,594 of record OY735213.1, read on the forward strand.
ATCCATCACATATCAGAAGTTGCTTTATATTATTAATATATTATTAAATTATGCTATACTGTTAGTCTGATCTGTACCATATGTACTATATATATATATATATATATATATATATATATATATATATATATATATATATATATATATATATATAAATGTAGTTCCTAAACACAATGTTGACAATTTAGAAGAAAAAATGTGTTTAATCAAACTAAAAATCAAATTCTTGATTTGAATTTTTCATGTTATTAAAACCTCATAGACTGCATATATATAAAAAGTTTGTCATGAAATACATAAATCTTAATCCAAAATTTGTTTTCCAATTTGATTAAACACATTTTCTAAAAAAAAAATGGTGCTTTTAGCATTTAGGAACTAAGCACCATATATATGTATGTGTGTGTGTAAACATGTACAAAATATGCTCTTTAAGATGCCAAAACTATTTCTCTGTAAGATTCTGCTAATAATATATTCGATACTGGTGAAGACGCCAATCGATGCTGTTGTGGAGAAAATTTAGTCCTATTTACCCAAAGGAAAAAGCCCATGATAAGAAATGGTTATCACCACTTTGAAGAACATAACTATTGATCAGTTGGAGCCATGCATTCACAAAAATTGATAAAAGTGACTGCATATTAGATGCTTTTGTACAGCAAAAGAGTATTCATTGTATACAATCATGAGGGATCTGCGTTTGCATGTTGAATCTCCCAAACCACATCCATAACTCGACTACAGGAATTTGAATTATATGCCGTCTATCCGGAAACTATCCAGCCATTTTTAATATCTCAAAAACCAATCATGCAACATTGATATAACTAGGCAACCAATCAGAATGGGACCTTGCTGTGCATGCATTAACAGATACTCTACTCAAGAGTATCTGTTAATGCATGTACAGTTATTCAGTTAGCAGTGAGATGTCATTGAGTGAGCCTGGGTACTATGTGATTATTGTATTTTCAATGACCAAACCTATGTATTCTTCTCATCTTGTGCAGGGTTTTTTGGCAACCATTACATTATCCAGCTCTGTCAGTCCCCCTATGGTCCAGATTTGGCTTCCTACTACTTAAGGCTTTTTGCTATCAACAGAGAGGACATATCAGACAGTGGACAAGATTATGATGAGTTGACTGATGGTGATCTTGGGAGAGGACTTTGGATGGGAAACTGTGCTAAGTGTGTGAAGTCTGAAGGGGAGTATTCTGAAATGGACAAAGGCACCTTAGCCCTAGGTGAGTTTTTTATTTATAATAAATGACTGAATACATTTTGGACCAACAGTTATCATCTCAATATTTCTTCAGTTTCCCCAGAATAATAGATATTTTGCCATTAGGGAAATAAGAGACTGAGATGTTTTAAAATACCCAGTACTAACAAAAAGTTGATTCAGGCTTTTTTTTCATTTCAGTGTCGACAGAAGTACTATACAAGTTCAGAAGAGAACAAAAAAGGTCTTTTCCAAAGTAAATATGGACATTAGCGGCATTTCAGAAATTCCTTGGTTTGTGAATAATTTATATGGCTTGTCTACACACAAACATACTTTTTTGTGGCTCCTTTGTAAACAGCTGTAAAAACAAGATATAAAGATATGAGAGGAGGGAAAAACGAAAAGGAAAAAGAGGATTTATATGCATACAAGTGACATGAGAAGAAGCCTAAGATTTAATCACTCAAGAGAAACTGTCACATAACCAACTTCCTTTGGCAGCATGCTGTATTGGGGATAATCAATTAAAACTTTGTGAAAAGTGGTGATCAATAAATAAGTTGCTTCTCTCACCTTTTGTTATACAGTGATCTCTAAAATGTCTGATTTTTTTTCTTTGGCCTCAGTGGTGTGGTCTGTACATATGGTACATACATATATATATACATAGCCAGCCGGACTAATTTGAAAATTGAAGAAACCTATACTGACACTTTTTATTGACAGTCTTTAATACATATGTATGACATGGAGAAAATCCATAATGATAAAAGAAGTTAATTTATCATATTTGCTGGCATATAAGACCCACCCTTTTTTCCGCCCGAATTATGGCTCGAAAGGTAAATGTAAAGAATGTAAATGCTGCAACAGCTGAAAATTGAATGAATACAGAGAAAAGCTTTACAGTTTTCCACCAACTTGGTATGACATGAGCTCCCCCCAGAGAAATTGTGCCTGTTCTGCCAGGAGAAGATAGAAAACCAAAAGAAAACATTAACTTCAAAGCAAAAATTAACTTCCTGTAGTGTTTCCTAACTGTGTAAAATATTTAAGGTCCAACATGTCTCATTCACTGTAGAAAGAAACTTATAAACCTTTTACTTGATGTAAATATGACTCAAGTACATTTTATGAGAGAAATGGGATTTCTCTTGACTCAAAGCTCACTTTCAAGAGGCGTAATTCTACTTTCATAAAAAGGAAATGGCGTCATTATTCTAATCTTGAGGGAATAAAGCTTCTTCATGGCCATCTCCCATCTTCTAAATCTCAGGTATAGTCACAGCCTGTGAGCAGTCATGGGTACGCATTTTGACCCTCACTTTTTCAACAATTATCTCCCCTTACCAGTGCCACTCCTTTCTAATTCTTTGCTGCTTCCTTCTTTCCTCGTTTTTCATTTGTCCAACCGACTCTCCATACTTTTTCTGACTCACACTCTTTCTTGTTCTTGGAATCATTTCTCAGTTCATTTCCTCAAGGTTCTTTTTTGCTTCGCTATTTTTCTCATGGGACATGCGTGTGGCAGAGCAAACAGTGCAGCAGAATGAAGCCCAAAAAATTTGGGGGTTTCCCTTAAAATAAGCCTTGAGTAAGTTTTCCAACATTTTTCATTTTTGGTTGGTAAAAAATATGTCTCAAGCACATTTGTTTTGAATATTCATTACGTTGCTGAGAGATACATAGGTAATCCATAAAAAAAGTTATGTTAGACCAGAACATAATAATTTCAGCAACAAATTAGAAAACTGTCTCCAAAACTATCAAAATAGGTTTCTTCAATCTTCAAGTTGGTCTAGCTGGCTAAGTATATATGGATGTATATATCACGTATGCAGGCGGTGCCAATGGACCTAAAGGCCTGAAAATTCTAGTATTAACTCCTTATGTCTACAAAAAACGTTTTTTCGGGGGGGGGGTTGAGGAGTGTTTAGTTTGCAATATAAATCAATGCTAAATTGATCCTCTTGTTTTGGAATACTATTTTTATGGAAAAATGAATTCTATTTTGCTTACCTTTTAGATTTTAATGAAGCAAGGGAGTTCGAACCTACCGCAGCCAAACTTGTTTAATTTTTTTTTCCGTATGAATTTTGGGAAAATATTTACCGAAGGAAATCAGAAGCAATTAGCGAAAGGTGAAAGGAAATTGTTGTTGATGTTTCATCGACGAGTCTAATATACTTCAACTGTTTTCATCTTCATCTGACATTTCTCAAATACGAATCAAGCCGTTTATCATGATCATGGATTATGTTATCAAAACAGTTAAAGTTATCAAAATTACTTGACCCCAAACATTCCATCTAAAATGAATTGAAAATTATCCATAATTCATCATTATCTTTTATCATGTAAACTAGTTTATAACAATGAATGTAAATTGTTCCAATTAGAAACCAACGATTAAAACTGTCAACATAAGTTTCTTTCAATTTTCAAGTTGGTCTGGCTAGCTAGGTATGTATGTATCACATGCAGAGCCTTTAGCTAGAGGGCTAAAACTTCAAATATTCATTCATTATTATGTTTATAAAATTTTTTTCATCTTACCAAATACTTTTTGAGGTGTGTTCAATTTGCAATGTGAATTTATGCTAAATTGATCCCTTAGTTTGTCTGCTTATTTTTCTAAAAATCTGACTTTTTCATAGATCACTCCCCAACAAAAGGTGAAAGAAGGAACTTATCATTAATCAATCACAGTGTTTCCTAATTAGTTATCCGAAACAAAACATACTGCGAAAAAGTGATGGTCTCATGATGGTTTCTATTGAGTGATTAACCAGACTTGCTCATAATCATTTTTTATCACTTTTTCATAATGTAGACTTGTTGATAACAATGATTCTTATTACGTAACAATTCGTATATCCTTTACTTATTGATATCAGCCGGATATTGTTATCTAAAAGATTCTGTTCCAATTTAATCCAGATAAGCCGACCTCAACATGATTTTTTTGTAAGTAATATCAATTCCATAAAACATCTAACTTGACCAATATCTTCCTCTCTACATGTCTTGATTTTGGCTTCAGTTTTTAAACTTCTATCATATATTTTGCTTCTTCTATTAAAAGCTATCAACCAAAACCATCAACATAGATTTCTTCAGTTTTCAAGTGATTCTGCCTATTTGGCTAAACATGTATGAGTCATGTTTATTCATCATTATCATCATCATCCATCTTTTAACGTCCGTCGTTGGACATAGACCTTCCCAAGGATTTGCCACACCTCTCTATCATGGGCGTCGTGGAGCCAGTACTTCCTGAACTTGTTTAGCTTGTCTGTCCATCAAATATTCTGCCGGCCTCAGTTGCGCATGTGATCTCGGGGGATCCATGTCCTGAGTTGTGATGTCCATTGGTTGTCTGCCATTCTTGCAGCATGGCCAGCCCACCACCATTTGAGATTTTTAATAGAGTGTATGATGTCCCTGACTCTTGTCTTTTTTCGGATATACTGTGCTGTCTTATGGTCTCTCCATGTGAGGCCTAGCATGATTCTTTCATGTGCACGTTGCATGGTTCTCAATTTGCGGGTCTGTCTCGTGGTTAGGTTCCATTTATTGACTGCAACAAACTCCTTATTAAGTCTAGAAGAAATGTTTCTTTTTTCCCTTAAAACTTGGCTTTTAGGGGTGATTCAATACACAGTGGAACTTTATGCTCAATTGACCCCTTAGTTCCGACATCCATTCCTAGGGTACAGGATGTTTAAGAAATTTCATAAAAAATCAACCCGAAATATTATAATTAATCATAAATAAACTTTAAAAGCAAAAAGGTTATTTGCTTTTTCTCAATATAAGTGAGAAGTCTTCCAGCTTTCCCTCATGAATATTCCATTTATTGGTTCCATGGTAAATATCTTTTTCAATTTTAAGTGGTAAAAGTATATATTCTTGTGTGTAAGAAGATTTATTTTATATTAGGATTTTTCTACTCTAAATTCTATGATGTCAATCCAGAAGGGTTTTCCACATCTTTTCATGTCCTAAGACGCAGTACACTGTTCAAGCTAAGGGATCAAATCTCAAGCCAAAAGTGATATTCAGAAGTACTTGTATTTTCATCATAGAGCCACAACTATTAAGAATTCAGGTGAAATTAAGATTATGTTGAATCTATTTTTCATTCCAACTGCAATCACGGTGCTTGACCTTTAGAGAGATGTAAGGTTATCTTTCTCAATGGTATTTGTGGGGCTCAATGAATCAGGGCATAGTGAATCAGTTCTAGGACTGAGCCATCCTACCCCAGTTGGTGATTCATTTTACAAAAGTTTCATAATTTTCACGCAGATCTAAAGATTTCAGTTGTACTTTTTAATTATAAGATAAATAAAATGTGGAATAAGGGTTACAATCAGGCTTCATGGAAAATAACTTGTTTTTTCTTGATTGCTGATTACAAGGCTTGCTACCCTCCTCAGGTGGAAGACATTACAGAAATTCTGTTTGAGCTGAGTGTTGGCATCTTTCCAAAGACCAAGCAAAAAAGAGGGACATCTAGAATTCTCAGACAATATAAAAAATATTCTGATTCCCTGAGATAAAAATTCAGTTCTTTTAATTGAAAAAGATCCTGTCAATTCATTTCATGTAGTTCACTAGGAAACTAAAACCAATTTCACTTTTGTACCTCTTCTTTTTTACCTTTTCCTAAATTGCTTTTGAATGTGATTTTTTGTTAAACATTGTCTTGAATGTGCCTGACTTTTGCCAATTAATGTCTGAGAGATTTTTATGGCCATTTCTTGTAACCTAGTTTGCAATTCAACGATACTTTGATAAAACATGTAGTTGATTTCCCTCTCCGACGTCTTCGAATCATTCAATCTCATGTTTATTCATTGTTCCCCAGGGGATGATTCACTGTGTACTACTGGGGACAGTTGTTCAGAAATAGAAGAAAAACAAGCTACTTACTGAGAGAGATCACTCTCTTATCTTTATATAACCTATTTCACAGCCAACAGGGTTGATCTTTCTTTCTTTTACCAAAATATACTAATAAAATTAGTTTCTACCAACAATATTTTTTTTCTGATCCACTGTGCCCCCCCCCCGCCCTACTTTTTACATGTGTTTTTCTCCCAGGAAAGATTTTAAAAAATTTTTTACCAACTTTTCTTCCAATTTTACTAATTTTACTAGTTAACTGAATGTAATTTTTACAATTATATCTATTTTGTAAATGTTGTCTATTATAATACTATACATTGAGATGGCCAGGGAGGAATTACTTATAAATAAATAAATAAAGATTTATATGACTTCACAGTATTTTTAGCTTATCTTTATTTCATCTTCCCAACTTGAATCATCAAAGACAAATCAGAAGTAAATGATTAACCCTTTTCCCTTTTGGCATTTTCTAGAAGCAACATGCCACAAGTCCTAAATTATCAATGGTCAGTCACTTCAGTGCTAAGTGAAGTATGTTGACTCATAGAATGACCATTGGAAATCAGATAAAATTGGTTTAGGTTGCTTGACCATTCCAGAGGTTGGACTAAATTGATTAAGCACTTCTTTTCTTTTTGTTTGACTAGCAGAGCGTGATATGAGCCAACTTGAAATATATGTCTCTGCCAGTGACCACGGAACCTTAATCTAACTCAGTGTCTGGGAATTTCTTTCATTCTGCTTTCTTTGGTCTTCTAAAGGAAGGGCTCAATTGCCATGAATGTCTGCAAATATTAGTTTGATATGCGCATTGCTCACAGAAACCATTCCAAATGACTTTTCTTCACTTTCAGACAAATGATGCTTTAAGCTTTGGCCGCAGTTCCCTACAAAAGTGTCTCACAATCTGATAGGACCACACCTTAATACAATTTATATACATATATATATATATATATATATATATATATGTGTGTGTGTGTGTGTGTGTGTGTGTGTGCGTGTGTGTATATATATATATATATGTATGTATGTACGTATGTATGCAAAAGATTAGAGAGAGAGAAAAACACCTGACATCTTCTGTAAATATTGTACTGTATTGTATTAATGATAAATTGAGCACTTATTGATTTAATAAAAGATAAAATAAATGATTAAAATTTCAATTACTCTATTTTTTTATTAGAAATATCTTTAAATAAAGTTGCATTATCGATATTATAAACATATATACATATTTATACATATATATATATATATATATATATATATAGATAAGCAAATAATAATGAATATACCAGCAGTGTATGAATATGTTTTAATGTATTGAGTGGATCTTTGAAGAAAAAGTGCTCAATACCATCAGAAGAGCAGTTGTAAAATGATAAATTACACATTGAACAATCTCTTCCACTTTAAAGAAATGCTCATTTGAAAATATCTCCCAAGTGAAACAGAATTTGCAATTTGTAACGAACCATTAAGAAAATTTCTACCCATTTTAAACATATATGAGAAACTGTCAGCATATGTTTTTTCAATTTATTTTCTTCTGACTGGGTGGCTAGCTGGCTGGTTCGCCTCACAAATGGAGTTAGAGGGTTGAAAATTTTCACTGCCATTTATGTTTACAAAAAACAGTTTCTTTGATTTTTCTAAAATCCCCCTGAATTAACTTTTAGTGGGGGGTTCAAGTTGCAATGCGAGTTTATGCTAAATTGGTCACTAGTTTGTTTGTAGTTGTGTTCATACTGGTTTCTGACTTTCCAATGAAAGTCAAGGGTAACTTATTCATTGGTCACTTCATTTTCCAATTTTTTAATTGATCATCCCAACACAGCATACTGCAAAAAGATACTGGTCACATAATGGTTTCAATTGAGTGACTAACTGTACCAGTACATATATACATATATATATATGTATATACATATAAATAGTTGTACCTCTCGTAGCTAAGGACAATTATAATGAAATTCCATTTAATGAAAGGTCCTAATTGCCTGTACTCAATCTCTTAGCAAAATATTTTTAGTTAGAAAGAATAAAAAAACTGCTAAATATAAAATTTTCCAGAATCATTTCGTTTATAATTATCAAGATCTATATCTAGAATGTAGGCACTTACTTCCAGACAGGCAAACAGACAGACAGACATTTGTTGAATTATAATAAGAATATTTATTCATTTATTACATTATTTACATATTTATTTGTATTTATGCATTATTTAGAAAGTAAATTATTCACCAGATCATCATCAAGGTTTTAAGGGACCAATATTCTTATTTGGAAGGAATTACCAAAATCCCATGGGTTTAATTATTCACGTAATGAATTTTCATTTAAGAAGAAGTCTCGTGGAATGGATTATTCTTGTTTAGAGAGATACCACTGTACATATATATATATATATATATATATATATATATATATATATATATATATATATATATATATATATGTATAGAAACAGTGAGTGAGAGAGAGAGAAAGAGAAAACTGAGAGTGAGAGAGAGAAACTTTACATTATTCAAGAAATTTCATAATATAACTAATTGTAACATAGTTTGGCTCAGGGTTAAAAGAGTAAGGCAGTTTGAGGATCAAATTAGTTTATTAACCATTGATCGATGCAGAGTGACCTTTATTTACTAAACTCAGCTTGATCATAATTATATGTCTACACCATATTTCTGAAAGTTCTCAATGAATTCCAATGAAATCTTTGGAAGGTTAGGTCATGGATTAAAGAAAATTACATTAAATTTTGACTTGGATCCTGGAAACTTTCTCCTGAGATATTTTTGAGAGATGTTTTTTTTCGTTTTTTTCATACATCTATGTATTCACCCATGTTTATGCACACAATACTTTTGAAAGACTTCAATGAATTTCAAAGTCATTTTGAGGAATGTTGGCTCATTTGATATGGAAAACATAATTACATTTGAGGCAGATCCGGGGATTTTTTTAATAATAACCTCTGTTGCATTGTAGCTGTATATGAACTGATTTTCATTCAGTTATTATTGTAACTATGACATTGGCAGTGGTATGCCCCTGTAATTGCTTTATAGTTTAATTGGTGATCAGTTTATGTGCTTCATTTAGTGTGAATAAGAACCATCTAAATTAGAATCTTGGGTATTGGTTAAACTTTCTCAAAAGTACACCCTATTAGAAACCGTCTACCAAGACTGTCAACATAAATCTATTCAGTTTTGTAGTTGGTCCAGCTGGCTGGTTGGTTATTTATCATGCAGACAGGCCAAAGCTAGAATCTGAAAATTTAAACATTTGTTCTTTATTATGTCGAAAGAAAACATTTTTTGCCTTTTGAAAATTCCCCTAAAAAAAGCTGGGATTGAGGGTCAAGTTATTATGTGAGTTTATGCTAAAGTATGTTAAACTGGTCCTTTGGTATGTGTCACGCTTATTTTTTGAAAATTCAAACTCTTTTCAGTGGTTATCATCATCATCAATAACCTTTTAGTGTCTATCGTTGGACGTAGACCCTGACTAAGATTTGCCAGACCTCTCTATCATGGGCGTCTAGTCTTGTCTAGGTTATTATGCCATTTAATATTCTGTAGGACACAGTTTCATGTATGAACTCTCATGATGTGCAGCAGTTGTTCAACATGACTACAAAATAGCCAGCCCATTGCAATTTTAGTTTTCAATGATATATCTGGCTCCTGTTTTTTCTCTAATATACTGTTGCGAATGATTCTCTCCTATGCATATAACAAGGTTTTCAGCTTGAGGGTCAATCTTTTGGATAGATTCCATGTTTCGACTCCAGGGTGACTATTGGAAGGATACACTGGTTGTATACCTTTGGGATTTTTCTTGTTCTTGAAAGTTTATCGACAGCTCACTATCTCAGAGTGAGTCTTGATTTCTTCTATTTTTGTGGATTTCATGGAGATCCGTTTTCTTAGGTAGAAGTAGTGGTCTACTTTCTCAAGCTTTTTCCATTATTTTTACTGATAAGAAAAGAAAATGTGATTTTTTCTTCTCTCACTTTGATCAAGGCATGGATCCGGGGGAGGGGTCCAGGGAGTCTGGACTTCATCCATCCTAGCTCACTCAATGCTGAATTCAAAAAATCTAAAATATTTTGAGAAATAAACTCTATAGATAAAAGAAATTCAAGTAATCCCAAATAATCATGAATTAACCATAGAAACAAAAATTTATTAATTTGTTTTCCATCGAAAATATGTTAAATGTCTATTGTTTGTAATTTTCTCATTCATTGATTCTGTTGTAAATTTCTTTGATTATTTTTTTCCCCTTTATTCTTTTATCAATTCTAGTGCTATAAAAGCTACGAGTCAGATGTAAATGATAAATGCTGGATCAGATGACTTTCTTGTTTTTGATCTTTAAAATTTGCTTCTTTTTTTTCTAGATGTCCTTTTGGACTCCACCCAGATCAAAATCTTGGATCCATCTCTCTATCCACCCTTTACTTCTAAATTACCAGCATAAAAATTAAAGATGGAAACTGGATATGATGTTTTCAGGACATTTCCAAAACTGTCAACATTAGCACAAGTTTCTGCAGGTTTTAATTGTATCTGGCTGGCTATCTATCTATCTATCTATCTATCTATCTATCTATCTATGCGTCATATGTATAAGCCATCCTAATGGAGTTAGAGTACTCAGATTTTGGACATTGACTCCTTATTTTTGTTTTTTGGAAATTGGCACCCCAAATAGGTTATTGGGGGGAGTCAATTTACAATGGAAGTGCATGCTAAGAAGACCAGTTGGGCTGCATAATTGTTCATGCTTGTTTTCTAAAAATTCAAATTGTTTTGCCTAACAAAAGGCAGGGAAAGTTACTTATCCATTGATCACGTCTTTGCCCCATTTTTTTAATTGATCACCTGGGGGGTTCTATTGGGGGCTATTCAGACCTGATTTTATCTGCTTCTGTTTCTTCTTGTTCTATACAGACTACCGTTGTAGCTAAATTCTGGTTGGCAGGAGTTATTGGAGATCCCAGAATGTGCAATTAAGATAAGAGTCTATTAAAGTAAACTGTCTTTTAAAAGAACAAACAGTTAACATTCAATCAAAAGCCAATTCTCTGCTTTTTAGTAACTCATTATATCATTTTTCTCTCTCTTAATGTTTGAGTTTCTTATCACAGACATTTTGTTTGTGCTGTTATCTGTTTTGTTAATAGGAATAACAAAAAAAATATGTAAACCTGGCTGGCCTTAATGCCAGATATAATCATCCTGTCAGCATAATTGTTATTGGATCTTCCTTCACTCAAATTCTTGCATTTTTTTAAAACATCTTCTTCTTTCAGCTCTCTTCTGGAATTTTGTTTCTCATTGAGTTTTTTTTTCTTTTTTTCCTGTTTTCTAACCCCTGAACTCTTCAAAATTGAAGTTAAGTTTAGCCATAGATTCTTTTCTTGCTAAGGAGACAGTGAGAGAAATGGAGTGAGGGAAAGAAAATGAAATGAGTAAATAAAAGCAATGAAGATTACCAGAAAGAGAAAGTGAAGGAGCTATCAGGAAGGAAATATATGGAAAACTAATGTATGAAAAAAGGGAAGAATAATCAAAAGAATACAAACGAAAAATTAGAAAAAAATCCTGAATTAAAGTTAGAAAAATAAAATGGGTGAGAAAAAAACAATCAGGAGAAGAGAGAAAAAAAGCAAAGAAAAAAGTACAAATGAAAATGCGAGGGTTAAGCCAAACATCTTCAAGCTAAAATAGTTTTTAAAAAATGCTTTCTAAAAATGCTGAGTAGTTTTATATTTCCATGTTGTTTTTAGCTTAGCTAAATATAAGCATAAAGAGAAAAAGAAATTATATTAAGGCAAAAAAAATTCTTCCTCCCTTCATTTCCTTCTGTTTTCCTTCCACACCATTTTTCCTTTCTTTCTTCTTTTGTTTCAAATGAGATGAAGAGAATTCAGACAATTAGAAAAATATTCAATTTGCCTAGCAAAGTTCTTTCCATCTTCATAAATTAAACATTTTCTACATCAACAGCAACAAAAACAAAACATTTCGAGGGCTTCTCACTTTATTTACTTATCTTATAAGTATACTTTCTTTATGTTTAAAAAACTTATTTGTTTAAAGCTATCATCTTTGTTTTAGAAAAAAGATAAAAAACAGAAAAAGACTTAACACTTTATCATATCACACTAAAAAATAAAGATATACTACCGTGCATTCTAAAAAGTGTTATTAGATTTATTTATGGGAGAAAAAGAATGGAAGCAGATTTAGAATTCAAAAAAATGAAAGGTCTTGATAGGCATATATATCATGTTGTCCCTTTAATATTCAATACAACGGAATATAGAAATTAATAATATAAACCAACTGGAAATAACAGAACAAAAATACGAATAGAGTATTGCGGTAGTAATGAAGGATATTTTAGTTTTCTCTTATGCCTGTGGCCATAGCATATTGATACCAAAGATAGATCCCAATCTAACCAGCAATACTTCACATTATCACCATTGAATGAGTGAGTAACCATCTAAGAGATCATAGTAAATGTACTTAACTTTAGATTCAAACAAGACAGTTTCATTATTTTGTGGGTAGATCAAGGGCTTTAAGCAAGGGTGGGGGTCAAAATGGAAAAGTAAATATACGAAAAAGAACAAATTTTGTATTTGATATTTAATTTTGCAATCATAATCAGTGTTGGAAATGTTCGGGTACATGGGGATATGGCATATACCTACTTCTCAATTTCTGTTTTCTTTATGTGTTTAATGTTCTACAACGTTACAATGTTCTGCTAATGGAGATATTGCCGTATACCAAATTCTCAAAACCTAGTCTTTCTGTATACCTAATTCCCAAAACCCATTTCCATTAATGATCATAATTAAAGACACTGTTTTAGGAACCATCAAGATAGTCGATATCAATGTAGGTTTCCTCAGTATTTAAACTGGTCTATAATCAACTGAGTTCAGATTATACCATAGCTAGGATTCAACATAGACAATGATATACACAAAATATGAAAGAGGTATGTTGATTATTGAAGGAGTTATGTAGCAATATTAGAAAAATGCATAAATGACAATTATTTGTGTGGTAGCAACATACTGTGACCAAATCAACATCAGCGATCTTTTGCGAATCCTTTTTGTTCAATTACTTTTGCCAAACATTTAAGGTATTTACCCGAATACTTTTGGCAAGTTTCAACCGATATTTCACTCCATTCTTCTTTGCTGAACTTCTCTAATTCAGTTTGCTGAACTTCTCTGATTATGTTCTTGGGATTTCCTACTTTCTTAAATTCAATTTCTTAACCTTAAAATTGAAAAGTGCAAGAAAGACTTTGAAATATTGTAAGGGTGTGATCTTTGGAGAAGGTCAACAACTTCTGTTGAGCCAAATATTAGATTCTTCTGACACTAAAATCTGAAAATTTTATCAAAGCTTATCAGTTAGAGGACAAACATGGATCACAAGACAGCACATTATATTAGAGAACAAACCGCAATGAGATATGATTTAAACCTTTACAAAACAAATGGCAATGAGAGGGTTGTGTTGCAAGAATGTCAAATAATAGCTGAACATCATGAGTCACAACATAGATCCACAGAGATCATATGCCGAATTGTGGCCGGCTAAATATAAGATGACGTGACCATTTAGACAAGATCAGACAGCATTGGCTCCATGATCCACAATCGAGAAGTCTGGCAAATCTTCGGGACTTGTTTATATTCAACAATTGACGTTATTAGGCTAATAATGAGGATGATGATGATTTATGAAAGCTTCACTAAATATATTTCATCTGCAACTGATTATCAAAAGCTTTGGAACCTTGAACCCAGTTATTGGAATATTCATGTCACAAAGGAAATTCTTTGCTTGGTTTTAAATTCATATTTTATATTCAAAGTCCTCATTTGATATAAACTATCAATTTTGGGGTTTTCAAAAAAAATCAAGTCGTCAAGAAATGGTTTGCGACAGCTGACAAATATAATCACAAGTAATTTCATTAAATAAAAACAGAAAAGACAAGGAAAACAAAGATATATGAAATACTAGCAATCCAAGGGAAATTATGAATCACCGCCACCCATTTGTGTCTCTTTTAATTTTGTGGATTAAGCATTGGTCAGGTAAAAAAAAGTAAATGATAATTCAATCGATGTAGTTTGAATCATAAATTCATGATTTGAAGAAAAAAAGAATAAAAGAGAAGCTCTAATTAGTCAGTCAATAAAAACTGTCACGTGACCAATATGTTTGGACAGTGATAGGGGTGACCAACTAAAAAATTGAAAAAGGGGAAGATCAATGAAATGTTACTACCCTCACCTTTTGTTGTCAGTAAAAGTTTGAATTTTCAAAAAACCTGCCAACCTTAACTAGGGAACCAATTTAGCATAAACTTGCTTAGCAAATTAAAACCTCACTAAAAACATATTTCAGGATGAGAGTTCGGATAGATTGATAGACAGATGCAGATAAACATCAGAACACATGAATAATCTCAACCCAGCAACAGTATTTAAATTAGTGCTGTGGGTAACATTGAATAACAAATAATATAGTCTCTCAAATATTGAATCAATATTTTCTCATTTGGAATTAATGCCAAATGAAAAACAAAACAACTCATCCTGTTTCAAAATTCTATACCATGAAAAGAAACCTTTCTTCTCTTCCCTTAGCATTAATTGCAACTAATTCAATTGGTAAGAATTAATTAATCGTTGTATATTTGATTAGAACATAACTGTAAACAGTGTCAGATTTACATATAGGTTGAACAAACAGTAGCCCAGGGCCACATAATCTAAGAGGGGCCTTGGCCTCCTGCCAAAAGAAGAGATTGAAAAATTTACCATTAATTTTATTCAATTTGTAATGATAGAAATCAGGAACATATATCAAGTTTTATGGTGTTCACCATGGGAAGAAAAAAAATCGCTAAAATGTTCAGAAAATGAAATTTACCTTTTAAAAAATTGGTGGATAGCAATGAGCTATTTTTGACGAAGCATGAAGAAGAACTCGTTTTTGCATAGAGTTAATAGAATAACTCTGGTTGGAATGAAAAAAAAAGACTTGTTACCTGATGAGAGATTTTATTGGTCCAACAAAAATATAGGCATATTTGCTTTTGGCTCTCTTCTACTGAAGTGTGGAGAGATGGGGCTATTTATGGAAGTCAAGGAGAGATTATTTACTTTTTTCACTTAAAGGCAAGGGCATTTTGGAACCTTCTGGAAGGAAGGGGTCACGAGTTTGATTTGTTTGATAATTTACATGGATTTGCCTAAATTACACTAATTTGCCTGAAATTTTAATTGGTTGGCCCCAATTTATGTTGCAGTTGTCCCCTTCACTCACCTAGCTCATGCACCTATATTGATTCATTATCACTTAAGGGCTTCAAGATTAGCGCACTAGATACAAAATTTTTCTTTAAAAAATATTTCAGAATATTTCTGCAGCCTCCAGTAATCTTTACATAATCCTCAGAATGGTCCTGACCCCCTACTATGAGAACCCCTGTCCCAGTCCAGGGCAATGACTGCGAACAGCTTTTGATACAAGTAATTGATTAAGTTGTCTCTGGAAGGAGAGATTTGGTTAAAATAGTTTCTGCATTAAGATACATTTTTGCTGTAAACAAAAACAACTCTCAGAAATCAGATTTTTTATGATAATGCTCAATAATGAATAGATCGTTTACAAATAAGTCTGGTTAGTTACTCAATAGAAACCATCATACATGTTATGTTGGGGTGATTCATCAAAAATTGGAAAAAGAGGTGATCAATGAATTAGTTACTACTCTGGCCTTCTGTTTGTCAGTAATCAATAAAAAATCTGGTTTTTCAAAAACTCACAATGCAAACAGATCCCCCAACTGGAAACCTATTTAAGTGAGGTAGTTTGATAAAAACAAAAAAAAAAGATATCTTTTGTGGACATAATAAGGAGTGAATGCTTGAATTTTTAGCCCTCTTGCTCAACTTGTATAATCTATACAAATAATTCATGTACATACATACATACATACATAGACAGCTTGACCATCTTGATTACTGAAGAAACCTATTTTGCTAGTTTTGGTTCACGGTTTCTAACATTGTGATGAATACATAAAAGAATTTGATGAATCTTACAGAAAAATGAAGCCTTTCATCATATCTTGTTTATGAAACTAATTCTTTCTTTAGGTTAAGTGACCCCGAGACAAATGAAAAGTAATTAAACTAATTTAGAACTTCCAGATCTTCTCGTATCGAAAAAATTTTGCAGAAAAAATCAAGTTTTAATTTTATGAAGAATTATAACCAGCATCTTTTCAATGTGTTCTTCTTTAATTAATAAATCTATTTTTTTTAAGTAATATTTTGTAAAAAATGAAATCTTTTATTTTATAGTTTTTAATGCATCAGATAATGACTAATTAGGAATTTGAATTCAAGACTTGATGAGTGAAGAGAGATTTTTTGTAAAAATTGGAAGAAAAAATTGAAGGAAAAATTGAAAGAAAAAATTGAAGGAAAATTGGAAAAATCTTTCAGTTGTGAAAATGCATCGCGGAAAATATTGAAGACAGGAATGGAAGATTATGGCTACAGGTGTATGGAATATGAGGGAGGAGAGGAAGGAAGGGAGGGGGAAAGGGAGAAAAGAAAGAAAGAAGGATTGAAGAGAAGGAAATAAGGAAGGGAGGAAGGAAGAGAGGGAAGGGAGGATGAGAGTGAGGAAAGAAAGAAGGGAGGGGAGTGAGTGTGAAGAAGGGATGAAGGAAACAAGGGAGAAGAGAGAGAGAGGGAGGAAGGAAAGAAAAAAGGAAGGATTGAAGGGAAAGAAGGGAGTAAAGATGGAAGGAAGGGAAAGGGGAAAGCAAGAGGGAGGAAGGAAAGGAAGAGGGAAGGAAAAAAGGAGGAAGGAAGGAAAGTTTGGAAAAAAGAAAGGAAGGAAAGAAGGAAACTAGGAAGGGAGTAAGGAAAGAAAGAAAGAGGGAAAGATTAAAGATAGGCAAGGAAACTAGGAATGGAAAAAGGGAGAGAAGAAGGGAGGAACAGAGTAAGAAAGGGAAGAAGGACTGGATGAAGAAAGGAAGGGAAGGAAGAAGGAAAGAAAGGAGGAAAAAGAAAGAAAGAAAGTAGAGAAGAGAACAAATAAATCAAAAGTTTGGGACAAAAAAAGTCCCGTTTTCTGATTGACCAAGAAAAAATGTATGATACAGGAAGTGGGGAGGAGGAAGAAGAATGTTGGACAAAGAGAGAAAGACAGAAAATCAAAGAGGGTGAGAGAAGAAAGAAGAAGGAATGAATACAGTATATTAGAAAAAAGAAAGAGAGAAAGAGAGAGAAGGGGTGCAGAAAAAACATGAAAAAGAACAGACTCTGTGCAAAACCTGCAACAGTGTTTATACAATTTTCAACAGCATTTGCCAACATTTGTTTCTGTAATAAAACCCTTTCTTTCCAAATAATCTTTTAAATCAAAGCCCATTAAAATGTCTGAAACAAGAAAAAATCATCATAGCATTGAAAACGAAACAAAAAATATCGCCTGAAAAATGATGCAGAATAATTCATTGGAAAATGAAAAACTTATAAATATATAAATGAAGTGTATACATTAATGATAAACACTGTACTCTGCTTTTTTTCTTTTATGTACTTTCTACTTTTTATCTTAAATTTATTTTAAAAAAAGGAATAATATAACATAGTGTGATGTTAAAAAATTTTAAAAATATTTCCCCTTTGTCTATATTGTATCTTTTCATGTTCACTAACGCTGTCTTTTATTACACCCTCTCTTACTATAATCATAAGAACCTCTTTGGGTCACTAAATCCCTACAAAATGCTGTTATCCTATTTAAATCTAGTCTTGACAAGAAATTTCTGCTGTTGTTAGTCACTGCGATTGACTTGTGATGCAGTTCAAAAAATAAGAAAGAAAAATGAATAGAACTTGAGCAAAAATATCTCTGCATAAGAAAATACACTCTTAACCTATGGTTTGCAATACGATGAAGAATGTGCTTCAGAGTATACAAAATATAAATAAATAAAAGATCCTGATAAGAGAGTACTTTTAATGTGTCTCGTAGGAATACAAAAAAAAGGTTCCAGAGATTTTTCAAATTGGAATCTGGATGATGAAAAGTCAACAACAAGCACACGATGAAAAATGAATGTTGAAGGAGAAAGAATGAAAAAGAAGAAAGGAAAATATATTCAGAATGAAAGAAAATAATTCAGAGGCTTATTTTTAGGTTTTAGCAAGAATTAGAAGAAAAAGGCCAAAAGAACTCTTAATAGAAACTGTCATGTGACCAAAATGTTTTGGCAGCATACTGTACTGGGTGTGATCAATCAAGATATGGAAAAAGGGGTGATCAATGAATGAATTACTTCTCTCGCATTTCTGTTCGGCAATGATCATTAAAAGGTCTGAATTTTAAAGAAACAAGCAGGCAAAAATTCGGGATCAATTCAGCATAAACTTATATTGTAAGTTTAAACCTCCTGCACTGAAAACATATGGGGTGGGTTGAAAAACAAATTTTTTTTGTAGACATAAGGATTGAATGAATAAATTTTCAGCCCTCCAGCTCCTTTGGTGCCAGCCATAAAAACTTAAGAACTGAAGAAACTTATGTTGACAGTTTTGGTTGGTTGTTTCTGACAGAGATAGAAAGCAATCCAGAAAAATAAAAGATAATAAATGAACAAACAAACTAGGTGAGATCACCTGTCTGAGACGGAAGAATTCAATGAAGTGTATGATTCTTTGAGAGAAGATTCATAGCTTCTTTCTTGAAATCTCTTCCATTTTCTTTTGTCTTGACACAGACCAACTTTTGCTGGACAAATACTTCTCACAAGATATACAATCTCAGGTAAAAGAAATATTCAGATCATTGTTTTAGGTATTCTGTATATTCAAACATAGGTATATATCTATGCTCTCATCAATGGAAATATTTGTGTATATAGAGATGTATACTCAAACACGAGAATGATACGTGTGAGTATAGATATGTGTATATATATATATATATATATATATATATATATATATATATATACACACACATATATATATATAGACACACTTATATATATATATATATATATATATATATATGTGTGTGTGTGTGTGTGTGTGTGTGTGTGTGTCGATGTGAATGTATATATACATATATATATATATATATATACAGACACACACAAACACACACATATATATATAGATATACTTTTAAATATGTATATATGTATATATACATATATGTGTATGTGTGTGTGCATGAATGTATGTATAAATAGTGAGAGAGAGAGAGAGAGAAAGAGACAAAGACAGAGAGAGAGTTGAAAATCTTATCATTACGTATCAGAAACAGTAAACCAGAACTGGTTTCTTCAGTTTTTGATTCAGTCGAGCTATGTGTGTATGAATCCCATGTACAAGCCATACCAATCATGCTAGAGGGCTGAAAATTTAAAAATTTACTCCTTATCATATCAAGAAGAAAATTCTGCCCTTGAATAGGATTTTACTGGCAGGTTTGTTTCGCAATGTGAGTTTACCCTAATTTGATCCCTTTAGTGTGTGCCAGCTTGTGTATTTTCAAGTTTAGACTTTTTTAGTGATCACTGCCCAACCAAAAGCGAGAGAGATGACTCATTTATTGATTACCCCTTTTTCCAATTTCTTTTATTCATCATCCCCCCCCCCCGCAGCATGGCATGCTCCTGCCACAAGACATCGATCATATGATGTTTTTTATTGTTACTAACCAGACCAATATATATATATATATATATATATATATATATATATATATATATATATATATATGTGTATATACACATATATATGTACATATATATATATATCTATATATGTATATGTATATATATATATATATATATATATATATATATATATATATGTATATATATACAAATATATCTATTAGGAAAAAAGTTTTTCTATGTTTAGTGTTTGAAGCTATAAAGCTCTTTAGACTATATATATATATATATATATATATGTATATATATATATATATATATATATATATATATATATATATATATATATATGTGTATATACACATATATATATGTACATATATATATATATCTATATATATATATATATATATATATATATATATATATATATATATATATATATATATATATATATATGTTAGAAAAAAATTATATATATTTATATAGAGTGGAAAAATGCAAATATCCACATCTCTTGATTGTGTTTTTGCGAAAATTATGTTTTATTTTTTTTCTAATCTATCTTGTCTTCACGTATCCATCTTTGTTTCTTTTTTAATTTCTTCTTTGTTAGGACAAGATGTACAGTGTCTAAATTGTGATGTATGCTCAGATGTCTTGACAAAGAGATGAAGTGACAAATGTTTTATCATTCATCAACTTAACACTTGTCACAAGACAAGTTAACCAATTCAATAAATCTGTGCTGATCTGAGTGGCATTGAATTGGGTTGAAAATTCTGAGAGTTAGAAACACTTATAAGTTCTTCCAAAAGTTTCAGAAAAATACGCATTAAATTATTCCATGCATTTTCGTAATAAATACCCTTGTCTTTGTTGTTTAGATCAGGGGTCTCAGAACTAGATTTCCACAGACCAGTGGCAGTTTGTCTGATAAAAGTAAACGGTGAAAATTGGAGTTTGCCTGCATATTTTCTTCATAGAAAGTGTCCTTTACTTTTCAA
The DNA here is from genome assembly GCA_963457665.1 of Thysanoteuthis rhombus. Taxonomy (NCBI): domain Eukaryota; kingdom Metazoa; phylum Mollusca; class Cephalopoda; order Oegopsida; family Thysanoteuthidae; genus Thysanoteuthis; species Thysanoteuthis major. The sequence goes on from OY735213.1 coordinate 58,320,534, forward strand.
AATTTTGAAACCGCTGGTTTAGATCATTACATTCAAGGTTGAATATAATTGATATATCAAAGATGAAGACGATAGTTCGAATTACTTATCGGTTAATAAGAGCATGAATTCTCAGAACATAAACAATATCTATTTGACTATACTAAAAGTATAGCTTTCCCTTTTTATAAAAAGATAATAGTTTGTTTTCCTTTAAAAAGTAATGGTTGGTTTTTTATGCAATGGTTGTCTATACATTGAAAAAGTAAAGGCTTGTTTTTATTTTAAAAAGTAATGGCTTGCTCTTCTTTCAAAAAGTAATTACTGGCTTTTCCCTTACAAAGTAATGGCTTGCTTTTCTTTGAAAAAGAAATGGTTGACTCATTTATTTCTGAAATACCAAATAACTTTCTACATTTGATTATGTTACAGTAAATTTGCTGTGATATAAAGATTGAAAACATTTTGATACTGAAGAAATGAAGTGGAGTAAAAACAAAAAAAAGATGTCATATTTTATTTTGGAGCAGCATAAAAATGTCTTTGATTGAACTGCTTTGTCTTTTCTTTCACAAATACTATTAGTTATCCTTCCTTGTTTTCCGAGACCAACATACTAACCCCAGATAAATTAATAAGAAAAATAAGTACCTGCTGAATACACCAAGATAAGGAGGGTACCACAGAGTCTGTTTTCCCTTTATTTTTCATGTTGGCTTTGATTTCTAATTTTTTCTCTGACACACTCTTCGCGTGAAAATCTGAAATGATATCAGGTATTTTTATTTTCATTGCATGTGGCTTATTGGGATTATTTTGTCATATTTTTTTTTCAAAACTTTTTGGCAACGTACACACCAGTCTTTCTCAAGTTCTTGTTATGTTCTGGAATGTTGAATATAGTTCTCGGAGGGGTATAATGCACATTCTCTATTATACACATCATAAGGTCTCTCTGTTTTAGGGATTGTCTCCTCCAATGTTGGTCTTGTGACCTTTGATTGAGATTTGAATGCATTTAGTTCTCTTGAACAACATTGATGGAGTTCTGAGTTAACAGCTCACTCCCCTCTTATCAATGATTTCTACAAACTATTTATACTGATACTTGGTCTGCTCATTGAATCATCTGAGCATAGTACGATGACAGATTCTTTCAGCTGTCATTTTCCTGTCACTCATTCTGGTCTCATTCAATAAAAGCTGATGTATTTTTATCTAGTTGTACATACTTCCATTAAAAGCAAAAGAATGTTTTTTAATCACCACAACCCACAACACTGGTTTAAATACTGTTGCTGGGTTTAGCTTACTTTAATTGTGAATTCATCTTTGAAAAAAATGGGAAATTTTTTAATCTTTGTGTTTCCAGCATAAGTTGATTTTAATTAAATATATGATTAAAGTGTAATATGTAAGAGTTTATATGTGTGTGTTGATGTTACCATTCCCCTTGAAAATTTTAGAGTTGTTTTGCAGTCAAATTGGTTAATTATGGTGCTGGCTCACTAAAAATGAGACCAATCAAGGAATGACACACAAAAATCAGCAGTCCAAGCTTGTTAGCAGTGACAGAATGTTAAGAGTTGAATAGAAGTAGTTTTGAATTGAAAATAGACAAATGTAGCTCTTTTTCTCAATGCCAGTGAATAATAGGAGACTTTTTTGCTCATAGACTCTGAAGAGACATCTCTTTAATTTTTGAATTCATAAACTGGTTGGTAGTCCTCTTAATTGTCAATGAAACTTTTCTGTGATGGAAATCATGTTTGCAAAAATCATCAAGATGGAGTGAATAAAATATGAAATTTTGAAAAACTACCTAAAGCTTGATAGAAAGTAACTTTGATTAGTACTTATTCCCCTTCATATTTACATTTAAATTTTCTTTCATGAATTTAAGAGTTAAGTATCTTAGTGATACTACACTCAGTTTTGCATGTAGATGTATATATGTCTTATTTATAGAATGTTTTGGGGCATCCATTATTCTTTAGTATCATCTTTAAATTCCTTCTGCAAACGCAAACATATTCTGTAGTTGTGTTTTATTTGGCTCATTTGCGATGGATACAAGCAACTTTACTTGAATGGTGTAAACAGAAGAATTCTACAACTGTGATAATTGATAGATGTTTTTTCAGGGTAGGACACTTCTATCTGACACATTTATCAGAATCATTAAATATTAGTAAAAGATATAACTACTACATATGGTACCTGATTGGAAAATATACTGAGTAATCTTTTAATACAATAATATTCTTAATTTTTTTCTCGAACTTACACCCTCTAGCTAGAGAATTAGAATTACGGTCTAATTCAAAGTTGAGATAAAAAGCAACTGAAAGTTAGGATGAAGCTAAAAAATTTGTCATAATTAATAGTAGCACTGATAGTTTGATGAACACGAAAGTATAATCGAATCTGTATCTTTATTGAGAAAGATATGTTGGTCCATTTCTCCAACAGGTCACAAACTACCTCTGGATAGAACGATTACAAATTTGCTTGATATAAATGGTCCTTATCATAGCTGTATGAGTCAGAGAAGCTAGGAGGGTGAGCGGCTCACCTTATTCAGGCTAAAATGAACTCTTTCTGTTTGTAAAGAATGTTACATTTCTGGGAATCAAGTGTGATTCAGGCAAAACCGGGAAAATTTTGAGCAAATCAAGCCTTTTTTATCATTAATAGCAATAGTTCTCATATACCTATGTGCCAGGCGGTATAAAAAGAGTTGAAGAAATAAGAAAATATAACTTGATTTAATCGATTGATAGATTTAATAAATTTTATTTAGACAAATTGGTTATTACATATAACAGCTTCGACTCATAGAAATAAAAGAATGGTATAAAATTTAAAAATTGCCAGGATTAACAGAAGTTGGGCAGAAGTATCAATAAGTTGCAGGGAAAGTTTCAAATTTGTTTGTTTCTAGTTTTTGTAGTTAAAATAAATCCTGAAGGCTTTTTTCACCGAAACTTCTCCGAAGAAAATCCATCAGAATACTAAAAGTGTTTAAAAAATTGTAAGCTTTACTAAATCTCTATTTCACTGGCATATTTTCTTTATTTCATCTTGATATATTATAATGCCTTTACATAAAGAAAACAAGAGACCATTTCTGCGCAAACAGAAAGAGTTCGTTTTTGCACAAAAATTGTTTTGAGTTTACTTCATTTTCAAGCGTGATTTGATTTCCGATCATCACACACGTATTTGCAGCACCGGCTCCTTTGTGTCTCACCTTATCGTATCGAACAACAGCTTAAAATTTATTCAAATTATTACCATGCACTACACTTTTGTATCTTCTGATGAATCTTCCTTTGAGAAGTGTTGGTCGCAAAAGCTTTCAGGATTTGTTTCAATAACAAAAACCAACAAATTCAAACCTTTTTCTTCAACTTATTCATGCTTCTGCTATTCATCTGCTAATTATGGTAACTCACAGAAGTATTGACCAGGTTGAAAGCAAATGTATGAGAAGCAAACAAGTATATATAATCAATATGGAAGCCATTTGGTCCTATATAGATGCAAAGCCGTATATACAAATGAATAATTGCATGAATATGTGAAATCATTGATGAACACATTCAAACTCTTATTGATCTGCAAAAGACAAAATATATCTATCAATTAGTTCTTATTGAAGGATAGTAAGTATATTCCAGAGATTTAAAGCATGTTTGTATGTCTGTCAGTCTATAACTGTTTATACTATTTGAGTAGAATTATGCATATGGGCATAAGGATTGACTAAAACTTCTACTTGGTGGAGATCTCTAATTTTTCATTTCTTTCTCTTTCTCTCTCTCTTTACCTCCTTTCTATGTATATATCAATCTACATTCAAATCTATCTCTATCTGTTCATATTTATGCATCTGTCTCACTGTTTGAATATAACTTGTTATCTATCTATCTATCTATATTGACATCTATCGATATCTAACTATTTCAGTCAGTTATCTATTGATATCTATATATCTCACTGTTGATATCTATCTCTCTGATGATATCAATCAATCTATTTATATATCTCTGTTGATATCTATCTATCTATCTATTGATCTATCTGTCAATAGTGCTCATATCTATCCATCTATTTTCTGTTGAAATCTGTCTATCTATCTTCCTTTCTCAGTTGAGACCTATCTATCAATTTATCCCTGTTAGTATCTATCAGGAACTGTCAACTAAAACTGTCACCAAAACTGTCAACATAGGTTTCTTTCAGTTTTCAGGTTTGTCAAGCTGGCTCGCTATGTATAGATGTACCACATATACAGGCCACACCAATGGAGCTAGAGGGCTGAAAGTTTAAGCATTTACTCCTTATTACATCTAAAAAAATAAATGTTTTTCTTGTTTATTCAAAATTCATCCTCTAAATACATTTTTAGTTCAGTTTGCAATGTAAGTTTATGCTAGATTGATTCTTTAGTTTGTGTCTGCGTGTTATTTGAAAAATTCAGACTTTTTCACTGATTGCCGCCTAGAGGAAGGTGAGAGAAGTAACTTACTGATTGATCATGTTCTTTTCCAATTATCTAATAGACCAACCTTAATTTTTTTGAAAATTCAGACTTTTAGTGATCAATGCCCAATTTGAGGTGAGAGAAGTAGCATTCATTGATCACCCCTTTTTCTAATTTTCTAATTGATCACCCCTTTTTCCAATTTTTCAATTGATCGCCCTTGATATGGCATGCAGCAAAAAAGGGATGTTCACGGAGTGGCTTCTATTGAGTGACTAACCAGACCTATCTATCCATCTATCCGTCTTCACTCTGAAGATTTCTTTTCAGAATTCTCCGGTCTGAATACATCCCTTTATAATGAAAACTGAAGCATCTTTCAAGATGCTTTTCATCTGAATCGATGTGATCGATTGATAGGAGACAGAGTAGTCGATGATGGATATAGATTCAGGGTGTGTATATTTGAAATATGGGTAGCAGTCATTGGTAGAGAGAAGGCTTTTATACTTGCTCCTATGATTCTGTCTCTTTCTTTTTCTTCAGGTCCAATAATATTCATTCAGGCAAAATTCACCTCAGAACAAAACAGACAATGATGGAAATGGGTTTTGGGAACTAGGTACATGGTAAGGCTTGGTTGTGGGAACAAGGTATACGGTAATGTCTCTATTAGTAGATATTAAACGTACCAAAGTAATAGAAATTGAGAAGAAGATAAATGCCATACCTTAACATAACCTCCTCATTTCCACAATATCCTAACGTAACCTTTTCATTTCTATATACACAACAGCTGACCACTAATTAGCATTATTTGCTATGCGCAGACACTTAGCGGGAATTAATAGGTCATTTTACATTGTTTTCTGCGCCAGAATTTAAGAAGCAGCAAAAATGACTGTGAACTATCTACTTTCAGGAAGCCATTTTATATGTTGAAAATAAGTAGGTATGTGGTTAGGCTAGGTTTTGGGAACTAGGCATACAATGGTCTCGCCATTAGAAGATATTGAACAAACAAAAAGCCTGAAAATTGAGAAGTAGGTTTATACAGCCCCCACTGGGTACCGCCCCACCCTATTTCCACCACTGAAGACAGAGCTTTGAATACTTTGATGACCATGTGATATCTTCTGTCAGACATAGGCCAAGTTGGGAACCACTGTGTAAGCTTTGTGATTTGAGGTTATTAAGATACAGTTGGTGCTGGGTCATGGTGGTTATTGTTTTAGATCTAGATGTGATAAGCTCTGTTGATCTGATTAGATCGTGCAACTTTTCAAGTCTTTGTTTTTGTCATTGTGTTAAGTGTTATTTTCTAGCAGATTTCGTCTAAAAAGTATAGAAAATGACAATAATTCCCTTCAAGGTTTGCTTTTGGGTTCAAAGCATTGATCTTTTGTTATTCCCTTATTTTGCCTGGGACAGCTTAGGGATGGTACATGAAGGCTGCAAATTCCTTTTTGTAGAGCCCTGACAAATGGTTTCAAAAGGCCTAATTTTTATGTGGAGTGGTAACCACATCTTTTGGGATGGGGGTTGGGGGCCAATCAGTGGTTCTCACTCAACGTTGTTCATCCCAAGATAAAAATTTGGGTGTCTGTGGTCACTCCTGCCTTTGATAATGTGCCAAGGTGTCTCTGCTGTCTCAAAAACAAAAATAGCAGGGAAATTGGTTGAAACCACTGAGGAGACCCATTGGGAATGTTACTATTTTGATGTCTCTATTAACCTGCTGGCTTTATCAATCATGTAGTAAGGCGACTTATTCATTGATCGACCCCTTCTTCCAATATTTTGATTAACCTCCCCAAATACAGCATGCTGCCAAAAGATATTGATCATATGACAGCTCCTCTTGAGTCACTAACCAGACCTACTTTTTTTTTACTTTAATCCCAGTGTTATTCCTAAAAAGCTAGAATAAGATCCTTATTTTCATTTTCTTGTCAGATGAACTTAAATCAGTTAATTTTTCAATTTTAACTTCCAACCAATAGATATAGATTGGGGATGTCATGAATTTTTTTTAAATATACAAGGTTGCTGAAAATTCATCCCCATCAGCACATGACAATGTTTACTAAGCTGGTCATCTGATTCCATGACGTGTATTTAGCCCCATGATCAGCAACATTGTATCTTCATTCAATAAATTCATGTTACTGAATATGAGAGACATGTCGTTTGATCATACCAGCTGTAATTTGCTGAATATATTACGTCAGGCAAATCATAAATAATCTGCATTTTCTATTATTAGACACTATAAAAGAGTCCTAAATATTTCTAAGATATGAATTTCATCAGTGATGTCATCTTTTTCTTTATGTGCCTCATCTCTTCAGACCGTGGGCAATCATGGCTATCTGCAGCTTCCTTTCCCCAGTTTCTCCTCGTCATCTGGTATTCTTTCTGTCATCCCTCAGCTCAAACCCTTCAAGTAGGTTACTTGCTGCCTACCGAATTCTCCTTTTGCCTTAGTCTTAAAAAAAAAAGAAATATCTCAGAACAGCCATAAACATAATCTTTCCACTATTATTATTGATGGGCAGAAAACTTTGTTGAGTCTCAAATGTGGAATTATGCAAGAATTCTGAAAGATGATCTTCAATTAGGTTTGGTAATGAAGCAAACTCTTCTTGAGTTGATCTTATGCTTAGTTTTCTCATAGCATTAAGAAGAAGAAATGATGCAAGGTTGATTTCCTTGAAGGAATTTTTATTTATGGTATTTAGAGTGGGTAATAAAACATAGAGGATATTCTTGGTACAATACCAGCATGTGTATGCTTGTACATATATATATATATATATATATATATATATATATATATATATATATGAATATATATATATGCGTATATATTTATATATTTATATATATATGCGTATATATATATTTATGTATATACTTGTATATATATATATGTATAAATATACATATAAATGTATATATATGTATGTATGCATATATATATATATATGTACATATATGTATATACATATGTGTATGTATATGTCTGCAGATATATATATGCATGTATATATATATATATGTATATATATATATGTATGTATATATATTTATATATGGATATATATATACATATATATATGTATATATATGTATGTATATATATATATATATATATATATATGTATATACATATATATACATATATATATGTATGCATATATATATATATGCATGCATATATATCTGTATGTATATATGTATAAAACATATATATGTATATATATATGTTTATATATACATTTATATATATATATATATATATATATATATATATATATATATATATATATATATATATATATATATGTATGTATGTATGTATGTATGCATGTATATATACACAAGAGGTGCAAATCAGGAATTCATCATAATATAATAAAATGCAATATTCAATGTATAATTACTTAATTCCAAAAAGTGCTCGATACATGCAACATTAAACATTAAGTCAAGTTAGAGTAATGATGAAATAAAGGATTTGCTAGGCAAAAACATTTATGTTTCTGCTGTTTTTAATTTGGCTTCTTTAGGTGAATGATTCAATTAATTTGGATCCTTACTTATGACATACTTCTTTTTTGGGGAGTTTATTTTTCTGTGTGAAGAATCTTCCTCTTATTCTATTCATATGTTTCTTTTTTTTTTCTTTTTCTTGTTTAGGTGTTGGTCACCGCTTGTTTTGTTTTACGTAGTGGGAATGAATTACAGTCTTGTAGTTATAAATAGATAGGCAATGCTGTGGATACTTTCTTTATCAGAGTGTTCTCAAACCATCAGGTCTTTGTGGTATGTTTCCTCTCAGGAAGAATGCTGTTCTAACTTTCTTCTATTTCCCAGTGTTTGGGTTCACTTTTATAGTTGTTTCTGAGATTCTTTTATATATTCTAGATTGGGTTTGTTTCTATTTATTTGGGATTATCATGAAGAGGTGATTGGATTCTTCCTAAAATGACTGACGATATAAAATAACAATAATAATGTTAATGTTAATAGTGATGCTGCTACTAGTATTATTAATAATGAGAGCAATAAGTTAGCTATGGTGGTGAATTATTGAATACCTGTATGTGGGGTGGTAAATTATGTTTTCAAACAGTAATTTATCACCTCTATATAAGACGAAACAAGCAGTGACCAACAATTGAACAAGGAAAGAAAAAAGAAAAAAAAGATATATAAATAGAATAAGTGGAAGGTTCTCCACCTAGAAAAACAGACCCCAACCCAAACATCCAAAATAGGAATCTAAAATAAATTGAATCATTTGTCTGAAGAAGCCCAAATAGGTCAGAAACATAAGCGTGTTTGTGTAGCAAATCCTTTGTTGTATTATATATATATATATATATATATATATATATATATATATATATATATATATGTATATATATATATATATATATATATATATATATACGTATATACATATGTATGTATGTATATATAGGTATATATATATATATATATATATATATATATATATATATATATATATATAGTAGAAGTCTGCATGTAAACTGGCCTGAATAAAATGTTTATACATATCCTTACCTTGCAAAGATGAATCACCAAAGACTGCGTGTGTACCAGATTCAGTTAACAGAAAATCATCTAAAAAGAATAGATCTTTTAATTATTAGTGGATGGTTCCTAGAGGTTCTGAGTGCTTCATATATGTTTTTTATGAAACAATTAAATTATATGGGCAACCGAAAAGCAACATTATTTTTTAAAAATCTTAATGGAAAGATTTCCGCAAGCAGCCAATCTTCTTAGTTGGAAGGTTTCAATAAAAAATTGACTTTCAAACTTTAAAATGAAACTGGTTTCTCACTATAACAGCAGGAAACAAAATTGAAAGAGATGTACCTGCTAAAATCTGTCTGTTATCTTCTCTTTTGATTTCAGTTAAAAGTGATTCATCCAGTCTAGATGGATTGAACTCTGGACCCTGTGATCAAGACAAACATTCTGGCATATGATCACAGTTCCCCTCTGAGCTGTGCACCTGTATGCACACGCATGTTTTGCAACCAGTGCACAAGGGAAAAATAATGTGTGCACATAAGTTTAGTAACTTGAAATGAAGTAGTAATTGGAAATCGGACTTATAAGTCTAATAATATCCATACCTCAGATATATGAATCACAGCAACCTAGAGATAGATTTAGTGGGGGGTTCTTGGGATTTCTGGAAATTTTTATGAATTGAAAAGTTTCAATATCATTTTTGCATTGATATCTTTTGAATATATTGTTTGATTGTACCTTTTGATAGAAAAATTATACCATTTAGAGCCTATGTATGGCTTTGACTAAATGAGTTGAATTTTTGATCAACTTTCAAACGTTGAATAAGTTGATTCATTTTTACCTAAAGATTTAGTAGTTTTAAAGAATTTTCCTCTTTTTAGACTTTCAATTTTTCATTTTTTAAAATCTATTGATTGAATGGACACTTTCTTTGCAGTCGTGGAAGGGAAACTGCCCTTCAAGCATTTCCTTCCTGTGTTCTTTTCTGCCTGTCCAAAGGAAGATAACCGGGTTAGTCAAATGAAGATTTGGTTGGGAAGTCGTGGAAGGCAAGTGGTTCTATCGTGAAAAATTATGATATTAAAATTTTTTTGTCTCCCTTTTGTTCATTTAAAACTTTCAAAATCTACTTAAAGTAAAGTTTTTTCATGCGCAGAAGACATGAACAGAAATTTGAAAAAGTAAAAATATAATTAAACTGAAAGATAAAAAATTGTCATAAAACTGAATAATAATGATTTATAATACGTCGGATGAAATTAAATGAAAAATATTTTCATTTGACCAACATAATTATCTCCCTTGAACAGGCAGAAGGGAAAATTTTGTTGGCCCAAGGGAATAAAAAGTATTACCCTATATTTAGATAATTGGTAAAGTATCTAGATATTTTTGGATATTTTATGTCTCAATTTAGGATAAATCTTTCTGTAGATAATTTTCTGAAACAGCTACATGTTTTTAGATTCTTCTGTCTCACTTTTGGATATAAAAATCTCGAAAGAATTATAGCTAACCCATAAAATTGCATTTATTAAAGGAATGTAAAAAAAGAAAGGGCAACGTCAGGTACCTCTGTTAGTGTAAAATTTTGGATGACCCTATAAAGTGTAATGGGTAGCACATCTGCCTCACACGCAGAAGGTCTTAGGCTCAATACCCAGTATATATAAAGAGTGTGGAAAACTCCTTATAAGGACAACTTTCCCTGTGAACTCAGCAGCTAATTGAGTACATTCTAAACTGAGTGATTAGAGTAGACATCCCCTTGGTGGACTTGTATCCAACTGGGGGGAAAAGGTGTCATAAAAACTTGCGGGTATCAAGTCTTTGCCAACTTGCAAGGATCATTAAGTGGAAACTCGCCACAGAAACCAGGACTTTTGTCACTGGGAGTCGTACTCTATTAGGCTTGTCTTATAAGAGGCATGATGCTTTGTCTTTACCTTTATGGCTCCAAAGGCTGGATCCGCTCCTATGTAACCAGTGTGCATATCAGAACTAATTATCTGAATAATTATCTGAAATTATCCAAAAATATTGATCTTTCATTTGAAATAACTCAAAAATACCAGTGCAAGATTCACACATTGTAAGTCCAAAATGACCATCGACACATGATAGGGTCACTTTTATTATGAGTAGAATGGTGTTAGATATCTTTTGCGGAGCCTTGTTGGAGGTTAGGTTGTTCGGCCATCTTTGTCCTGCGATTACAAGCAGATGTTTATGCTGGCAGGCATCAAACTTATCCATATCGCCTCTGGAGTCACCTAGGTGTTGCAGTCGTGTATTATCAAAGAAACGCATTGCATTCTTTCTTTGTCAGAGGAATCCATGATCCATGGGTCCAAATCTTTAGAAATTTTAAAGTAAAACAACTTTATATTTGAGAGAGAAAATTTCAACAAACCAATGATGCAATCAGTGGAAATCTCTCCCAAAATTCTGCAAAAAAAATGGGGATCGGCAGGGCACATAGCAAGAAGAAGCGACAACAAATAGTGCTAAAGGGTAAGAGATTATTGCATGTGGGACAGTAAACATAGTAGGAAAAGACCAGAGATGAGAGATGAGATAGAAAAGTTTGCTGGTAAGGTATGGCAGAGATTGGCATGATCACACCCCTGATGGATGGAGATGGGAAAGGCCTTTGTCCAGCAATGGACTTATTGTGGCTGATAATGATAATAACAGAAATAAAAAAGATTTCACTTGAGCAAATGTTCCGCACAATGAACATATTGAAGACAAAAATGCAATGGTCAAAATTGAAAACATAGAATCGCAGAAAGTTGACCATTATATCCAGGCCAACGAAGCTCCATGAAATCCTCAACAGTAAAAGAAATCAAGGTAAGATTCACTTTAGGGTGGCAAGTTTTCAGTAAAGCAAGCACAATTTTCAAAAACAAGAAAATCCCACTCGTCCTAAAAAGTGGGGTCAACAACCAATGTATCCTTCTGTTAGTCACGTATAGAACCGAAACATGGAACCTAACCAACAGATTGACCCTCAGACTGATAACCATGCAATGCACAATTGAGAGAATCATGCTTAATATAACATGGAAAGATCATGAGACAGCAAAATATATAAGAGGAAATGCAAGAATCTGAGCTATCAGAGAATCCATTAGCAAAACTATGGGTTGATCATGTTATGAGAATAGCAGACGATCACTGGACATTATGACTCACAATGTAGATTCCCAGAGATCATATGCAAAGCTGTGGCTGATAAAGAATGAGATTTTGTGATGAATTAGACAAGTTCATAGATTATTGACTCCTTGACACCTCTGATAGAGACATCTGACAAATCTTGGAGAAGGTCTATGTCCAACGACAGACACTGGAAAGCTGCTGTTGATGATAACAATTTACTGTAAAACTTGGTGTTTAAGTCGAGAATTTAGCTTTAAATTTTATGTCCAAAAATTAGTGGAATCAAATGAAAAAGAAAATACAAACTAACTAACCATCATCGCAAAAGGGTTGATGTCTTGAATTTGCTTTTTTAAAAATAATTCTTAGGCCATGACTTAATCAGGACCTTGCTCAAAATTCATCCTAGGCCACTTTGAATCTAGGAGCCCAAGGCTCAATGAGGCATTGATGGCAGGTTAAAAGGACATCATTTTGGAAGCTAGCATATTTCCTACAGGCATTGTGAGAATTTTTTTTGTTTTAGGTGTGTCTGCAGTTTCTTTGTAGGGAGGCAAAAGACTACGTGCCACTACGTCTGAGGAGCCACAGAGCATTGATCCAAACTATTTTACTCTTTCTCCAGTCTTCACCTCCCCTAAGGGATGTGTCATTTTCACCTGTTTTGTGTGTTTCAGATGGATATACGTGGCTGAACTCTGTCTTGACCTCATTCATGAATAGGTTTGTATCTTTTAACCCCTCTCTGGTTATGGAGAGCGATCATTTCAATGCTTTTTATCCTCTCTCTCTCTCTCTCTCTCTCCCTCTCTCAGTACACACACACACACTCATATATATGTATGTGTGTGTGTGAATATACATATATATACATACATATATATACATATATACATACATACATATATATATATATATATATATATATGTATATATATATATATATATATATCAGGACAGATCAATCTGTCCATAGCCTGATATGCAGCTATTAGCTGAATCTTGGTCTCAAAATTTCACAATGTAATGTTTTGATCTGAATGATATTCATCAGTGAATTAAGTGCATTGACAAGGGAGGAGATTACGTTGGAAAATTGATGTTTGTTGTCTAAATTTCTTTTTCATCATTAGGCTTCAAACTTATTGATATACCTACATATGTGCACCGACACATAAGCTTCTATGCAATGTGCTAGCTATACAGAAATATTTACGATGTTTGTCTAACAAACTAATGCTCCATAAATCTTACTTTATACAAAGATTAGCTGACAGCGAAGAGTATCTGATTATACCCTCTCAGGACACTCAATGAAGGGAGGTCCCCAAAAGCTTTATAGGTAGTAGTTCAGCTATAGCATTTTCTACGGACAAATCTCAATACTATTGGGGCGAGGCCCTCTCAAAGGAGCCAGGCCCTAGCTATGCCACTTTGCACTTACAAGAGATCTCAAGATGCCAAAGATTTGAACTGTGTCTATGAGCATGTGTGCTTTATCTCGATTTATTTTGTGTATATGTTTGCAAGATGTGTCCAAAAGTATCAAAAATAATCTAAGAGAGCTTATAAGGGTCTTACAGTTAGCGTAAAAGTGGCAGACATAAAAGAAGGTCATTTAGGGGATCTGGGAACGCTCAAATTTTTCCTACATAAATCAATGGTAATTGCTTCTTTACTTCATGCCACTTTGGCTTTATGAGCCAAAATGGCATAAAATAAACATACATATATATATTTTTTAATTTGCTTACCTATTCTTGTCTAAACAAAATACCAAACAGCTGAGTCTCATTTTCTCTGCCTACCATCAAATATACAATAAAATATTTTGTGATTTCTTATTTCTTCTTTTCTCCTTCCTTTCTTTGCTCTACAAATACCTTTTCTCTTTTCTTAATGTTTGTATATATTCATACCATTATTCCGCTACATTTGTTTATATATTTTTTTCATTGGAGAGAAATGTTTGAACTAAGAAACAGCAGACACACCTAAGAGAAAATAATTATTACAATGTACGTCAGAAATATACTAGCTACCCAGATTATACCTTTTCTGTTGTATTAGCCTTCCGTACTGCTGAGAGGACATAATTCAGGGTGCAGTATGCCAACTGAAAGCATTCTGGGCAACCAGTATATATAGGAACAGCCAGAGATAGCAGGCAGTTTCAAAGAGTTAGAACTATTTTGTCATTCCTAATACAAAGATAGTATGAAGATACAAGTAGAATCATCATCATCAGCAGCAGCAGCAGCTTTTTAGCATCTGTCATTGGGCACAGACCTTCCCCAAGATTCTCCAGACTTCTCTTTCTTGGGCATCACGGAGCCAGTACTTTCTGAATTTGTCTAGCTCTTCACACCATTTTTCTTTATGTCGGCCACAATTTTGCATATGATCTCTGAGAATTCATTTTTTGTGTTGTAATATGCAGCAGTTGTCTGACATTCTTGCAACATATCCAGCCCATTGCCATTTGAGTTTTCTGACTGTTTCTATAATATTTTTTGGACTTCTCTTTTTCTAATATACTATGCTGCCTTATGATCTCGCCACGTGAGGTTGAGCATGATTCTCTCATGTGCACATTGCATGGTTCTCAGCTTGAGTGTTAATCTCTTGGTTAGGTTCCATGTTTCAGCACTATAGGTGACTATTTGTAGGATGCATTAGTTTTATACCCTTCTTTTTAAGACTAATGGGATTTGTGTGTTCTTGAAAGTCAAGCTTGCTCAACTGAAAGCTTAACAATCTAGTATGTGTCTTTGCTTAATTTCTTCTTCCTTTGAAGACTTCATGGAGACTCACTGTCCTGTAGTGGTCTGCTTTCCGCAGTTTTGTGTTTTTGATTCTGATCGTCGATCTCTGTCCCCACACCTGTTAATAGAACGTTAAAGTGTCTTTACTTAACTACTACTTTACTAAGTCTACTTTACTTAACATGTAGAACTTTTTGAAAAATTTTTTGTAGAATTTCAAGGACAATTTTTAGTGAAGGCATCATTTGTTTGTTGAACCTTTAGTCTTGCAAACATGAAGTTGAAGATCTAAACTTTTACTTGAAAAATCCCAAATAACTAATTATCTCAAATGTTCAACAATTTGTGGGGAAATATCTTACTTTTATAACACTTTCTTGTGCTAATGAAATTTCACACCTTCCCTCATAATTACTATTGCATATGCATAGCAATTGTCACCTATAAGTTGTACACATTCATCGACTGCAACTCATACATCATTTCTGAACATTCTACCGAACAACTGTTGTTGTATGGGTAGACACAGCAGAGACAGATGGCGCCACCTGATAGACAACTCTGCAAGACAGAACTTGTTATAAAAGCTGCAAAGAAAGAAAGAGAGGAAGAAAGACAGGCTTGGTTAGTCACTCAAAAGAAACCATCTTGTGACCAACGTCTCAAGTCACCATGCCTTGTTAGGGCTTTAAATTGTTATTTATCTCTTTGCTATAAAGTTAGCTGTAAAAAGAAAAGTTTAGAGAAACCTATATTGATTATGTTGACAGTTTTGGTTGACAGTATCTAAAAGAAAGAAAGGAAGAAAGAAAGATGGGAGAAGGAGGAGAGAAAGATAAAGTGTAAAATGAGAAGTCCAGAGGGAGGAAGATTATGTACACATTTGCAGAAGATATATTCAGATGTCTCCTTTCAGCAGACGAGGCGTGAGTTTTTGGTTAGCCGTTAATTTTTTAACGTATATCTTAAGGTCAAATAATGGCCATCACTCGACTGCAGCATTAGAACTATAGAATTTCAATGTCTTTGATCAACAAAAGAGCTTGATTCAGTTACAAAGAAGATCTGATTGACTTCTAGCATGCCGATCTGCTCAGGCAAAACACAATTGCAATTTTTTTTCATGCCTAGATAAAGAAATTGAGGAAAAAAAACAACCCTAGATAATACCAAATAATCATAAATTAACTCATATCTATGATCATAACTATAACCGTAAGCATCCACCATCCTTATGTCCATATCTGTGGTTTCTGATTTCAAAAAGATTCAATGAAGAAGAAGTAGCATTACCCATTGTGATAGTCATAACAGGAGGTGGATTTGGAAAGAGAGGATGCTTCACCCAAAAATCTGACTATTAAAAAAAGATAATTAGTGCGTTTGAATTAAAGTAAATGGACAATTTTTTCAGTAATTTTTTCTGGGGTCTATGGTTTTTCTTCATAAGTGGGCTTTAAATGAATGAATACAAATTTAAAAATATAACATTTTTAGCTGCAAAGTTATGTATGAATAGAAAATTTTAGCTGATTTTAGCAATTTTTTGTGACTATTAAAGCTATTAATAACAAACGAAACTTGGTAGCACTGTATAGAATAAACACTTGAAACATCATCTATTGATCAGAATAGATGTTCTTTTATGATGTTATACATCCGCCTCCTTCCTCTTTCTGTTGTTCAACTTAACTGGAACCGACCAACCAATCAGCTGAAAAGCACATATTAGAGGTATGCAAACACATGAAGAAGAAAAAAATTGGACGGCCCTTACTCAAAATCCTAGATCTGTCTCTGCTTATGCAGAGAGTTTAGCTCTCAAGATTTACAAGCTATCTGACTTATGAATCCCTGGAGTTTTATTTCTGGTTTAGAGACGGTGGTGTGGTGCTAAAAAAGAGAAGTGTGGAAATGCAGGGATGCCTGAGGTAATATGCTTCAAATCACCACCCTTAGGAAAATTTTTGAAAACCAACCAATTTCAGAGACATTTTCTGGCCATATTGAACGGACATATTCTGGCTAATTTTTCTTGTCAGTAAATTGTCAAAATAGAGAATCTTAGTAGAATACAGATAGTGAGGGAACTCCATCCTCCCCCCCCCATCTCACAAAAAGTAAGAGAATGCTCTTCTCATACATTACAGCACTACATTACTTTATAGATAGTCTGATAGACTGTCATCAAGATTGTCGACTTGTGTCTCTTCAATTTTCAAATTGGTCCAATGGCTGGCAATGAAACCAACAGAACTGCATGAAAATGTCTTTCTCAAGATCATTGCATTAAAGAACTGAACGAGATTATTAAACTAGGGCTGTTTCCAGTCATAAAGTGCATCCAGTTTAATGAAAATCTTCAGGAGATTTAGACTTGAAACAATGAGACAGTGTTCTTTATTTCTCAATGATGTTGTTAATGGTAACAATCAAAACAGAAATATCATTGTTAAGCGTAGTAACAGTCAAAACAGAAATTCTAAAAAATACCTTTACATCCTCTGAGTAAAATTCAATTCAATCTCATTCTATGAAAAAATTTGTCTGAAGAAAAAGCCGATTCTCTCTTTCTCTCAAATCTACTCCGAAACCACGTTGGTCAAAGGAAATTAGATTGATCCCGGGTTTGTGCCTGGCTGTGTTTACACTTGTTTTGCAAAAATTTGGACTTTCTACTGATACGTCAAAATGCAAGAGAAGTAACTTATTCATTGCTCATCCTCAACATGCTGCCAAAATGTTGGTCACGGGACATTTTCTATTGAGTAAATAACCAGTGACTTTTGTTGTATACTGATTTGAAAATATCCATTAAAATAAGATGCTGAAAACTTGTATGACTTGAAATGATTCATGACATTTGATATTTTTAAAAGCTAGATTCTATGTAATCAAAAATAATTGAGTTAATGAACAAGTGAGATTTGCCTTTTGTGTAACCTATTTCTTCTAAAATTAGAATATATTGAACTATTGTAGCCCCAGAAATGGCCTGCCCAACCAATCAGCCAAGTGGGCCATAGATTCTTTTCTTTGCTCATTTGTGTTTATATGTGTGTATGTGTCTTCAGATGCTCCTGGTCATATTCTTAGGGCTACAACCCTGAATATTTGCCCGAGTGTACCACTAGGGACTCTACAAAAACACCTTTTTTTAGTTTTTTCAAAAAAGAGCTTTTTTGGTCTCAATGGTCATTTTGGCACCAACAATGCCCAAATCTTGTGTTGGTATTCTTTAGATAATTTCAGATAAAAAAAATCTATTTTTTCATGATAGATTAAATCTGGTAGACGAGTTGGCTACGGTGATATCTGTATCATTTCTCAGTTAAAATAGTGAATTTGCAAATAGGATGATTAACTGGGAAAGTTTTAGTATTAGTAGTATGGAATTTTAATACATAGTGCAAGTCTTTCAGCAGGAAGACAGTTGATGAATGTGGATCAATGAACTGAGAAAAAAACTATCGCCATCAATTGCACAGAAAGGAAGACATCTTGAAAGAAAGAAGAAGCAGTCATCATTACTCTTTAATTATGCTATTGTTTCAGATACATTATATCTGAAGCCAAACAAAACTTGATAAATAGATAGAATTCAAAGTTCAGCTCAATTCTGTGCTTTATTCTTGGAGACTTCTCTTCAAATTTATGTTGAATAATAAGTGATAAATTGCAGCAAGAAAAACACATTTGAAATTAATATCCAAAAAAAATCTCTCTTCCTCGATTCTATTGGGCAATTGGAAAACGATCCAATTTAGGATTTTTAAAATCATTTTTGTATATTTTATTTATTTTATCAAACATTTTCTTGTTTTAATGATTTTAGGTAAAGTTTTATTTTTTATGAATTTTCATTTCTTTTGTTGTTCTACTGAATATTTTCTTGTCAATATATCTTAATGCATTGTTTTTATCAATTTTAGTTTCCTGGTTCTTTTTACCAATACAATACAATTCTTTTATAATTGCTTGATTTTTATTTGATCATTCTTTTGTTTACAACCACTTTCTTGTTGTTTGATTTTAAGAAGAAATTTTGGGGGGCAATCTTGAATTTTATTGAATTTATATTTTTAGATAATTTTTCTGCTTTTTGAAAAACATATTTTTCTTCTTTTTTTTTTTGGTTATATTTTGCTGAATTTTATTTTGCTGAATTTTATTTTGCTTATCAAATATTAGAAACTGTTAATCAAAACTGTCACCCAAACAGTCAAAATTGGTATCTTCAGTTTTTCAGGTTGGCTGGCTGGCTGGCTGATTACATATTTATCATGCAACCAGACTGCACAAACGGAGATAGACGGCTGTAAAGTTGAACATTTTCTTTTTATTGTGTCGAGAAAAAACACTTTCAACAATTTTTTGATTGATCCCCCCCAACAAGGCTTGCTGCCAAATGACATTGGTTGTGTGACAGTTTCTATTGAGTGAGTAAACAGACCTGTTTTTATATTTTGCATGTTATTAGTATTCCATCAAATTCTTTCAATGATTTGCTTCCATTTCTTTCAGAACGTTTTATTGAACTTTTTGTTTATCTATGTTTTCTTTCCACAGAATTCGAAATTCTTTTTTCAATTCTTTTCTCAACTTATTTTATAACCATTTCTGTTGTTGGTAGCTGTCTTTACCAACATTTTTTTTTTCTTTTTTACCCGTCTTTCAATTGAATGATTTTCCTTTTAAATTAAGACAATATTCACCATAAAATCGATCGAGTTATGTTTCATCATGTCTTTCAGAAAAGTGATTTTCCAGTTTGTCTTCTTACATCATCATTTTTATGCTTTTGCTTTCATTGAGACAGTTACCCACATGAATCATGGGAAGGATAAAAATATCTGTACCCGCACATGTACCAAAACTAATTATCTAATCTAAAATTATCTAAAGATTTATTTAAAAAAAAAAAAAAAGATACTTTATCTAAAATTATCCAAAAAATAGCATCAAAAGATTTGGGCATAGAGACTCCAAAAAGCACTTTTTTGAGAGAAAAAAAAAAATCTTAAATGATGCCTTGCGGTGCACTCATGCAAATTTTCAAGGTTGTTGCTCCAATGTTACCAGGACACACACGGACACACATTGACGTATAAACTAATAGATAGACACAGACACTCAAAGAGAGAAGAACCTGCAGTCCACTTGGCTGGTTGGCTGAATTATTTGTGTGACTACAGCAATTTGATTGAAAAGCTCAAGATGGCTACAAACTACGTGAAGACAAAACTTCATAACATTTTGTTCCCTACAAAAATCGATACCGTCAGTGACGTAAATGGTTATGCAGAGGCATACTTACATCTGAATGTCTAGTAATGGTGTCATTACCATACACCAAGGTTCAGTGGTGTATGGGGCTTTGTATCTTGGATGTTATATGTGTCTCTGATGCACAAAAAAGCAACCATATTTTAGTGTCTATAAGAAGTAGTAAACACTTCAAGCCTTTTAGGTACAATGTAGGGAAGGTGGTCCTGATTGGGTATTATAAAGTATCACATCTTCACTCATCCAGTGTTACAAATGGTGAGCAAATAAAAAGAAATAAGAGAATTGATGAAAGAAAAACAAAAGTTGGATTGGACGCTATTATTTGTTGATAATAGCATCTAATCAAAATTCTGTATTTTCCATTAATTCTTTGATTTGTCCGCCGTTTCCGCATTGTATCCAAAAGGCTTCAACAGTGCATTGCTCTTCACAGACATTGAAAAAATTTTTTAACATTTTTGTGCATCCTTAACACACAGCAAACCAAAGATATAAAGCACCATGTGCTACTGCTCATAAAATAATTCCTTTAATTAAGGGGCCAATGTCCCTGAATGTTGGCTGCATTGTTTTTTTGGATAGTATGCATTTCATACTTGCACTGACAGCTGCGCGTGTGTGTTGATGCATTCTTCTGGAAAGCCCATCATGACTTCAGATGCAGTTGCAGGGAAACATGATGACAAATCTGCAAAAAAGAAAATACTCCTGATGATGCTAAGCTGTATAGAGATGCAAACTTGCTTCATATTTAAAACGAAAGTCCATTTATAATGGTAAACTATAATGGTTATATTTTGTCATGTCTCTCTTTTGATTGTGCAACATTCAAAACAGTGCGGGAAATTCCTGCATTGAAAATACAACATTTGCCAAGTTGCATTTAATACAATAGATATGCAAAATTTGGTCCTTAGTCAACTCCTTTCCGAGAGATACAAAAATTCCTGTTGGACCCCCAGAAGGGTTAGCTACCAACTGCTTATCTTACTAGAGGTCAATTTACTTTGACCTCTCTCTTCTTCATACTTAGCTTAAGAAGATAGAAAAAATGGAAACACACATACTTTTACATTTGCCGCCACCTCCCAGCATACACACGTATTCTCGATGCTCAAGGAAACTCTCAAATTACTGATCTTGCATCTCTCAAAAACTTGCACAAAACATGTGACTGGTACAGCTGGAAATATTATTGAAATATTAAGGCATTCTACAAAATCACCAGTTCCACAATCTCAATGTTACATGCAGCAGCCCCATTTCCTTTAATTGTTTATTCTATTTACATTGTCTTGGCCAAATGATGAATTTTCCATGAAATAACGGGATATCATTTCAAATAAGTGTTTCAATATGATATGACACAATTCATAATCATTCTGTCAGATCATATATCCATTTTTTGATAACAAAATTGTCACATTGAAAGAGACAAATAAGAATGAGAATTTTGGGTTGAAAAATATATATACATATACATATATATGGTGGCATTGATTTGATCATGTGGAAGTCAATAATCTGAGAATAAGTAGGTTAAATCTCAAAAAATGTTTTATTCATTGATTATTGGCTTGATGCATTTTGCTAAGCTTACGCCAGCATTCTCCAAAGTAATTGGCAGTGCACAAAACTGTTGAGAAAAAATGTTAGCTACTGTTTTCAGCATCAGTAAGTGCTTTGAAGATGCTAATAGAGGCTTTGCGAAATGCATCAAGCCAAACTTTGATGATAATAAAAAAATTGAATGTAACACACTTGTTCTCAAATTGTTCATTTCCACATTGTCAAATTAATACCACCATTTCATCAGATTACCTTGCATCCTCTCAACAAATATATATATTCAAAAGAATTGAATGTCTTCCCTATGCAAACAGTAGAACTTGTTGCTAGGCAAAAAGCCAGCCAATGTACCATTCTTCAGTGAATTTGTCATTCGTTGACATCTGTATTGTGAGAATTCAGTGGAAAGAGGGCAAATCCCTATCCATCTGCCTTTTATATTGTTTGTAAGTGTAGCATTGATCACCTAAAGTAGTGGCTTTATGTCAACGTGTTTTTGAAAGAGGCCTTTTACTACCACACAAGTCGTTTGTGTAAGCATCAATCCCAGAAGAGAATTGAGGTTTTATTCAACAGTAGAAAATTGGAGAGAGATTTATAGCCGTTAATCGAAAATTTTGGAGGTTGATAAAAGCTTGCTTGTTTTGAGCTTCTTTACTCTTTATTGTAAATCCAAACAGAGAGATTGAAAATATTATTTGTTTGTCTCTTTATGTCAGTCAGATTTACTTTTTATTACTTCTCAGTCGGCCTCGATCATAGCCGCACTTTTTGTAATACAAAATACCGGAGAGTTGAGACCACCTCGGTTTTATTACTATTCTGACTATTAAATCAACTTTCTCTCCTTTGTTACTTAACTAAAATGTTTTTATTTTGATTTTCTAACCTTATCTTATTCAAAAAACTTTTTCTTTTAATCTCACTTTATATCTACATCTTAGATGCCTCAAGTTATTTCAATGAACTTTTTACTTTTATTGCTTATGTACTTATTTCTCTTGCAATTTTTAGTTACATTTCGAGTAATGAGATTTGCAACCATAAAATGCCATGAACCATAAAATTTTCCCTCCTTTGATTTTTTTAAAAACAGTGTTTATCTGTTTCCTTTCAAATTTTTTTCAAAAAGTTGTCTTAATTCTTTCGATATTTTTTTCTTTTTGAAATCCATTTCACATTTACTATTTACTCTCTTCCATTTTCGTACGCATCTGAACAAAACTTATATCGGTTTATTTCCAAAGCCATTATTTTTTCAGACATTTGAAAGATTATCATCATAATCATCAATGTTCATTCTTATTATAAAACTAGTTATTCTGGTGTTCCAGAATTAGACTGGTGAGACTATTCTGTAAGAGTAATATTTTCCCCTGGTTTCAACCGGAAATTTCTTTCTCTAAGCTAGCAAGAAAAAGACTATTTATTCATACCTACAAATATGCTCACATATTGATTTCTACCACATGCTCAAAAAATTTTATACACGAACAATTCAAAGCAAAGAGACAGATTGTTTTTGTATCTATTCTGATTCCAATTAGTATATTTTTCTTGGTAGGCTCTCCATTTATAAGTATGATCTAAAAAACTTTTCTATTCAAAGAGTTTCTCATACGAGTGAACTCTTTCACGTTGTTTGTGTTGTTAACACAACATTATGGCTGATCCATTCCACAGCCTTCGTCAGGCATATTATCCAAATGAGATGGTGGTAAACAGAATTCTTCCAGTGGTAGCGATGCTATAATGTTGGATTCTGGTGAAATCTTTTTCTTTGCTTGTTAGGCCTGAATTTCAATACTTTATTTCTAGCAGATGCCTCATCAGGTTGGAATCTGCACTTGTCTGACGTACACTTGCTTCTCATATCGATATGGGCGTCCTCATTGGTTCTTCTCAGTTTCCATGTCTATGATCCGGACTTCTTGTGTTTGCCTTTCTCTCTCAAAATATGGTCAGCCATCCCAGATCTTTCTATTTCACCTTTGTTTATGGCTTTTTTTGTGCTCACCAAGTCAAATTGAGAGGCCTGCCCATTTCTTCCATATAGATCTTTCCACATTTACTTGGAATAACATAACTATAGTTATTGAGCTGACTCTTCTCACATGGCAGACTCATTTTAGTGAGCAAATTTCAGAGGGTGCGAAAACTAATAAAAGCGACCCATATGTTCTGATTATCAGCATCTCATTTGGACAGTATATGTGAAGAAGGCTGTAGAATGGATCATTTGAAACATCATGTTAACAACACAAACAATAATAATGAGTTCAAACATCCCTAAAACTCACTGAACATAAATGACTTTCCTAAAAAATTACTGTAAACAGTAACTTTTCTATTGTTTCAAATGTAGCTGAATGAGACCTTATTTATCTATGCAGAATTGCAGAGTTTTTACAAAATTGTAGCACAGAAGGATCTGTTTGGAACTGCCAAAGGAAAACTACTTGTTCTTATTCCTCCTGCTGCTACTACCACCATGGACGGTGGAAACATTGTTGAACTTATGGTTCTTGTTTCCTAAAAAGATAGATAGATATTTATACGATCATGTTTTTATTGATTTACAATTTGACAAATCTAGTGAGTTATTAACAAAGTGAAAATTTTTTTCCCTCTAGTTTTCTTTCATGGATGAAATACCTTCTTTATATTACTCTCAAATGAAGACAACATTGTTTGTTAAACTTGAAAGTAGATCCACTACCAGATATATGATAATCCATGGGGCCTCAACATCCATTAGACATGGCTAAAAGCAGTAGATGAAGAGATTCCAAATGAAACTCCTCAACCACTGAGCCATCACCAGGGCCTCTGAGCCCCTCCCCCCCCCCGATTTGTAATTTGGACAAAACCTTGAAAGGATTCCTCTATGCCTACGATACAATGTGTCTGTCGATAAAATAGGTTGACTATAATTTACTGGCAAGC
The DNA here is from genome assembly GCA_963457665.1 of Thysanoteuthis rhombus. Lineage (NCBI taxonomy): Eukaryota > Metazoa > Mollusca > Cephalopoda > Oegopsida > Thysanoteuthidae > Thysanoteuthis > Thysanoteuthis major. The sequence goes on from OY735213.1 coordinate 58,345,314, forward strand.
AAATATAGTATGGTATGCTGGAAAGGTTATAGCAGATAAAAACAGGATAGCCAAAGGATGAGGGTGTTTGTTCAGTGTGTGTTGGGTTGGAAAAAAACAGGTTTACTCCACCTGATAAAATTCCTGTTAAAACTTGGAAATTTTGACGATTAACCCCAATAAAAAAAAAACATGATGGCTGCCAAAATTGCCCGAATACTGGAATCTTATTTGATAATGTACAACATGCAAGATTCCAATAAGGTATAAAAAGCTGAGAAATTACTTGCCTTAAAAACTATGAAGATGGGTTTATTACAGATGAAGGCTTTTATCTTTATGATTATAAATCACATGTTGGCGTTGGCTTTTTTACATCTGACTCACAAGAGCCTCTTTTCTTCAGATTCCTCAGATTTTTTCTTCTTTTTTTTCCCCTTTATTTTTCACTGAAATAATTTTCTTGCGCAGTTTGCTGTTTTAACTTGATTAATACTTGAGTAAAAATCGCACTTGATCAAAATTACATGAATTGAAATGTCTAGAATTTAGAGGGAAATCGCAAACTCACGGTGACAAGATTAGTACATTGGTTTCTTTTTCTTCTTTTTCAGGTGAAATGTTTTTTATCAGAATTTTTTTTTTTTTCATTCTAATTCACTTGGGATTAATTTCATCTTTCTTCTTTTCTTGATCTTATCTTCTTGCTTCATTGGTGTCAACAGCTTCTTTTTTCCTTTCATTCCCTCATTTGTATCATTCATTAATTATTTCTTCTTGGTTCTTTTTTTTCCTTATCTTTTTCTCCATTTGGCTTCTCTCTTTTAGTGGACTAGTGCATGTGTCATGAGCACACTATTGCTCTACTATGTATTAGAAAATGTCAACCAAAACTGTCAACATAGGTTCCTCTAGTTTGTGTATGTATTGAACATTTTGTTTTTTTCAAAGCGTTCCCCCTAAATACTATTTTGAAGGGATGTTCAGTTTGAAATATAAGTTTATGCTAAAGAGAACCCTTAGTTTATGCCCACATCTTATTCAAAATTCAGACTTGTTCATTGATCACCCTCACAATTCTTCTTTTTGATCATCCCTGACACAGCATACTGCAAAGAGAAATTGGTTTTCACACGGTTTCTATTGAGTGACCAACCAGACCTGTTATTTATTTATTAATTCTTACTCTGCTCATTTTTGGCACTGCTTCCCCTTCTACAGTTTTTGAGATACCAATGCCATTCCAAGACTAATTGGTGAGTCTCAATGCTTTGTATTGCTCTTACATACAGTTTTGAAAAAAATAATTTTCAAAGGTTCTGGACAGAAGAGTTCTATTTACAATGTAACTAAAATGCTAAACTGGACTCCTACTTTTTACTATTAGTGCAGTTCTGAAGTATTTGGATACTTCCCTTGTGAATATTGTAAATTTTCTTTTGTAAGGAATTTTTTGTGCTTTCATGAATGTTTGGGGAGGCGTCTACGCTGCGGAACAATCATGCAGTTCCTTTGGGAAATGCAGGTTTTTTTCTTCATTATAATCAATTTCTAAAATTTGCTTTTATTACTTCTTCCTCTTCTTTATTTTTCATTTGATTTTTTTTTTCTTTCTCACTTTCCTTTAATCTTTTTTATTGCCTTCAATTTTGGCATCACTTTTTTTGCAAATCATTATAGCACCCCAAATTACCCGCCCGACCAACCAGCCAGGCGGGCAACAGATTCTTCTCTCTTTGCTCTGCAATGTGTCTGCGGATGTCTCCCCAAAAACTCCTGATAACATTTTGGGGGCTATACAACCTTGAACATTTATGTGAGTATACTACAAGAATGTTTTTTTTGTTTTTCAAAAAAAGTGCTTTTTTGAGTCTCCATTGTCACTATGGTGCAACAATGCCTAAATCTTGTGCTGGTAATTTTGTTAGATAGTTTTAGATAAAAGATCCATTTTATTCAGATAATTTTAGATTAAAGATCTATGAGGTGGGGTAAAATCTTGAAAGATCTATTTTTTAAAGATAATTTTGGATAAAAGATATATTTTCTTGATAATCATTTATATAATTAGTTCTGGTACACAGTTACTTCTTCATCTCATTTTTTTTCTTCTTCTCTTCCTCCTGTTTCTTCCACATCATCCTTGTTTCGGTCATTCTATATCCTGACACCAGAGTCACGTAACCAGCCGCTCATTGTCAGCTAGCTAAACCTACAGTAGACTGACACTAGGCAGATTGTTCATGTAGTCAAGTCCATCGTTGTCATCGTATGAAAGGACAAATGCTTCCCAGAGGTCAATGCAGGACAAGATGAGATTGTGCAGTTCACTTGGTTTGTTCACTGGCCAAATCGACAATGATTCATATAGACAAAATGACCGTGTTGATACCGACCATATCAAGACATATGCTAATTCCTTTAGCATATGCATGATGGCTTCAAACAATGAATGAAACCCCATCAATTCCAACTTCTTGCTGCTGGTGCTAGTACCACCACTATTTATAGGAAAAAGGACCTTTACCAGGTTTGGTTAGATGTTCTCGGTCTATATTTGTACACAAATGAAACTAGCAGAATGAGGGGCCAAAAAAAGGAATGGAAATATATTGGCAGCAGCAAAAATGGTCTTATTGACAGTGTAACTCACAACCACCTCCAGCTGAGTACTTTTGGATAGGTATCTTTTTTCGTTTTTATTTTTTAGGGGTGTGTATGTGTTCGCTGCTCAAGAAAAGAAATTCCTTCCCCTGTTTCAAGATCCAAAAGTGAAGCAACTTGCTACAAACAGAAACTATTCCAACACTGCATTGCAGGTTATACAAAAAAATAACAACAATTTTAATTTTCTTCTGAATTTTCGAAAAGTCAGTAATGTTTGTTTGTACTCGTTACATTTTGAAATTTTAAGTGCACATTTTTTATTGCTCTCAGTTCTACAATAGAGATATAAAGTCTATAATAAACTTTATTTATACCTGTTAGATGCTATAGGCTTTGGCTGTAAATTTGGGTCCTTGCAGAGCCAATCCTGTTCTTGTAGTAACTTCTGTTTTTTTTTCTTTTCTCCTTCTGATCTTTCTTACACTTTATTGTCTTTTACTTTTCACCAAACTTCTCCTCAATCACTGTCACCTTCTAATATCAAATCATGAAACATCCAACCAACCAGCCAAATGGGCTACAGATTCTTCTCTCTTTGAGAATCTGCATCAATTTGCCAATCTATGGGCATGTACATGTTCGTGTGTGCATGTATGTATCCGGGGGCAGTTGGTGATATTTTTGGAGATACAACCTTTGAGATGTGCACAAGTACACTATTAGGCACCATCTAAAAACTTTTACTTTTTTTTTTTCCCAAAAAGTACTTTTGTGGGTTTCAATGGTCATTTTGGACCAACAATGTCCAAATCTTATGCTGATATTTTTCGCCTAATCTTAGACAAAAGATCCATTTTATTAAGATAATATTAAATGAAAGATCTATTTTTTAGATAATCTTAGATAATTTTAAATAATTGGTTCAGGTAGACGTATGGACTAAGGTGATTTAATTATGCAACGATGCCAGCAATATATCACACTTCTTTTTTCTCACCCTCCTCCTCCTACTTCAACTATTCCTCCCGTCTCTTTTTTTCACTCTGTTGGCTCAAGAGCAAATTTCATTTACTTATATTTTTTAGTCTAACTCTTGTTTATTTTACTGTTTTCTGAGGGCAGTCCCATAAATCCAATTCTTTCTTCTTCAACCTAAATGGTCAACTCGATCACTTTCAGTTTTGTTGATTTGAAATTAGCCAACAGCATAAGCACAAATTACAAAAATACTCTCCTCACTTCAGGTGTGACTCCTAAAATAAATGATTCCCACAACAAGATAAGTCCCATGATGACACCTCTTTTAGCATATATATCCACCTCAGGGGTAATGAAAGAGTTTCTGTGAGTGAGAATCATGTGTTGACAAATTTCTTTAGTAGGTGGTACACAAACAACCCCAATTCAGGCTTCTAATTCTATTTTTAGAATATTTTTCTATAAACTGAAGAAAAATAATTTTCAGAAATCAAATTGATGGTATGTCTGGCAAAACCTTTACTCTTCCACCCCTTTTTACCCCTTTTAGTATTCATTAGATTTTTAAAACTTTAAAAAGGAGAAAAATCTCTTTCAAAATTTGAAGCATGTCTCTAGATTACTCAAGATATTTTCTGATTTATTACCAAATTCAACCTTTGAGGTCTCTTGATGCCATTCATGTATCAACATTTGTGCTTCTTGTAGATAAACAATTAAAGGAATACGTCATGATCTTACAATTCATATTGTTGTTTCAAAATTCTCCTTTGACACCGGATTACAAAGTGTAAATGGTGGCCCATGAATATTTTGAGGGAATTCAACATGATGAAATTTATCATGATGGAATTTGCATTGAGTATTTTACTGCGGAGAAAATTACCACAAACCTATTCTGATCCCTATCTTTTCAAAGGCAGGATTTCAGTTTACTTTGTATCAAATAAATAAATCACAGATATGACTCAAAACAATTTTTGTTTAATAGCTTAATATTCTGGCTTCAAACAAATCAGGTTAAAATATTTAAATTATTGGCATATTTTTCTTCAATTTAAGTGGAGGATAGAATTATGGAATCACCTAGGAATTTGCATTTCTAAAACAAATACCAACACAAGTCTGAATATAGAAATCTGTTAAAAGAGAGTACTTGCAGACCTTGAAGAGCAGTCAGACTCATTGTTGGATTGTGTAACTGAAAAGGAAAGATGGCTTCAATATGAGAGTTCTCAATTGATATATATGAGAAGATTGTAAAACTCCTTTGAGAAAGAAATCCAACAAGGAGTATGGCAGAAGATGTTGGTTGTTCCCAGTCAGCTGCGTCTACAATTTTGTGCAAGCATGTAGGTAGACTTTGGAAGACATCAGGGCATCAGGATAGAAAACTGAGAGCAGCATTGCATGAAATTAGAAATGCCTTGCAAAACAAATGGAAAACAAATGAAAAACAAATGGGCAGAAACAGCAGACAGTGTTTGTGACAGAACTGTATGGAATCAATTGAATGAAATGGAATTTACATACTGAGAGAGAAGCCAAATGAAAACCAGCCCCGACACCTAGACAGAAGACAACAAGATTACAATTGGGTAAAGAGAAACAATCATGAAGTATGGATGGTTTTGCATGACAGGTAAAAGACCAGGTGAGATGGTAATTACCTCAACAGTCAATGCACTGGTGCACATTGAATTTTTAGGTGCTTTTATTATTCTATCCGTAGAAAATTGGTCTAGCAATGATGAATTCAGAGTGAAGAGTGTTAAAGTTTTTAGGAAAGGCAAAACCAGTCTGTTTTTTGGGGTGGGGTGATGTCACTCTAGATGGTAACTCAAGATTTCACCCAAATTGAAAAAAACTTTGTGCTAAATTGACATGGAAAAATAAAAAGATGCCAAAAAGTACTAAATTACTGTTAGCCTTTTTATAGCAATTTCTAATAGTTTGAAGTGGCTAGATTCATCAAAAATGGCCAGAAAATTGTTATTGATTGGCTAAAATTGATGGAAAATATTGCTAAAAGTTGCAGTAAATGTTGAATTTTTGCATTGCAAAAATGTCATGGTGTTACCCATCTGATGGTGTTCGAGGAGAAGCAATGAAGTATTAATTGTGATTTTTCTATTGATGATTCTATTTTTTTTCTTTTGTCATTGAGTGATACAGTATTTCATTCCTCAAGTTGAACTGGAAGAAAATATGCATAAGATTTAGATAAATAAATCTACTTTGTTTGAAGTATATTTGATGTAGCCATAATGTTCTGCTATTTAACAAAAATTATTGTGCGTCATATATGCAATTTGTTATTTTGCTATGAAGTAAAAAAGCTGGTTGAATATTCCCTGTGTGTTGATTCTACAATAATTGCTAAAGAAGGTAAAAATATACCAATAGTTCCTGCTGGGTCAGTGGATTCCAATCAAGGCCTACCCACATCGTTTTCTTTGTGTAAGGGTGATTTGCTCCCAAGAGGGACTACCCAAACACGGCACCAAGAACATCATCAAGAAATTACCACTATACATTGGCACTTACTAAGTCAGAAAGCTCTCTATAGACATACACATAACTGATCTTGTAAAATATGTGTATTATAGTACAATATTATTATTCAAGCTGTTGATACAGTGAGGGGAAAGTGAAATCATATTTTATTTGTACAGATAAAGAGATACACAGGTAGGTCCCTGATGTTTGTCTGTCCTTGTTATTTGTCTGTCTGTCCTTGTTATTTGTCTGTCTGTCCTTGTCTGTCTGTCCCCGTTGTTTGTCTATCTGTCTCTATCATTTGTCTATCTGTCTGTCCCTGTTGTTTGTCTGTCCCTATTGTCTGTCTGTCCCCATTGTCTGTCGGTCTGTCGGTCCCTGTTGTCTGTCTGTCTATCTGTCCCTGTTGTTTGTCTGTCCCTATCGTCTGTCTGTCCCCGTTGTTTGTCTGTCTATCCCTGATGTCTGTCTGACTAAAACATACCTTTGTATAAGGAATCATGGAAGTAATGAACCATTTTTATTAAGACTTCATACTGGGTACATAAAAAATCTGAAACGTGACATTAAGACTGCAATCTGCCTCTTATCAAAATGCATTCCTCTGCTTTCACAGGTCTTCTGTAACCATCATACATTTTGGACTGAGTCTATGAAAGTTTGAAACAAAAACAATCCCAACAGCAAGCAATCAAGATCATTAATTTGAGAAACTCTACTAACTTCCTGTCATCAAACTGTGTTGTACTCTTGAATCTATTACGACCCAAGAATAAAGTTCATGATTTCTGTTCATTAATAACATCCATATTCTAATTCTCACTCTGGAAAAGAAAAACTAGTTTCAATAAAATTTAGAACATAAATTTTTGGTATAAAAATGTATACAAAATGTATTTGCAAGCACACATCATAACAATCATACTTACACAATATCTAGGGCCTCAAACTTTTGCCACGGCGTAATAAACATCATAATTCTTCTTAAAATCATTTACTTTTTTTAATAGCTCTACATATTCTTGTAATCTATTCCACAGTCACATCACTCTATTGCTAAAAAAATATTTCCAGATATTCAGTCAACTTCAATTTATGTCTTTCATATATGTGTGGCCTTAGAGTTCCTTTTACTCCCTTCTGGTAAAAAATAAATCAGGGTCTATTCATTCATGATTTTAAACACTTCTATCAAGTCTCCCTGGTCTCTACTATTTTCTAACAATGTTAAACCTAAATCTTTTAACCAATCTTCATAACTCATACTTTTTATGTAGTTGCTTATCTCTGGACTTTTTCAAGAAGACTTTTTATCTTTCTTCAGTTATGCTGGCCAGGCCTGTACACAGTTTTTGAGGTGCACATGGACATAACTCATATAGTATAAAGAACAAGTCCTGACATGGATTCCCAGAGATCATATATGAAATCATGGCCTGCAGCAAATAAGATGGCATGACGATTTACAGAGGTTCAGGAGATATTGGTGACACTCACAATAGAGAGATTAAGCAAACCTTGGGGAAGTCTATTGATGGATGCTAAAAAACTGATGATGATGATGCTGATACCAAGATCCTTTTCATCATTTACAATACCTAGTATTTTATCGCTCGTGCAGAAATCATAAAATTGATTTCTATTTCCTACGTGAAAAAAATTATCTTCATTAAAAACTAATAACCATTCTTTTGACTATGATATTTATTTATCTAGGTTCTCCTGTACTCTTACTTGGTCAACCACTGACAAGATTGAATGGTATTGGTATCATCTGCAAAAATTTTACATTTTTGTAGATCATTAACACATGATAAAACTTCTACTGGTTCAAGCACTGACCCCTGTGGTATACCATTATTTACTCACCTCAAGTTGAATTTAAGGCCTTTTTTATGGATTCCTCTAGAAAATTCCCCAGTCAACAACTTAGTTTGTCTCCTATCATCTTTACAGTTTGTAAATCAGTCTAAAATGAGGAACTATGTGAAAAGGCTTTTTTGAAATCATTTGATTTTGTGCACCCTTCAAGAGTAATAAATAGATTTGTTACAAAGATCTTATCCCCCAAAGCCATGTTTTCATCACACAATATACCATTTTTTTAATGAATTTAACAATTCCTTTCTTTACAAGTTTCTTACAGATTTCACACACTCGCAAGGTCAACTGAGAACCATGCAACGTGCACATGAGAGAATCATGTTCAACCTCACATGGAGAGATCATGAAACAGCACAGTATATCAGAGAAAAGACAAAAGTCTGAGACATCATAGAAACTGTTTGAAAAATCAAATGGCAATGGGCTGAACATGTTGCAGGAATGGATGACAACCGCTCGATATCACGTCTCACAGCATGGATCCCCAGAAATCATTTGCAAAATTTTGGCTGACAGAAAGTAATATGTTGTGAAGAACCAGATAAATTCAGAAAGTACTGGCCTTACAATGCCCATGATATAGGGGACTGGTGAATCTTGGGGAAGGTCTATGTCCAAGGATGGACACTAACAAACTGATGATGATGATGATATCAAACTACTAGTTAGGGCTTTGTCACCTTTTTTAAATATAGGTGTGACATTCACAATTTTCAATATTTCTGGAAGTTCACTTTAGTCTAAAGATTTCTTCAAAATACAGTACTGTCGAAAATATGAAATACCAAGATTCTTTGAGTGCTTATGGATGAATCTAATCAGGTTCCATTGCCTCACTTGGGTTTAGAGTAGTTAACAATTCATTTGAATCTGTAGGTTTGAAGGAAATATTTTCAAGGATTGAATTTCCAATCTGCCCACCAAATACAAATGGATCTGTCACACCATCACCAAAGATATATAATGAACGGAATTGAAAAGCAGCTTGTCTTCAGAAGATGTTGTGTTGAAAATGTTCACACAAACCTCTCTTACAAACAGACTCTTGTAAAAATCTGATTCAGGTGCTCCAGTAATTTTCATCTTTTTCATCTAAGTTCCTCTTTTAGACTTCAGAAGGTGCCATTCCTGGCATTGGTAAGTGTATGACTGATTTGGATAGATTTTTGGCATCAATTAGTGTTTTTGTTGGCACCAGCAGACGTTTTCATAACGGCCAGAGAAAAACAAATATTTTGTTTACCAGTGTGTAAAAGCCATGAAGTATTGTCAGCCATCTTTCTGGCCTCTCTGGGTTTTGTGTGAACGATTCTGGACGGTTTTGAGGACACACTTAGAACGCAACCATAAGGTAATGGCTTCTAGCAGATGGCCTGTTTTTTTGGCAGCTGAAACTAGTGTCCCCTGCTGCCAACATGTGTTTAGCCATTGCCCAGCAAAACATCAAAATATTGCTGAGCGTAATAAGACAAAGAACTGAAAAGAGAACATAAACAGAGACTTGGTTGCAGGTAATATTGATAGGTTTTCTGAATTCTTGGGAAGGATTTCGATCTAAAACTGTTCTATACTAAGACGTTCTGCTATCAAATTCAGATCAGTTGAAAAACTTATTAATATTTTGTATCTTTTTATGTCCATAACTAAAAATGAATAACACGATAAAAGGATAACAGAGATAGTTGTCTTATTGTTTGGCTTCTCATTTCTCATTTTGTTGGTTTTTCTCATATGTTCAAATCTTTATTTCTTTTATGTTATGTTATTCGAGATCATGATACTGATTATTGCTGCTATGAATGCTGAAATCAATCAGATCATGGGTGTGGCATAGTACTGTTATGCCGGGTAAAGCTGCACTAGACAATTAACTATAACTTATTCCTGCACCACACCAGAGTAAACACATTGAAATAATTTTTTTGCATGGTTTTATTGAATGATCTTGAGTGCAGTGAAATTTACTTTTTATCCTGGTCTATAAGATAGTTTAAACAGGTATTTGGAAGACTACCACTCTCTAGATCTCATCCAAGACCCATAAATGTCCATACCAAACTTCAATATATGATCCCAAAATTATTATATCGCATGACAGCACATCATATCAGAGAAGAAACGGGGGGTCAGAGATGTCTTGAAATCCATTAGAAAACTCTCATGGCAGTGGGCAGACCATGTTGCATAAATGTCAGACAACTACTGGACATTGCGACTCACAACACAGATGCCAATAGATCATATATAAGATTGTGGCCTGCAAAATATAAGATAACATGATGAATAGATAAGTTCAGAAGGTATTGGTTCTGTGATACCCACAAGGTGCCAGGACATGTACCAAATAGATTTATTCACACTTTTTTCACTTGCATTCAAAATCAGGACATATTTAGTAAAATTTTCCCTATAAGTTCATAAATCTATATTGTATTCAAAATTAAGACATAATTAGTCCCTCAATAAAAACTGTCAAGTGACCCACGTCTTTTGGCAAGATGTTGGGTTGGGGATGATCAATGAAATTTTTCTAAGAAAGGAGTAATCAATGAATAAGTTACCTCTCCGGCATTTTTTTGGGCAGGGATCACTTAGAAAAGAAAAACAAGCACAAATGCTGCTGGACACAAAGTTACAAATAAATTTAGCATAAATTTACCCTGCATGTTGACCTCCCCCCCCTTAACACCTATTCAGAAGGGAATTTTCAAAAAAACAAAATATAAGTTTGTTTTTCGGACATAATAAAGAGTAAATGATCTAATTTTCAGCTCTCTACCTTCATTAGAATAGCCTGTGAGTGTCATTACTTATATATGATGCTCATTTCTTTATTTAGTGATTTCTTTATTTAACATGATCTGAGGCTGCTTGATTTACTTCTGAGTAATTTCACTCTTGAACAAAATATAGTTCCTCATAATTGTCTTTTTAACTATGTATACATACATACATATATAGCAAGCCAGCTGGACCAGCTTGAGAACTGAAGAAACCTTTTGTGACAGTTTTGATGACAGTTTTGGTTGACAGTTTCTAATATAAATAATGTGTATGATGTGTTATTCAATATATTTCATATTTTAAAGGTAAAATAGAAACAAAACAAGTCAAAATGAAAAATTTATGAAGAACACTGTTCAAAACACCAAAGGTTAAACAAATAGAGTAATGAGTGCAAAAAATTCATGCCATAAAATGAAAAAGATCAATCAGAAATAATGAGATTCAACTTCTATCTTAATAAAGAGCAAAATTGTTGGGAAGGCGCCACCCTTGGAGAATGTGCTCAGGGGGAACAAGCCTTCCCCTGCTCCTCATTTAGCTACTCTATTGCTTTTAATGAACGGGAATTGAGGATGAAAAACATAATCAGCCATGATGTTTATTTGTTATCTAAGTACTAGTCTACCAATGCCATCAAAAAATGGCGGCAGTGTTTAAAATAATCTTGCCATTGCATTGAACTTACAGTTTATCAAAAACAGTCGGTTGCTCTACACTTTCTTATCTATATTTGACCTGAATGAACCCAAACGTTTTGCGCATTTGTAAATAAATAAGTAAAGGAGCTTGCTCTAAAATTAGCATTCAACTGTTGAATCCCTCAACACGTAACAGACAAAAAATATAGACATATATGTTGCTTATTATGTGAGTGAATCAAATATTGATTTCCAACAAGTATCATATCATCAGTTGCTCATACATATGCATATTTATTTTTTTAATTTGCTGGCTGTATTGTTTGATTAGCTTGCTTTAATTAGTGTAGTTGCCTTAATTTTTAATTTTCACATTTTTTTCATTTGTTTGTTGTACTCTTTAATGTGAATTTTGCAGTTTTCAATTTGCATTATGAAGTTTTTAATTTGCATGCTGTAATTTTTAATCTTGCATCCTGCAGTTTTTGATTTGCATGATGCAGTTTTTGATTTGCATTGTGTAGTTTTTGATTTGCATGATGCAGTTTTTGATTTGCATTTTGTAGTTTTTGATTTGCATGATGCAGTTTTTGATTTGCATTTTGTAGTTTTTGATTTGCATTGTGTAGTTTTTGATTTGCATGATGCAGTTTTTGATTTGCATTTTGTAGTTTTTAATTAGCATCCTGCAGTTTTTGATTTGCATAATGTAGTTTTTGATTTGCATGATGTAGATTTTTATTTTGCATTCTGTAGTTTTTAATTTGCATGCTGTAGTTTTAATATTTGTTGGGACTAATATAAGTATGACATCATTCCACATGGATTATTTGATTTAGATTAAAATGTATGCTGACTCTTTCTGCCTCTTTCTCATTGTGATTCTATTCGTCTGCTGTTATTGTCATAATCAGCAGTATCATCAGCTGCAGTAGCAGAAGATCTTTGATGGTCCTTCTTGAGGATTGACCTTCCCCAAGATGAGCCAGATCTATTTATTGTAGGTATGTGTCAAATTTAATTAGTATCTGTCCTGGTGACTTCTTTACGTGTTTGCTCCTCTTAACTTTAGAACTTGGCTACACTCCAGATTAAACGAAGATAGATTGTTTACAAGCATGTCTTTTTGAAACGTGATCAATAGATTAAACCTAGAAATGAGAAATTGTAAAATCAATATTTACTTATACAATGAACAGTAGGATTTTTTTCTTTTCTCTGTCAGTAACAACATATTCCATCTAAAGGTGACAATTTTGCAGATAGAAACATATGCTATCTACTATTTGAAACTCTTCCATCTGAGCGATATCGGTAGTTTCTTTCATTTGAAACAATCATTCCATTGAAATTCCAATATATCAATGATTTTTCTTGATGAGGGATTAATAAGTAAATAGATTGAAGAATGAATGAAAAGGATTTGTATTCTCAAGATCCTATCAATCATAACAAAAAGAATTTGTTTGGTGAGGTTTGAGGGAATTAAATGAATAGATTTAGGCACAATTTTTGTCTTAAAAGATAAGTGAATATCTATATTCACAATGAATCACCATAGCCCACTCATGTACAGGGACTGATCAATTGAGAAGTTATCTAAAAAATTATCTAAAAGAAATAGTTTTTTTTATCTAAAATTATCTAAAAAATATCAACACAAGATTTGGGCATTTTTAGCTGAGACCCCTAAAAGCGCTTATTGAAAAAACAAAATGAAACATTTCAAGGTTATAGCCCCTAAAATGTGACCATATGTACCCAAAGACACACACTCATACAGACAAGCAAAAAAGAAAGATCAGTAGCCCACTTGGCTAGTTGGTTGGGCGGGCCATTTATGGGGCTACGGTGATTTGATATATCTATATAACTCAATTTATGTCTCTGAATACTGTCCATGAATAGAGGGAGCAAACTTATTTTTTGTCACACAATAGAATGACATTGCATCCAAAATTAATATTGAAAGCAAAAGAGGAATAACTAGAATTCTGTCATAAACAAAATATTAATTGGAAAAGAATAAGAGAAAATAAGAAAACAAAGCCTTTTAAAAACCATTTCGCCAATTACTTAGTATGACATGGTTATTTTCTTTTTTATTCCATCTTGTTTGTATTAAACAAAATTCGATATTTCTTAAAGATGTCAGCAGGCATTGAGTTTTCTGAGTGTTGACATGTTTTTTTTTAGATCTTCCAGGAAAATTATTTTTCAAGAGGGAATCTAGAAAACATAATAATAATAATAGTAGTAATAATAATAATAATGATAATAATAATAATAGTAATAATAATAATAATGATGATGATGATTATGAAAATACATTATGATTCATTCGATTTTCTTGAGAACCTTCTGGAAGAAACCAGAATGTCATTCAACCATCTTTGTTTCCTACATTTTGACTCTCACAGATATTGACAACTGCAAATTTTGAAAGCCATTATTGATAGATCCTTCAAATATGGTTATGCTAAAACTACATGAATTTTCCATTATCCCATTCGATTAAATTCAATTTAGCTAATTCCTTGTTCAAGGAAGAAGCAGAAGAACCTTACGGTCTGTTAACATTCCAAATAACATTCAGAAATTGGCCTTTTTCCAAGAAATAGAAAATTCATAAAAATTGGATAATGAATAAAATTAAAAAAACACTTATAATGAAAACGCCACTGAAAAAACAAATTATCAAGCCAATGAAAATACAGTTTTTTTTGGAAGTAGTTTTTATATCTATCTTTCTGTGAATTGATACATTATTATATCAGTTCATTTTTGTGTTTGACTCTGGTTACAGTGTTGATCAAACATTTGAGAAGTTTAAAGTTACATTCTAAATGGTAAAGTGGTTTGGCTATTTACATTAAAAATATTTAGAGGAAATCATTTCAAAATGTGCAGTTTGTTGTAGAAAATCCATCTCTTCTCGTCTTTGAGAAAGTATTTTTCTGTTGTGACCAAATTTTTTGTCACAGAATTTTATGATTGCCATCTGAACATCTTCATTTCAACTCACTTCACTCTTACGTCAAAGTATTATGTTTGAAATCTTTTTTTCGTTCAACATCTTTGTTTTCACTTTGATTACACCTTATGCAGGAAATATATTCGGTCAAGATTGGAAATCTTTTCAATTCTCTTATCAATCAATGAGAGAAAACATCTCATTTTCTAAAATTTCTGCAGTATTTGTTTTCATAGAGTAAGGTTACAAATGGAAACTCTTCTCCTTCGAAGATATGAAAGTGCAATCTTTCTTTTTCAAAAGAAAAAGTAGAAAAACAATGGCTATGTGCCTGAACATCTTTAGGCTCAAATAACTAAAAGCTAAATGAAAAAAAATGTATAAGAATTGAAAAGTTCTTGCTCAATATCCTTCAATCTGTTTATAGGTATCTTTTTTTAAAGGTTTGTGCAGAGGCATAGCAAGAGATTTAGCTTCTTGAGGTTTGTCAGTTGGAATACAGTAGGTGAACTACTATTAATAAATCTATTAATGGTTCCCCTCCATCAGGGGCCTGTGGGGCATTTTCAAATAGTTCTCCCCTCTCCACTCAGCTAAGCCTCAGGTCTCTACTTAATTTTAGTCTATTAGCATGAAAAACCAGTTCGCAACATGGCGATTGAGTTAACACTTAACTCAATTTAAGTATAAACAAGAAAAAAAACAAACAGATTCAGTTGAAAAACTGCAACATTCAATATACATTTTTGACAACATTTGTCTACATTTGTTCAGTCATAAAACGATTTACAGTTTCAAAATATCCAAAACAAAATTAATGATTGCATTTAGAATAAAATGTTTAAAATGCACAATAACTTATTGGCAAATGAAATAGTTATGAATATATATGTATTGAGTGTATACATTAGTTATAAATACTGTATAATCTTCTTTCTTTCTTTCTTTCTCTCTCCTTTTTCTTTTTTTCTTGTACTTTCTGTTTTTTTTTATCTTAAGAATGGATCTAAAAAAGGAATATCATAGCATGATGTGACGTGGGAAAGAAAAAAATATTTCCATATTGTATTTCTCTATCTTTACCAACACTGTTGACGGACTAGAAAAACAGAGAAACTGTTTATCTCTCTTTAACCACTCTCTCTTAAGGTTACTTGATTCCTCACAAACACTGTGAACTGATTTGAAAATTGGTCTTAGCATGAAATTTTCCCCATTCTAAGAACTGTCAACCTCCAGCGTGGTTAAAAAGAAAGATTTCTAATCCACTATCCATCCTTCGGATGATGAGTATCACAAACCGACAACTAAAACTATCACTAAAATAGTCAGAATAGATTTCTTCAGTGTTCAAGCAGGTCCTGCGGGCTAAGCACACATGTATGCATCACACATACAGGCTACACTAGTGGCGCTAGAGGGCTGAAATATTTTACATCTACTCTTCCTAATGTTTATAAAAAATGCTTTTTTTTCAAAATCCACCTCCTTGCTCTTAAATTGGTTTTTAGACAATGATGATGATGATGATGATAGAATCGATAACAAATAAATTAAAAAAGAAATTATATTAGTATTCTGAGTTGATTAATATTTTATACCCAAGTTGGCTTTATAGTTTTCCTCCAAAGCATATTATTATAAATTAAGATGCCTAATTATGTTCTAGAACAATGTTTTTTAAAAGTACTTACTCGTGTGAAAGTAAATTTAACAACTATGTCATATGTTCAGATGTTAGCAATATAATTTGATCAAGTCAGAAATGGCAGCATCACGTAAAGAAAACTCGGAGGAAAACGAATCATAATTTCATTAAAATTTTTCTATCAAAAATAGAGTGGAACAAAGAGCAGGAATACCAAGCTGTGAAAAAAATTGATGAAAAACAGGAACAGCTATTCCAAAACAAATGAAACTGGCAGATGGGAAATCTCCACTGAACCATGTTTGTATCCCATTAAAATAAAACACCTTTTCCTTGATAGCACCACTCTATATTATTATTACAAGCTGTCTGTTGCCAAGGAAGGTGGAAGAAGTAGAAACAAGATAAGGAAGAGCTGAACGATGCAGAGCAGGTAATTCTACATCACTGTGACTATATACAACTCAAATAGATTTGTTACTATGAAAACTATAAATAAAGCAATGTACGAGGAAAATATCAAATAGGTAGAAACATTGATGGATAACATGAAGAAGCACAAGATCTTCTTCAAGTCATTTTTTTTTTTCACCAGCATCTTTTTAATTGTGTTGGTTTTTATCAAAGCATTTTTGGCTGATATTTTCTTCATTCATCAAATCAAAATACAGGAATTCAAAACAAAGTTTGATTGAGACTTGCATTCCTATCTTCAGGGCTAGTGGGGGAGCCTTCCACTACCATTTGATGCCTCCCATCACTCTTGTGGGCCCTCTGGTGACCACAGAGCCCTGTGTAGGCTTTTAGTTCACTTATGCCTGAGGCGGGTTTTGTATATCCACTGTCTTAGGAATTAACTACGATAGTAACAACAAAGGCAACAAAGAGAATGACTTCAATTACCTGTACAGCTGTTAGAAAATGACTTTTCTTGAAAGGTATAGTGAGTGTAAGAATTAGAAAATGAAAGAATCGAAAGAATCCAATAACAATAGAAGATTACTTACATCTCTCTGTTATTTTATATACTCTACATATGCGTTCATCTATTCACCCTGAGAAGCAATATGGCACTTATTTACTCAGATCGTAGACTAATGCCACCGATCTGGAAGTCCATGAGCACTATCTGGCTTAAGTGGAATAACTCAACATTAAAAAGTGGTTTGACATCTTGTTTATATCATGAGATACCAAAAGCAAAATAATCTTCTAATAGTTAGACATATGAGGGGCTAGTTGAAAGTTCCTCGACTAGGCCAAAAATATTTAGAATGTTCAAAAGATCAACATGCTGAAACATCTTTCACAGTCCATTTGCAACCCTTAAAACTTTGGTGGTCATAGATCTAGCTGTCCTCGAGTTATTTGATGATAGACAGATGGACTGAAAAGACATGGCAAATTATAATAATCTTGGACTAACATTTGTCTGGCCTTGAAATGCTTGTGCCTTTCAAAAACTTACGCTTGACCCAAAGAATGTTTGCCACAAAACTTATGAAACATTTCTAGAGGTCTCGATAGCAGAATAGCCTTGTTCCATACAAGACATGATGCAGATCAGAGAGACGTTCTCACAAAATGTTGCATAACATGAGACAAATAGATAGCATAAAACCTATTGGCAGATTGATTAAATAATCTAGGTTACAATATGCTTCAGCTGCATGTTTATTGCCATGGAACAATACAATCTCAGTGTATAAAGTTGGGAAATTTTCTGATGCCACCTTGTATAATTTGGAGCAGAATCCTTATCCACCAGATGATTTTAATGCATAAAGGATGAGAGAAATTGCAAATATTATGTAAGGAATCAACCAGACAAAAAGATTGGTTGATTTTGTTGAAATATGAAATGTTTATTCACATCCTGTCCAGAAAGTTTTGATTGGAAGTGACTATAGTTTCTTGTTTGCAGACGTACAAGCTAATACACATATTTATGGAAATGTAATAAGATTAGCCTTTGCAGTCAATAATTGAACAATCGTAGTGTCACAATTTGAAGTCATGTAAAAATTCCATGGAAGAATAAATATGATCTGAAAAAATTCCTGTTATGACATCAGTGGCATTTTCCAAAGGAAAACATCAAAAATAGAGTAAAATACATCTAAAAAAATCTAGACTCTGGAATATCTAGTTGTTATTAATCAACCTGTCAGAATGAGGCCCCAAAAGCTCAAAAAGTTTTTTTTCCCTAAAAATGAAAATAAAAATTGTTAGAAAGGGTCCAGTCAAATACAAATGCCAATTTACTAGTGTGCAGACAAAAAGGTATGGCCAGGAGTGCTGGAACACACAAACATATAAATAAACCCACAAAAATAAACATGCACATATAAAAAAAAGGATCAAATCATTTGCCATCTCTGATGGCTATGGTTGCTTGATAAGGCATTAGATGGAACAATAATCCTGTTGTAGCATGAGATCAGCATGAGGTGAAATTGAGTGCCTTTTTGTTGTGACCTCTGTTGAATGTAAAGACTAAATTTAGACAGAAGAGACAGATAAAATGGAGAATGCTACCGATATGAGCAGACCGATACGAAGAGGGAAGAGAGGGACAGAGGCTTATCCATCAGTTGAAGTTTTCATCCATGCATTATCTTTCTGCTTCTTCCCGTGGCATCACTTTTTAATGATCAACATTCCATTGAAAGACATCAGATCAGTGTGAAGGAAAAACAAAAAAAAGGAAAAAAATCGTTTTTCATAAAATGTCGTTTTGATAACGAGTCATTCCGATAAAAAAGTCTTTTGATGAAAAGTCATTTAGATCAAAAATTGTTCGATGAAATGTCATTTGATGGAAAGTCGTTTGATAAAAAATAGTAGTACCATTTGCTTCTCTACCAGTTCATGTTTTAAAAATTAGGGGTCTCTCTCTCTTTCTCTCTCAGTAAATGAGATTTTTTTATATTTTGTATTTGCCTTATTATTCCAGTGAGGGTATAAGATGAGTTACATCAGCAGTTTCACAATGTGCATTCTCATCCAAGGCCTTTTTTCTCAGCTGTACCTATACTCCCAGAAGTTACCTTCTAAAGACCCTGTTCAATCCAACCTACTCAATAATGTGGTAAAGTAATAGAAGTACTAATTTAAAGTAAGTAAAATGGAACACAAGGATGTGATCGGAAATGAACAGAAAACAAAGTATGATAATAAATAATGAAAAGAAACTGGATCTTCTTTCTGAATTCATAATTGAAGAGATCCAAAGTATATACAGAGTTTAGCAAATTATTTGAAAGGGCTTGTTTATTTGTGTAGACTGATGTTCTTAGGCCCTAAGTAGAAAAAATACGAGACATCCCTATTTTGCATAAATGATTTTACCATAGCCTACATGTATACCAGAAGTTATTATCTGGAAAATTATCTAAAACTATCTCGAAAAATAGATCTTATCTTTGTGTAAAAATTATTAAAAAAAAAATTGATCTTATATCTGTAAAAAAGTACCAGCACAAGATTAGGACACTGTTGGACCAAAATGACACTTTTTTTGAAAAAACAAAAAAGACCATTTTCAGGTAGTGCAAAGTGGCATATTCATGCAAATCTTCTTGGTTGTAGCCCCCCAAATTGAACCAGCAGCACCCAGACAAGCGTAGAGAGGAGAATCTGTAGCCCATTTGGATAGTTGGTTGAGTGGGCCATTTGTGGAGCTACAGTGTTTCGATGAATAACCTGTGCTTCTAGAGTATTAAAATCTATACCAACTCTCATCACTGAATGCTTTTCATTTAGTTCCGTTTGGAAAGGAAAGACAAGACAGTGAGTTGATGTGAGAATATAAATAAGTGGGAAATATTTTGAGGAAAGATATCTGAGAACGAATTCTAGTTTACGAAGTCTAGATTGAGATTTTAGATACCATCTTTAAAAAAGATTATGGTAAGCATGTTGCTTATTTCTGAGATGTTAAATTTAGAGAGCAGAATTGTTAAATAAATATGATCTTCCAAAGATAAATCAACAACTCTTTTTTTAGAAACTGTCAACCAAAACTGTCATCATGGGTTTCTCGCAGTTTTTGACTTGGTCCAGCTGACTGGCTGGTGGACTGGCTGGCTGGCTGGCTGGCTGGTTATGTATGTATCTATCACGTGTACAATTAGTACCAATGGAGTGATAGGGCTGAAATTTAAACGTTTACTCCTCATTATGTTAATTTTTTTTTTCTATTAATTCCACCCCCCAAATAGATTTTTATGGGAAGAAGGTTGAGTGCGATTTAAGTTTATGCTAAATTGGTCACTAGTTTGTATTTGCTTGTTTTTTTGAAAATTCAGACTTTTTAGTGATTACTGCCCAACAAAAAGTGAGTAAACTATTCATTGATCAGTCCCAACACTGCATGCTGTTAGAAGATGTTGGTCATGTGACAGTTTTTATTGAGTGACTAACCAGACCTGTTCTATTTTTCTATTGAAACTTGGAAAATGTTCAACATTTCTAAAGTTCTCAATGCTTTTCTTATCAATTTTACTCACATCTTTTTTTGTCTCTCTTTAAAATCATCTTCTACAAGTATTTATGCATTCTTATTCAGTACGATGATTACACAATCTCCTCTGAAAACTTAAAAGCTCCAAATTTTTTTCCATGTATGTCAGCTGAACACCAAAACATGGGTGTTAAATCTCCATCTTCAGACAGAACTTCAACTTTGACGAATAAAAATTCTGCTGCTTTCATATTGCTAAATTAATGCAGAAGTAGTTAAACATTTTGGCCATTTTTTGGTTACTTTTGGAGCCATTTTTTGGTTACTTTTGGAGCAGCTTTTTGGTGTTCTTTGGCCATTTTCTTATTTAACATTTTTCTTTTGCTTTTTGGCCATCAAAATAGTGCTACAACATTTCTTTTACTTGGCAACATTGATGGTCAGTTTTTTAAATTTCTTTCTGCTAACACTCCATGCCAAAGCTTACGTTTGCAAGAATACATGACCCGAACTACTGAATAGTCTCACTGCTCTTGCTAGTTTAACGTGCCTCTAATGCTCACAGATATTTTGTTTGAAGTTTGGTTATTTTTTGACTTTGAAAGTGAAAATCTTAAAAAGAACTTCAAATTCCTCAACTGGTAATAGTGAGAAGCAGGGAAGGAAGCATCTGTTTTTGCTGAAGCTTGATCATGGTGTATTTATGCTGGGTCTTTGTGAAGATTATTATGATGAGGAAACTATCTCCATGTTTGATTCAAAGAAACAGAATGATAAGTTGCTGTGATGAACTGGAACTAACATGAAAGAGGGAAAGAATTGCACAGGGCAGAAAACAAAAAAAACCCCAAAGATCTTGACGGTGTCAGTGATTGAGTGGGTTTGAGAATAAGTGAACATATGCCACTGACTGCCTTAATGCGAAAAAGCAACAAAAAAAAATTTCCACAAGGAATTGAATATAAAAGACGAGCGTGAATATCCGGTTGGTTGCAGAAATTTAAGAAGCGTAAAATATCTACGATTTTAAAATCTGAAGAATTCTGTATCCCAAAAAGTGTCTGCTCCCTAGAGTTTCAGATAAGAGATTGTGTACCCATACCAGAGGGATGCTGAATTACAGATTTTGTATGATTAGATTATTTTATAGGCATGGATGCATACCATTGATGGTACTAAATAGAATGAGAATAAGATAGCATCAAATGAATTGATGGTAGTTTACCTCTGTTGAAAAGGAATATACGTATTCAGTCACGTCCATTCTTTCTTCTCTTCATTCATCTCATTGTTCATTTGCTTGTTCGTCCCTCCACATTATATCTCCAAAAGAACTGAATAAATTTCAATGAAATTTTGTGAAAATGTCGGCAATGAGATAATAAAGATGTGGTAAGAATTTGGGGCAGATCCTGGGATTCTTTTCTGATTTTCCATTTTTCTTCAATAAAATTTGTGTACATGCTCATGACTGCCCACATGATATCTCAAAAGGTTATGGATGAGTTTCTATAAAAATCTGTGGAGGAGTGGACAGTAAGCTGCAGGAGAACTGACTGAATTTCAGAGCAGATCCATATACAATTATCCCCCCTACGTCGTAGTTATATGTCCATACAAAATCATATTATCAAAATTTCATGCCTGTTCACACGATATCTCCTAAAGTTCCCAATGGATTGCCATGATATTTTGTGGAAAGGTAGACAATAGGCTACAGGAGAACTGATTACATTTTGGAGGTGGATCCACACACAATTACTCCCCCTGATAATGGCATATGCAGAGATATGTGTTTGCTGAGTTCTTTTAGTTCTTTCTAGTTACTATATGAGTTTGTAAGTATCCAACCACTTGATGTTAATAAAAATAATAACTTACCTAGGGCAACAGTGCCTCAGTCACCTTCAAAATACCTCCCCTGGGACTTGACACACTTAATCAAGGATCCCTTTCACTTCACAAAAAATATCCAGCATGTCATATTTCAGGATTGCCATCAGCTATCTTGTCACATTCTTCTAATCTCATCCACTGTATGAAAACTCCTCCCATTTGAATGTCCAGAAGCCAGGTGTCTAAAGGAGCCAATTATGGACCATAGGGTTAGGGCCTACAAAGGAAAAGCCTTCAAAAGAAGTGAAGAGCGGGCAGGCCTAGTAATTGTGAATGTGGCTGTCACACAGTACAGAAGCTCATTCAATAGCATCCAACTGCTGACTAAAAAGACCCCATGGGAGAGTGCCTGTCCGCGGATGTGACGTAAGGTCTGCCAAGTAACATCAAAGTTGCACAACTGGTTCTTGGGGTATTCAGAATGGCTGGATACTTTCCAAACAGATCTTGCATTGTAAAGTTTATGATATCTTTGTGTCAGGTTGAAAACACTACACATGTTACCAAGTATTTGAAAGGCTGAACATAATAAGAGTTTAAAGCTTAACAAGAATATCTGTACTTTGTATGAATATATCACCGTAGCCAGTTGGTGTACTTGAACTAATTATTCAAAAAATTATCTAAAAAATAGATCTTTTATCTCAGTTCGTGTAAAACAAATAGATCTATTATCTATAATTATCTTCAAAAATATCTTCTATCTAAAATCATCTAAGAAGGATTCCATGTACAGTATCCAAATAATAGATCTTTTATCTGAAATCATCTCAAAACACACATGTTTTATCTAATGATCTAGAAAATAGATCTTATATCAAAAACTATCTAAAAATATAGATGTTTTATCTAAGAATATAGATTTTTTTAGATTGTGATACAGTCATGCATACCTTTTAGACCTGTGGCCCAAAAAGGTGACTAGGAATGTCCAGACACATATACACACACACACATACATACATACACAGATGAGCAAAGAGAGAAGAATCTGTAGACCGCTTGGTCAGTTGGTTGGTTGGTCAGGCAGACCATTTATGGAGCTATAGTGATTTGATAATTATTTATTTCTACTGATATGTGAGTCACAATATTAGAAAATCAGTTTTATTTAACCCACACCCCATGAGGACAGAATGTGATTCAAAGTTGGTTTTAATTTGGGGTCGTACACATGTATGTACAGTAGTATTACCTTTGTGTTGAGAGCCTATCAAATTATGTAACAAATTACTTGTTATTTATAAACAGACTCACAGGCAAGATTCTTTGTCCAAATTCAAACATATGTTGCTTCATATAAAGAACTGTGGGAAGTGATGAAACATTTTTTTCAGATCTCATGCTGTGGACTCAAGACAATGATTATCAGAAAAATTTTGTTTCATTTCACTGCCCTTTGTTTTGCTTTCATGGCCCCTTGACACCTTATTACATATGTTTGTCACTTGGATTATATTGCGGATTATATGTTAGACTCGGATTATATTGCAAATTGTTGGGTAAACAATTCTAATTCAATAGGTAGCCATTTTATTCAACTTGTGAAATTCTTTTTAAGTCAGTCAAAGTTGGTTGATAAAAGGAAAATAGATATTGCCCCAAAAAACAAAAAAAACTAACATTTTATGGAAGTACGGTAGGAATAAAAGTCAATTGTATTGACATATATAAGTAAGTTGACAATTGCAAATTCTTAAATATAATTTATATCAATTTCATCACTGTTTTTATTGTTATTTATATCTTTGTTTTATGATTCTTTCTAATCATTATTTATTATTTTTTCATAGCTTCACTTTTTATTATTTTTATCATTGTTTTTGCCTTTGTTATTTTTCTGACTTTAAGCTGTTTCCAACATGTTCAGATTTGTGATGTGTTCCTGTTGACGAGAGGAAAATAATATCACCTGACACTCAAGGATTACTGGATGTAACTTACACCTGTGGTTGTGCAAGAGATATACAAGCTTAAATAGTGTGATAAAATCGACCAAGATTAAGGTCCTAGAATGAATAATTTATGGAATGGATAAAAAATAAAATGAAATAACAAAATTCCATTATCTTTAGTCAAGCTCACAACTCATGAAAGTGAAGAGTTTTACAATCTGGTTCCACAAAAACTCGGCCAAAATGAATTGAAGAATCTGTGCTACATTTTTGTATCTCCGAGTGTAGCCTAAATAATTATTCAGTCATTTATGCTATAATTAGTGAGAAAAATAATTAGTCTGGAGATGTTCACAGTAGTTTATACTTCATGGAAATTGATTGGGATTGATCAATATACGTTCAAGGATGGGTTAATCACTGTTAATTTGATAAATGATGGCCAATCCAATCAATTCAAATTGATTCTCCAATTCATCGAACTGAATGTAAAGATTATCACCTTTATCGTTATTGCCATTAATTTGTACGTCTTGACTTTCCACACCAGATGTGTTGGCTAACTGTCAAAAGAAATGAAATGACAGTAAGTCTCCTGAATACAGCACTTTGCTCAGTATCATGGCGTGAGAGTGATAACAAGAATCATTTTTTATCACTCTCTCCTTTCTGTGTCACATTTTTAAACTTTCATCATAACTCACTGATTCTCAAAGTGTGTGCTGCATCATCCCCAGGGGTGTTGGGGTATATATGAAAATTTCAATAGTTCTAGGCAATTGTAGTTTGATGTCCTGATGCAGGGTGATGATGATAGGGTGCGACATCTAACTAACACATCATGAATCGCAATGAAAGTGTGATAAAAATAAATTATTTTGCAAAAATTGATGTGGGACAGAAGATGAGAGTGACTGTCTTCAGCTTGATTGAGAAATTCTGTGCTGAACAATAGTCTGACCTATCCCACTAGCAAATCTGATCATTTAAAGAGGAAAAAAATATAGAACAGGATCCAAATTACACTATTCATTATTTTTTCACCAAACCAAGCATATGTAAAAAATTCATGTACTAAAGGTGCTATGATTCAAAAAAGTTTGGGAACCCCTCTCATAACTCAATGACCTTTTCAGACTAGCATTCATATCTTTTTATTTTTATCAGGTTGAATTAAGGTATAAAAAGCAGAAGATTGAAGATTTACTGTGGATTTCTTGTTGTAAAGTTGATAAAGCTTCTTTATTTATCCTCATCAAAGAGAAACAAGGTTCAGACAGAGAAAATAATGCAATGATTATAAACAATGCCTATCTATCTTTCCAAATATCGTTTGGACAATTGAAACCCATTTTTGTGTACTTGATGTTGTTGACACAGCATTTCAGCCAATTAATTCTCCAGCCCTGTGACAAGCCGAAAATGACTTAGGTCTATGGAGCCATACTAGCATCTCCATTAACAGCTTAATGGAGATGTAAATGTTGTGTGCAAAAGTGACGCATTTCCCTTTCAATCTAGAAGAGGGCCTGGCTATGAGATTTCCACTCTCCCAAGGGATTTCCAACAATTAAATGGGGTTTCTCAAGACCTGGTTCTGTATTCTTCACTGCTGAAGCCTCAAATTTTGGTATGTGGAAGATGTAGATGGACGCAAAGATTCTTCACAACAGTTCTGGATAGTCACATAATAGAAACTGTCAAGTTACTAACATCTTCTCGCAGCAGGCCATGTTGGGGGTGATCATTTAAAAAATGGGGGAAAAGGGTGGTCAATAAATAAGTCATTTCTCTCACCTTTTGTTGGGCAGTGATCTTCAAAAAAAGCGTGAATTTTCTAAAACATGAGCTTGAATGCTGATGGATATAAACTAAGGGATCAGTTTAGCATAAACTAACATTGTAGATTGAGCCCCCACCCCTAAAAACCTATTTGGGTGAGTGGGTGGGAGTATTTTCAAAACATAGAAATGTTTTTTCTAGACATGGTGGATAAATTTCAAAATTTTCAGTACTCTAGCTCCATTAGTGCAGCCTGTACCCATGATAGGTAAATACACAGCCAGCCAGCCAGCCAGCCAGCTACACCAACTTGAAAACTGAAGAAGTCTATATTGACAGAATTGTTTGACAGATTTTTTAACAGTAGATCATGCAATAGTGGTGGTACAATTAAGTTGCCTTGATGAAAATACTACCAGTATTGTTTATATGAAATTATGATTATAAAAATAAACACGTCTGGTTAAATACTCGATAGGGTAATCAATTATAAAATTGGAAAAAGGGGTGACATTTTTTAGGGCCGTGATTACAGAAAAGTACAAATTTTCAAAAAAACAAGCATGAATTCTGCTGGACACAAACTAAGAAACAGATTTGGCATAAATTCATTGAGAGGGGAGTGTGAATAGAATTTCAAATTTCTTCAATGAACACATGAATAGCCAAAACCCAGGAACAGTGGTTGATCTGGTCTGGCGTGGGTAGTGATGATTAATATTGCAGTCTCCAGCCCAATGCTGTTACTGCTAAGCCATACTTTTAATGTAATTACATAAGTTGGAATAGGTGGGAAGATTCTGTTCGTATTGGTAGTGAAAATCAGTCACGGTGTACGCAACCATTGCAAGGCACGTAACCCAATCAAATCCCATTTGATTGTTATGGCAGTGAATTGGAAGAGAGGAATCAAAGTTCCTGTGCAACAGAAAGGTGAAGGTTCAAGTGAGAAACCTTTTGTTGCAAGCTGTAACTGGTTCTAACAGCACAAAGCTATGCAACATTAAATTTTTATGAGCCTGGAATGTCAAGCAAGTGAATGAATTTCCTCGATGTGAGAACACCGTAATGGGTCATGCAAAATACCCAGGCCCAGTTGGTCTTTCACGCAAAGGAATGAAAGAGTCTGTAGCCAATTCAGAAAGAGATTCTATTTTCCTATATTTATTGCCAGCGATGAAAATGTTGCATAAGGCTTTTAAGCCATTCAAGGGCACTCTAATTTAGAGTGGAGCAGGAAGCAGCTGGACATCTTAAATTAAAACCTGAAGCTTTTTTTTGCTATTTGGCAAACCCTTTCTTTCTCTCAGCAAGAAATTAGGGGTTATAGCAATGAATTTATCATTGGATCCAGTTCTAGGGAAGAAAGCCTTGTTCAGGATATGTTTAAATCAAGGTGTGCTTTATTATTTTGTCCTGCCCATAAAAGAGGAATGACCTTTCGTGACTGGGATCTATTCAATAATCTTATTCATTGCTTGAACAAGCAGGAATAAAATCAAACATCGAAATTATTCCTAACCCCGGCAACCAATGTGATATCTAAACTGCAAAGGCCAGAAACATTAATTTGATCATAGTTCCTACAGTGAGTTAAAAACAGAAAAGATATTCTATTAAGCACTGCCAAAATAAATTGCTATTACTAAATGTAACCAAGTAATTTTGTAGATCAAAATCTCAGAGCATCAAACTGCAACAATGTTGGCTCTTTGTTGTTCTTTAGATGATGCTTACTGAGATCAAAGAATTGAATCACAGGTATTAGTCAAAGACCTGAACCTTGCTGAGTTAATTTCCTATTTAATCTGTTTGATCAGCGATTCAACAATAGAGTTGTTTAAAAGGTAAACCATTGTTTCTTTGATAGTTTGTTCCATAGATATTGGAGTCATTATCTCAATTCTGTGGCGAAAAAGTTTTCTATTTCTTTGTTCCTTGCAAGTCTTTGAAGATAGATCATTGCAACCCCATGTCTTGAAAGATATTGGGATTTGTGTATTGATGAAATAATATTAAACGTGTTGAACATTTGTAAGGGATATTTACATTACTTGGAGCCAGACTAATTTTCAAATTCCCAAAAGTGTTTTCTTACTTTTTACGAAAAAAAAAAAAAGAATGGGTCGATATGAGCCATCATTCCAACCAATCAGAACTCAGTAAAGAAAAATCTTTTTTTCCAACCTATCAGTTGTTGCTGGTCCTGGGATTCAATCAAAAGATATAAAAACAAGTGTCTAAATAAACAAAAACGGTTTACTCTAACAAATAGCTCAACAAATTCAGTTTCCTTTCATCAAAAGCTTCTACATCCGGGTTCATAAACTCCTCCTAAATGTACATTGGTGAGCCAAAACATTATAACCAGTGACAAGTGGCAAAAATAACAGCTGCTGTCTCAAAACAACTGCACATGTCTGAATCAGAGATGTATAATACGATGAGCTGGCCACAAGTATTTTATTCTATATGTTGAATGCCATAGTTATGGGCAAGAAGAAAGATCTAAGTGACTTTGATACACACCAAATTCTTATGGCAAGAAGACTATCATAGGGCTTTCAATCAGCAATGGCCATATGAGGGAAAAATCACCACAAGGTATTGACTGGGTAAGATGCATCGATGTGATAAATAAATGGAGGCTTTCTGCTAAGCGCAAGCCAACAGGAGGGCTGTTGTAGCACAAATTGCAGATAGCTTTAATCAAGTTCAATCGAGGAGTGTCATAATACTCAGTACATCTTGCTTGTTACGCTTCAGGCTGTGTAGTTGCAAGCCAATCAGAGTACACATTCTAACTAGTGTTCATCTAGACCTAAACCTTGTATCAATAAGAGAAGGAAGCCTAATTGAAGAGTCTTGCTTTCTCCAGAATTGGTTCGACAGAAGGCAGCGCCTGCACTGTTATCCTGGGAACGCGACTGCATCAGGATGGACTGTGTAGAAACAAGAACTTGGTGGTGACAATGTGATGGTTTGGGAAATGTTTTGCTTGGAAACACTGGATTCAGTTATTCATGAGGAAGTTACTTTGTTAAGTACCACCTATCTCAACATAATTGAAGACTAGGTACACCCCTTCATGGCAACAGCCTTCTACGACATTGGTATATTTTAGCAGGACAATGCATCCAGGTATAAAACACAAGTTGCAAAAGAATGATCTCAGGCCCCAGCCATAAATCACCCCAGATCCCATTGGGCATTTATAGGATGTGTCGGACCAACAAGTTTGCTCTGCAGAACCTCCACCACATTTGAGCAATTGAAGGACCTGTTGTTAACATCCTTTCATCAGATCCTAGAAGAATCTTTTAGAGGTCTTGTAGAGTCCAAACCTGATCAGATTAAAGCTGTTTTGTATGCACATAGAGCACAAACATCTTATTAGGAAGGTAGTCATAATGTTTTGACTCATTTATTCATATATTAACCTTTGTTTAGATTCATGCGTAAACTGAAACTCAAAATATGTATCCAACTATTATTCATGATACAATGCATTTGCCACCAAGGTTAGCAGAATTAGCTGAGATTCACTCATCCCAATATTTTAATAATAATAAAAGTGTTCCACTTCAAAGTTACAGATTGTATTGTTTCACAAGATATTCAGTTCAACATTTGGTGGTAAAAGTGGTTTCCAATGATTCAGCAGGGAGAAAGTAATCTTTTATTCAAAATCAATACATTGGATTCTGCAAATATTGAATAACACTTAGCTGATACTGCCAAAGTAATACAATCAAACATACCTCACAATAAAAATAAATATCACTGTTTATGTATATATATATATATACATTGATAAATAGCCATATAAATACACACATCCATAATTCATCAGATTTTATTCTCAAAGCTAAAATGCTATTGCATTAAAATGTGTGTATATTGAATCACCATTGCCCCACAAATGGCCAGCTCTACCAACCAGCCACATAGATTATAAATTCTTTCTTTGTTCCACTGAGTGTGTGAATGTCTCCGGGGACTTCTAGTCAAATTTTGGGGCCTTAACCTAGTATGAGTACACCACTGGGCACCATCTAGAAACAGCTCTTTTGTTTTTTAAATGAGAGGTTTTGGGGATCTCTATCGTCATTTGAACCAACAATACCCAAATCTTGTGTTGGTATTTTTTGGATCATCATCATCATCATCATCATCATCATCATCAGTCTTTCATCAGGATTTGCCAGACCTCTCTATCATGGGCGTTGCGGAGCTAATACTTTCTGAACTTGTTCAGTTTGTCTTGTCATCTCATTTTCTCCTATCCTCGGTTCTGCTTTTGATCTCTGGGAATGTTGTAAGTTGTGGTGTCCAGCAGTTGTCTGTCATTCTTGCAGTCAATTGCCATTTGGGTTTCTAAATGGATTCAATGATATCTCTGACTCCTGTTTTTTCTCTAATACACTGTTGTCTTGTGGTCTCTCCATGTGATGCTCTGCATGATTCTTTCATGTGCACATTGCATACTTCTCAGTTTGAAAGTCAGTCTCTTGGTTAGGTTTCATCTTTCAGCTCCATGGGTGACTATTGGGAGGATGCATTGGTTGTATACTCTTCTTTTACTTCCAACGTGATTGTTGTACATGACCTTTGTCATGCTGAAGATCATGTGGAGGCCAACTTTCTTGCTTTCTTCATTCAGTTTCGTTCAAGATTAGTTGGAGGTCCTAAAAGTTCTCTGCAAAAAAGATGATGTTTTCTGGAAATCTGAAGTTACTTATGTGCTCACCGTCTATTTTGATTCCTTGGTTTTCCCACTCTAGGTGTCTGAAGATCATTTTGAGGTAGACTTCAAAGAGTTTGGGTGAGCTGATATTGCCTTATCTTACCCTTTTGTGGAACTGAACGGGCTCAGAGTCTTTATGTAGCCTGATAAAGGAGCTGCTGTGATGGTATAAATGTTGAAGTCTATAAATGCTACCACAAGTGGCATTTTATATTCTGCTTGAAAGATCTATTATTTTTAGATGATTTTTTAGATAATTAATTCTGATATTGGTATGGATGTGATGTATCCATGAGTACTGCCAAGTTCCTTGCTAATAAGTGATGGAGATTTTCCAGCAACAAAAACTCCACATATAGCTCAGAAATGGCTAAAATTGCAAACCTATCTGTTGTCACTGATAACAGAAAATTTGTGCTGTTGGGAGTTAAAAGTTCACAGAAGACTCTTTCTTCTTCTACAATGTGAAAGGATGTCTAAATATTATTAGTTCAGAACGAAATCAAAAGTTATCTTATTAACAAGTAATCTGATGATGTTCTGAATATAATGAGATATTTCAAGAATGCCTATATTCGGGATAATCCTTTGAAGGTTTAATGAACATTATTGCACACTCAGTTATCAAATCTCTATAGCCCCAACAAAGTGGGCTACTGATTCTTTTCCTTGAAAGTGTTTGTTTCTATGTGCCTATCTATATATTTGTGTGGGTGTGTGTAACAATGCCTAGATCTTGTGCTGGTAATTTTTAGATAATTTTAGATAAAAAAATATTTTTTGTTTAGAAAATTTTAAGATAATTTTAGATAAAACATTTTTTTTCTTAGATAATTTTAGATAAAAGATCTTTTTTTTCAGATAATTAGTTCTGGTACATGGGCAGGGTAAGGGGATTCATTCATGCAAACTACTGATATATCTCAATGAATTTCAATTTGTAAGCCTTCCTAACTCAGTATTAGGGCATGAAAAACTCAATACTTCGAACAATGAATTATTCTAGCACTATGAAGTAGGTGGTACTAATTCAAACGTAAACTCATCAATCTAATACCTTACTATTGACCTACTTGGTATTAAGAAAAATCGATAGGTATTCAACCTCAATTTAAACATAATTTGAAAGTCGATTGAAAAGTCAACAATTTTTTCAAACATCGAAGACTTCCAAGTATTATGAACTCTATGGAATTCTGGAAGAAGGCTGACCCAGCAGGGACTAAGAAGTCTACAAGCAGTAGCATCAATGGTCAATAGGTATATGCGTGTCAATACAGAATACACCTATTTCGAATCAAAACAGAGAGAGAGAGAGGGAGAGATTGAGAGAGAGAGAAAGGGTGAGAGAGAGAGAGAGAGATTATAACTAGTATATTTTGATAATAAAGACTATCAGTAGATTATGTAGGAGTGAATCCAGGATTTCAAAATAATCAGTTGCACAAAAAAAAACATAAATGAAAAAAAAATCAAATTTCAAACATCTACAGGGAGAAAGTAATTTGTGATCTCGCATTTTTCCCTCACATTTGAGTCATAGCTTTTTTGCCCTAGAATCGACAAGAGAATCAAGTGAAAGGATTAATCAAAAAAATTTAACTCAGACCCAAAAAATAAAATGAACTTTAAAAAAAGAGAATAAAGACTTTTCATTTAGACAAAATGGGAAAAAAAATGAATTTTTTCTTCAATGGTAATTCATGATTACTCAAGATTATTATTTTTTCTATTCATGGAATTTCTCTACTTAAATATTTGAAAAAAATTGTTTTCAATTGTTCTTTGCTCAAACGAAGGGGGAGTATGATGACCCCTTAACACACTACTCTTAGATTTGTATTTACAGTTGATGTTGCTAAATTTAGTATATTTCTTGTTTTGGTTAGGTGAAAATTAGTGTGGTCAATTTTTACCAATTTTCTAGCCATTTCAAGCATCTTTATGGTGTATTTTAGCCACATTTTGGCCCTTTTAAACACATTTTGACGATCTGACTCTAGCAAAAACATTCTTTTGTTTCGGCAATACTGCTTGCAGTGCATGTGTTACCTTGAAATTCTGTTTTGCCTGTTTTTATCTTCAGCAGCATTTTCTGTTCATTATCCTCTAAAGTACTGCACTAATCAATGATTCCCGAAGTCAGAGTGAAAAACATTTCTCTAATGATAAATTAAGTGGAAGAAATACTTTATTTTCAGAGAGCAAATAAGGACTAAGCACTGTTTTTATTTTCAAATGACATATTGCTTCAATCACCCAATCAATAAACTGCAAAAACAGATTCATTCTAAATGGCCAATCAAGAAACAGCAATCACACAACCAATCAGAAAGCTTTGATGGTCAATTTATTTCCCAATGACTAATCAGAAGTCAACAGTCACATGTTTATTTTCAGGAGCCAAAATAAAATCGATTTTCACTCCACAAATCAATGAAATGAAACTTCCAAAACAGCTACAACAGAGCTGTTGACTATGAAGGTGGGCTTTTGAAATTGAAAGATGTCCAAAAAGTTGCTTATCTTCAGTGATATCTTGCTTGAATTTCATTCTGAAAGCTTTCCGGTTGCCAGACATAATGTCTCACACTCTTTTACATTGCTGGCAAAAACATCCCTTCAGCCATACTGAATGAAAACATGAAGTATTGAATTGTACAATGAGAAAATAAAGTTTCCAATAAGTACAAACACCTGCAGAGGGTGTGTGAATAGATGAGTGCAGAAAATTCAAATATCATAATGTGGACTATCAAAAATAGTTGATCCTCAAACCTAACATTGCAATAATAAATAAATAATATCTGTACATCACTGTAGGGCCTGTTTGTGCCAGGACTAATTATTTAAAGAATTATCTAAAATTATCATTAATGATAGATTTTTATCTAAAATTATCTAAAAAAATACCAGAACAAGAGTTGGGCATTGTTGGTCCAAAATGATCATAAAGATCCCCCAAAAGCCCTTTATTTAAAAAGAAATGTTTCTACATACTACCTAACCATGTAAATTTTCATATTTAAATACTCCAATATGTGACCAGAAGCCGCTGAAGACACACACATACACACACTTAAATAGACACAGACATCAAGAAGAATCTGTAGCTCATTTGGCTGGCTGGTTGGTTGGGCCGTTTGTGATTCGATTTCTAAATAAGAGAGATTAACTAGTTTGATCCATTCAAATTCTATCAATTTTTGATGGTTTACTTTTTAAAAAACTTTCCTTAAATCTGGGTGAAACTGACCAGTAGCAAATAAGTGATGATTTGGACAGGATTAGGAGATATTTGTTCCATGATGCCCGTGATAGAAAGATCTGTTGATACTTGGAGAAGGTGTATTTCCATTAACAAAAATTGAAAGGCTGATAATTATGATAATGATAGATTGTCAGTGAATTGAGTCCTTTGCCATTTAGATCAAGAAATCAACTCACTTACAATTCATCATCTGCGTGATCATAATGATAATTATCATTTTTCAACCTAAATGTTTATTGGAATAACATTGTATGCTCTTTACTTGAGATATTAAGATGTATAACATGTTGAGTTCAGTATTTTTATTTTAGATGCACATATGAGATAATTATACATATCAGGATTGTACAGTAGTACTGTGGTCTTCATATGATTAAGTTGAGTTCTTACATAAAGTTTTAATTATAATAATGACCATTTCATCTTTCTGATAACTTTTGTAAAACTGACCCAGTTATCTTCCAATGGACAAGGACTTTTATATTAAAGTGGTTAACAGTTGCACTTGCCTCATTCTACAGTTAATGAGTCAAGGAAGAATGTTTGGACGAAAACCTTGCTCCAAAATATTAAATACATTGCATTTATGATGTGAAAGAATTTCAATAACTGTATCAAATTATTGTTGACATTCAGAAAAATACTCCCTGCTTTGCCCAGGTGGTATAAAAACCAGCTTTTGCTAAGGTGTAATAAAAATTAACACCCTTTGCACACCATAAAAATACTCACTATCATTTGCTCTAAAATAAAATTACAACTATGAATATTAACAGATATTTTTTCTCTCTTTCCACAACATAAATTTCTTCATTTTATTAATTATTGAATACTTTTAACCCTCTTCTTATTTTTTCAATTGTTTTTATCGCAAATTAAATTGATAATAAAAAGAAGTCAAAAATTAATAAAATATTGGGATACAATATTTCATCTAATAATAAGAATAAATAATAAATTTCTCTCTTTTTTCTTCCTTCCAAAATATTATTAATTGCTTCACAGAGAAATACATTGAATATAACCAGAAATAATTATCTGATAAATTAAGCATTGGACTGTAAAATTCTTTGAGGGCCGGTGTTTAACTTGCATCGTTCCGATGGGAATGAACTGTGATAAATGCAGTCTGAATTTTTGAGATAATGTATTAGAAACCAACAACAACTGTCACAAAAACTGTCAACATAGGTTTCTTCAGTTTTCAAGATAAAGCAGCCGATTAACTTTGTATGAATCACTTGTGGAGGCCACACTGGAATTTAAGCCTTTACTCCTTGATTTGTTGACACAAGGTGTTTTTTTTTTGTTTAACTAAAATTCACCCTAAATGGGTTTCTACTTTTTTTTTCTATTTAAGATGTGAATTTTTGCTAAATTGAATCCTTAGTTTGTGCCTATTTTTTTTGAAAATTCAGAAGTTATTGTGATCACTGCCCAAACAAAAAGTGATAAAAGTGACTTTTTCAATGATCACCTTTTTCCTGATTTGTTTAATAGGTCTCCACTAACACAGCTTCCTGCCAGAAGACCTTGGTTTCATGACAGTTTCTGTTGAGTGACGAACCAGACCTATTCTTTTATATTCCAAGAATTATGCTAACTAGTATCTTCATCTTCTTTGTTTTTGTCAAAAAATACAATGAAAAACAGGATACTATAATTCCCCAAATATAACCTGCACTTTTTTCCCAACATTTTTAACTAAAAAATCCAGCTGTATATCATCTGAAGAAACATAATTGTTGGAAATTTTCCAGCTCTGTTGATGCCAGTAATGGTGGTAATTTATAATAAAAATACTCTTTTAATCACATTTTTTCAGGTAATTAAAATAATGAAATTATGAAAATATAGGTTTATCTAAAATTACCTTTTTCTATCATTTTATGAAATATTTTTACAAAAAAATACAAAAATACACAAACAGTCACAAAATAGAATACTAGCCCTAAGCCAGTATGAAATTATGCAATGCTTGAGAGGGATTAGTGAAGAATCATTGTGTAAACTACTGTCTCCACCTTTTTGTGATACTTATTGTTGTGTTTGTATCTGTGATCGAGTGGACAAGCCAAGAGAAAGAGGAAAAGAAAAATAGCCAAATCAAAGAATGGTTAGTTTGACTAAGGATTGCAATCTTCTTTTGCAGACTCTCTGGGGGTCAAATATTAATTTCCCCACACACATAAATCTCACCTTGACAACACACACACACACATTCTCCAGCTGAATTTTGTGAGCCATTGAATTTTCTCTTATACACTGACTTTTGCATTCACACACATTTTCTTGTACAAGAAGTCATTGTGGATTATATACAAGGAATGAATTTTTCATTCAGGATTGAACCTTGATCAAGGCTGTAGATTTTCTATAGGGCAGCGTATTATACAAAGGGAGATCACAGTACTCAATTGAGCAATTCATGAAATGAAGAATGGATTTAATTCTCGGCTTCATTGTGCTCGGTGATCTCCTGAAGAAAAGAGTATTCAGATTTATGACACGTAAATGTACCATTAGAATATTAACAAGATTGGTCACAGCATAGAGGATAGATTGATCAATGCTTTGCACTTAAATTCATATATAAGCAAAATCTAAATCACAAGCCAGTACCATTAGTTAATGAGAGTCTAAAGTATACGGTTAATTACACTGGTCTTCATTTCCCAATACGATTCAGTTTGATGAGTGAGATGGAGGACAACTGATAAGACAAGACTGGCTGCTTCAGGGTCAAACTCAACTCTGACAAGCGTTTCAGCTTGGCTTAAAAGTTTTGAAAATATTTCAACTTTTGTGAATACAGTTTTCATTCAACTGGAAAAGATCTTTAAATTTGGTCGTGGAAGGAGATTTCGTACAATGGTATTAACAATTGTTAACCAAGACTGTCATCAAAACTACAACAATAGGTTTCTCCAGTTTTCAAGTGGGTCTGGCTGGTTGACCATTTAATGTATGTATATATGCATTTATCAAGCATAAAGACCGTACCAATGGAGCAAGAGGGCTCAAAATAAAACATTTACTCCTTATTATGTCTAAAAAAGAAATAAGAAAAAAAATATCCTTACAAAGTAGGTTTTTAGTGAGGGGTGTTCAATTTACGATGTAAGATTATGCTTAATTGGTCACTTGGTTTGTGTCTGGCAGTATTCATGCTTGTTTTTGAAAACTTTGACTTTTTTAGTGATCACCATCCAACAACAAGCGTGAGAAACTATCTATTCATAGATCAAAGCCTTTTCTAATTTTAATTGATCACCTGCAACACAGAATTCTTCGAAAACACATTGGTCATGTGATGGTTTCTATTGAGTGATGAACCAGGCCTGTCTTCAAATTTTTCAAGATAAATGGCATAAAAACAGAATCAATTTTAGGTGTGGTTTGAGACAATTCCAGTTATAAAATGATTAACAAATATGGCAAACTTTACCCCTCATTTTCTTTATAAATCTTCTGGTGGGGTCGAAGTAAAGTAGCATATCAAATTTCAGCCTCCTGAATAACTGAGAAGGGTTTTGATTTTGGTGAGGGTTATTGATGATGTCATAGTCATTATCTGCGGAAAAAAATGTCAAACTCCAATAAATACCAAACTACTCAAAGATGTTTCTGAGATGATTTTCCCAAGTTTCAACTCTGAACTTTATGCATGCTTTGGGAGCCTGGATGTAATTATGTTAACTTAGCCGTTTATCTAACCAGTAATACTAGGATTTATAAAACATGCATCAAATATTCATTCATTCTAATGATCACATAGTCACACAGCAGGTACTAAAAGCATTCAGGTCTGGTTAGTCACTCAATAGAAACTGTCTCATGACCAACATCTTTTGACAGCATACGATCTTGAGGTGATCAACTAAAAATTTGGAATAAATAATTATCAATGAATAAGTTATTTCTCTTTCTTTTTGTTGAATCACAAAAAAATTTGACTTTTCAAAAAAACATGTAGGCATGAAGTGGTTAACGATTTTGCATAAACTTACATTGTAAATCACCCCCCCAAAACAATCAAAACAAAGCAAAGAAAAGAACAAAACAAACCAAACAAAACAAACAAAAAACACAATACTATTTTGACCAGCTATTTTCAAAAACAAAAAAAATGCTTTTCATAGACATAAGGAATGAGTATTTAAATTCTTAGCCCTCTAGCTCCAGTGGCGCACCCTGTATGCATGATGCATACATACATACATACATAGCTAGCTAAATCAACCAAATAGTCATATAGCAAATACTAAAATCATTTATAGAAATCCATTGGAAATTATTTTGGAAAATCTTTCACCTTAGCAATGCTTAGGAAATTATTTCACTGTACAAAAGTTATTTTAAAATGTGCTTTTTATGTAACCTTTGACATGACAAGAGGATTTATTGAGCAAAATTACATGTAAAGAGCACCTAATGAGGATTGAGCACACGACAGAAGTTGGGGTTTTCTAGTCCAGCAAGTCAATAATCACACCATAGTGAGGATCATCATATACCTGCACATACATTTCATTACTCATATGCAAGTGGAAGTGGATGTGTGAGTATGGGAATATGTGAGTGTGTACATATGTGCATGTGAGAGTGTGTGCATGTGTATGTACATGCATAATTTGTTAGTGCATTCATGTAAAATTCCAAAGACTATGAAAAACCTTATGGGACCATTCCATGGATGCTAACCCTTCATCTGCTCAGGCCAAGTGACACAGATGGACAAAGCAGAGTTGGCTACGATTAATTGCCTATCTTCATGTCTTTCACAACCTCCGACTGACCACCTCTGACACCATCAGTGTCCGGGAAGTGCCCAGTCACACCACGCCAATCTGTTATCTAAGCAGACCTCACAGTATGACCTAATGTGTGTGATATTGACATTGTCACCTCTCACCCTGTTGGTTCAACTGTCATTCTTTTCCTCTTTCCTGTGAATTGAATTTGCTTCTTCTTTACAGCATTAGGGCCACAGGGAATTTAACATGACCCCTCCACTGATCTTCCTGAACCCTGCTGCCAGCTTCGAGCTGACCACAATCATCCACTCCCCTTCGCAGAGACAATGAGCTCAATTTTCAATGGAGAGGGAACATGCAAGTCAGGTTTCCATTGGAGAATTAGTGGATTACCAACTGATCAGATATGAAGAAGAAGAGGATTGTGGTGAGGGTATTGGTGGTCAGAAAATAACGGCTTATTGTCCACTTATTTTTGGCTCAATACAAAGGCTTTCAAGGCTAACTACGTGTGACAAAGATGACCAATTGCAATCTCCTTGATCAATAATCTTTTTTTTATGTCTCTAAATGGACGTGACAGTCTTATCACCTTGGTACAGCCTCTCCTCGCTGCTTGATGGATGCTTGGACTAATTTGTTTCCCAGAATTAAAGTGGCATCATCTTTGATATGAAAAGAAAAAAAATTGCTCAATACAATTCACAATAACTTGATTCCTCTTTACAAAATGTCTTGAAAATTTTTCATGGTTTCAGATTTCCCTTTTAATATTTTTAACCATGTGAAATGCTCTTATCAATTCATTGCAGATTTTCTTTAAAACTTAAATATCAAATTACTTCTTGATAGGCACATAATGCTATTCAACTTTTGTCATCACATATTAGATTGTTTCATCAACCAGAATACCAACTTTTTTTCTGAATATATTTTTGATTGCACCAAGGGTTTCTTGATTATAACATGTTTTATGAAAATTAACAGCCATAATTTTATGAATACTCCATTTTTGTTATCATTTGTTTAGAAATAATAGCTGAATATAACAATAGAAAGACCACCAAGAAATATTTTTCACTGGACCCAACCAATATTAAATTTGGTTCTGTTTGTCAATATCTGCTATAAGCAAAAGCAATCTTTTTGACAGAGTGAGTAAGAATAGAATTGCAGAGAATGTATTTATTTTGGTAATTTTTTATTCACATGGTTATCATTTAATGGTGATTAGATCTTGACTCATTGTGTCAATCAATAAGATCCCATTATTCCTAAAAAGTAAAGTATACAACCAATGCATCCTCCTGATAATCACCTATGGAGCTGAAGCATGGCACTTAACCAAGAGACAGACCCGCAAACTGAGAACCATGCAATGTGCACATGAGAGAATTATGCTCAACCTCACATGGAGAGACCACAAGATAGCACAATATATCCCGGAGAAAACGGGAGTCCAAGACATTGTAGAACCCATTAAAACCTCAAATGGCAATGGGCTGGCTATGTTACAAGAATGGCAAACAACCAACAGACAACATGACTTACAACATGAATCCCCAGAGATCACATGCACAATCGAGGCAGGTAGAGTACTAGATGGAGAGATGAATTAGACAAATTCAGAAAATATGTGCTCTGTGATGCCCATGATAGAGAAGTGTGGCAAATCCATGGAGAGGTCTATATCCAACGTTAAGATACTGATGATGATGATGATGATGATGATGATGATGATGATGATGATGAGATCCTGGCTGAATTAACAACTAAGTCACGCCCTGAACAGGAACTTGAATTTAGAGTTGCAATTAACATGTTCTCATTTATGTTTTAGAGTAAAAAAAAATTCTGCTTTAAAAAGTATATATTAAAGTCAGCTGAAGATTAATGGAAATTTTTGTTTTTGTCCTCACAATATCTGTGAAAGTTCACAATGGTTTTCAATGACATTTTGTGGAAAGGTTGAAGGGTAAGGAAAAAATGATTAAATTTTGATGCGGATCCAGGAATCTGTCTATTTAAGGTGTACTGCTGTATGAAAGCATCTCTAATTCATGCACCAAAAAATGATAATGATTATCATTGGAAGAATAAAATCAAGTTGTGCATTAATGATTTGGAGAAAATTGATGATTTCATTATCATTTAAAGGAAGATTCATCAAAATCAAAATAGTTTAATGTCTTTTCAGTTTCTCTATGCATAATTGATGGTGATTGGAAGAAATATACATTGTACATCCACAGTCATCCATTGGAATTTCAAAATAGCCACCCTTAAAGTTCATTGAAAAGCTGGCAAGAAGTTTTGTCTCATTCTCGATGGTTTTTACCTATGATTGACTGCCAAGACTGTATCCCCTTTGAATTCCACTTCCTGTTTAAGTATAAAATGAATATTCTTTTTCAGTTTGTATACTTTTTGTGAACTTTTGACTGTGCTTATTTAAAGGCAGAAAAGGTGTAACTAGTAGATAATCATTTAATCAAATCAATAACCATAGTTCTACAGTATGACTTGTTTTTCTCGAGTGATTATTGGTTGAGATATGATCATTCATATTTCATTCATGTATGTCTGATCTTTCTCGTATATTCAATAAAAAGACATAATTTTCGCACATGATGCACTGTCTGACAGTTGTAAGACTCACATATTCTTGTACTTTAAGCTACTTAGGCCACCAAACCTTGTACATCTGAAAATATAAATAGAGTGATACCACCTCTTAGATAATAACTTATGCTGTATCTTTGATGATATCTTATGCATGTGGATAGATTAAAAAAACCTCAATTCTACAGGCACATTTCTGCAGGTATTAGGGTACACCCATTGACCCTACTCTTAATAGTGCAATGGGGGGCACTGCCTGGGCGATGAATCCCCAGAATCAAGGCCTTCAATCAATTTCAGCTTGCCCATTCAAAGATAGAGACGAGCCTGACAGTAAACTATCATGAAATGAAGAATGCTGCCACTTGATACCTCTCCCTCCTCCCTCTTGCTGTTAGCCTACTCGTGGCCACAGGACCCTAAGCAGCTGCAGTTTCAGGATTGGCTGACAAGCGGATTAGCTCCAGCATCCAGAATCCAGTTTGGGACATGCACACCAGGGTAATTTTGAAGCTCATGGACACTAAAATTGTCGTTCTTTTTTACCACAATGTTAATTTTATGGAAAACAACCAAGGTACAAGATGAAGAGAATTAAATGTGAAAATGCTTTAGATACTTGAATCACCCTGGTATTCGTAGCAAAAACTGAACAGCAATACTAGTTCTGCACCATTATCAATCTCCATACTGCTGACAAATACAAGAGTGTCACGCATGCCATCAATAAGACTATCCAATTCTGAATCTCTCGGCACCTTATTTTTCATCGGTTGACCTAAAATGAATTTCACAGCCAATTTCCAATTCAATGTTTATACAGCGGCCAAAATATGTGACTATTTTTTTTCTGTGTGCGCAACAATGTACTTTTTGAAAATAAATATCCAGTGAGGATTGTCCCATTAAATATTGCCATTAAACCAAGTGAAATTAGCAGAAAAATCAATGCTCTTTAATTTCATACGAAATTCAAGCTAATTCGCATAATCGGAATCTTTGAAGAATTGATTTAAAGATTCCAATCCAAATTTCTATGCATTGTGAAATAATATTAACGTCCTGTGTGGTATCAAAATATAGCAAAAAAGAGCTCAATTCGGTGACAATTATTTTGTTCCTGTATCATGAGGCATGAGAATCTCCCCTTTGAAATCAGAGAGTATTTCCTGCTTTGCGTTTTTGTTTATTAACATTAAGTAAACTACAGTGCCTCGATTTGTGCCATAATCATTATGTTCTGAAATATCTCTTTACATAATGCGCATCGGACCTTGTAGCAGAGGATTTCTGTCATAACATTTTATTTCAATACTGACTCTTACTAGAAAAAAGAGTGTTCATTGAAATTACTGAAGATATTCGTAAAAATTCTTGGATATTGAAAATGAAATGAAAATGAAACTAGAAAACTCTCTGCAAGAGCAAGGGGAGATAATTCTACATCTACATCGATCGAGAACAGGACATACGGGACCACAGCACACAAATAAAATATAAAGGTTGTAGTGCGTAACCTCTACGTTGTTATTATTATTGGTGATTTCATGAATTTTTACTTATGTATTTACAGATTTTTGGGGAGGTTCATGTTTAAGAACTTTTCAAGTGACACAGCACTTACCACAAAAGCAGTACATATACATCTTTTTTTTCTCTATTCAAAACATTCCCCAACAGATCTTTGTTTCCCACCCCCTGGTAAGATTCCCTGGTGGGTGGGGTTCCGGCTCTGCCCAAGTTGTTAT
The DNA here is from genome assembly GCA_963457665.1 of Thysanoteuthis rhombus. NCBI lineage: Eukaryota > Metazoa > Mollusca > Cephalopoda > Oegopsida > Thysanoteuthidae > Thysanoteuthis > Thysanoteuthis major. The sequence goes on from OY735213.1 coordinate 58,388,491, forward strand.
AACACAGTATGGCTTTTCTATTTGATGATAAGACATATAGAACTACAAATACATGTTTGGGTAACCATTTCTTTTCAACGGTAGCCGCTAATAAATCTCTTACTGTGGGGTGCAAATACCTACACCCCAGAGAAAAAAACTTGCAAAAGTGTATGTTTTGCTTCAATAGTAAAATAAAGAGGCTGGTAAGCATCACCTGAAAAAAAAACAACCTTTTTTTTAGATATGGATTGAACGTCTGGAGGAGGCCGAAAAATGGACCTGTCAAAACATTGTAGCAACAACGAAAGCCAAAATGATAAGATCAATAGTCGCAAAAAACTCCAGGGATAAGATGTTGAAAGATGAGTACAGAGAGAGTGAAAAAACAGAAAAAATGAATATGAAATGAATGAATATAGAAAGAAAGAAAGAAAGAAAGAAGGAAGGAAGGAAAAAAAAAGAATTATAAGCAAATAAATGAATTGAAAAAAAGGAAACTTCAAATCACGGAAATGGGGAAAAATGAAGAAAAGTAAAATAAAATGATAAACGGAATAGGTCAGGTAAGTCACCCAATAGAAACTGTTACATGACCAACGTCTTTTGGCAGCATGGCATGTTGAGGGTGATCAACAGAAAAAGTGGAATATGGGATGGTCAATGAATAAGTTATCAACTCTCTCCTTTTGTCGATCACTAAAATGTTTGAATTTTCAAAAAAAGGAAACTAGTGACCAATTTAGCATAAACTTACATTGTAATGAAACTCATTAGGGGGAATTTTGAGAAAAAAAAACCAACCCCAAAAACTTCTTTTTCAAGTCATAACAAAGAGTGAATTTTTAAATTTTCAGCTTTCAGCAAGCCTAACCAATTTAAAAACTGAAGAAACTTACTTTGACAATTTTGGTAGATGGTGTTTGATACTTTGATAAGTGTAAGATAATTATTTCAACAAAGTTTCATTTTTACTCAGTAAAAAAATGGAATGACTTGCTAATAATAAACAAGCTTGTTTTGTCATTCGATAGAAACTGTCACGTGACCAATGCCTTTCAGCATGTGTTGGGGATGATCAATTGAAAAATTTTTCTCTCGCCTTTTGTTGGACCATGATCACTAAAGAAACGAATGAAAAAAACAACAACAAAAAACAAGCGTGAACATTGCCGGAAATAAACTAAGGGATATATATGTATAGGCATAACTTACATTGTAAAACGGACAGATTTTCTTTAGACCTAACGTTAAAATTTTCCAGTCCTCTAGCTCCATTAGTACGTCTTATACATGCACCACATAGCCCCATCCAAAGCCACTTTGACTTGGAAACTCAATAAATCTATAGAGACAGTTTTTGGTGTCTGTCCTCATTGATAGTTTCTGATACGGATGAATCAAAAGAAATCATTGATTCTTGGCAACATCTTCCTACTTTTGGGCAACTAACTTTTTCACGTTTCATCATTCACTTGAAAAGATACACTGAAAGGCTCTTTAGGCAACTTCCTAGCATGGCAATTTGAAAAGCTTATTCTATTGCTTGTATTTCCTATGACAATTTCCGAGTACGATTTGCTTTCAAATGCTCTGACAAATTATTTACCAGCTTTTTGTTTATGTATTCAAAGTGTTCAATGAGCCCTCATTTTATACCAAATAGATTTTCTTTACACAAGTAGTTTACAACTCTTGTCAAAGCTAGGTTTCTACAAAAGGTCTTGTCTCTCGCAGAGAAGTCATATCAAGAGAGATGGGAAAGATATTTCTTTAGTTTTTCTTTTGCTTTATTTTCCCTCTTCCAGGCGAGATGAAATAGAGATTTACCTTATCATACCTTGTGTGTTCTTTAGACAAACATTCTTTGATATCAAGTGATGTTTTTGGTATAATCTATCAAAAGAAAGATGAGCTTTGAGCTTGCTTTATATCTCTGATATAACTCCAGGGACATATATCTTCTGTAATTGGGCAAAGGTCATTAGCAACCTTTGTTTTTGGCAGCAGATAAGACAACGAAATCATGTAGGGAGCAAAATCAATTGCAGCTGATCAGGACTAAGCTGATTGCAACGAAAACTCACAAGTTGAACATTCCTGAACATTTGTATATAGACGTTTTAAAAAATCAAACTTTAAATTCATATAGAAATAATTGAATCTCAAGGAAGTAACTTCAGATTAAAATCATCTCCCTTTGACCAGTAGGTGGATTTTGAATATTTTTTCCAATCAACTCAGAGAAAAACTCTATTACTTCAAAATCTTCTTATTTGAGAGTTACACTGTCAATTCCAAGCGGTTACGAACAGTTCATGAATTTAAAAGTTGAAAAATAGAAAGCAAGGAGACATAATCCTGGAAAAAAAATTACACGGCACATTCATGGTATCCCATGAGGCAATGCAGCTAATACACAAATCTAAATGCAAAGTCAACCTGAAGGAGGCCGAAGCATGAACTGAGTAGGATGTTAAAGAAATAGATATTAACGTAGATATTGGATTATGCATAGTCGTACATAGTTATATCAGCGACAAAAATCATTTTTTACACTCATAAATAGGAAGACACAACAAGAGAATGTAATAAAATGAACATAAGACAATTATTTGGAAGTTATTATAGAAAAAAACAAAACAAAAACAATGTACTGATAGATGGGAGACGTCTTCATGTCCAGAGACAATACTTGAAAGAGAAAACCAATTCCAGAGCTTTCAAAAAGACAGGAATGAATAAATCTTTTCTGAAAGCCTAGGATATTCTTTGATTTGCTGATGTAAAGATCACTGTTTAACAGCAACGAAGAGAGTTTGGGTAGAACGGAAAAGGATGAGGGTGGTAGCCTGCCTCGTGGCTGAAATAATTGTGTATTTCCCACTGGTGCCGGAGGTTACCGTTCGAATCCAGATGGAAGGACTTCAGATGCCGAATTTCTTGATAGACAGATCCAACCTACTTGCAAGCTTGGGGTAAAACGGCCCACCACTTTCTATTGGCCAATTTTGGGCTTTGATCAGTTAAGCTTAGGAAATATTAAGAAAAACGAGGAAAACTTGTGTTGAATCAAATAAGTTGATACGGATTACAATTAGATTTGTTTGGGTAAAACATAATTGTATACAACTGTTGAAGCTCCTATTTCCTAGGCTTGATATTATTTTGGGCCATCACACACACAGACACACACACACACACACATATATCTATATATATATAGATAGATAGAGAGAGAGAGAGAGAATATCATCATCTTATATATCAATTCAGACAATTACAAAAAAGCTTTCAAAAGCTATATCTTTCAATATATATATATATATATATATATATATATATATATATATATATATATATATATATATATATATATATATATATAATTGAAAGATATAGCTTTTGAAATAATGTTACAATCTGAATCGATATATAAAATGACAACATTGCATCAAAAGCACGAATATATATTAGATATAATTGACTGAAAATTATATAAACAAATCGAGAGAGAGAGAGAAATCGAGAGAGAGAGAGAGAGAGAGAGAGAGAGAGAGAGAAAGGGTATACCTCGTAATGTTTGGAACGTTTTTTTTTTTGTTGTTGTTTTCAAGTACTCGATGATATGAATTTACTTGAAATTTGAATTACAAGGAAATATTACAAACCAAGTGAATTAAGTAAAGAAGAGGATAAACCATTAGTAACTTATAGATGAGGACCATTCAATAGATAATTCATATAGATTAGAACCATACAAATTAAATTTTAATCGTAAACAAACAGTGGAAATTCTTACTGTAAACGAAAACGGCGAAATTAAAATTCCAAAATGTGAGTGCCAGCCTTTGCAATTACTTGATAAAGAATTTGGCCACAAATTGACAGGTAAACGAGAGATGGTAAAAAACTGTAAGTTGAGAAAACTCCTCACAGGAGGTCCAAATTATAGAGAACCAAAGTGTTCATGATATAGAAAATGTTTAAATAAGATTAAAAAAGCATAAAATATATTCATTTTATCAATGTCAATGAAATATCGGATAATATAGTCAGCGTTCCACAGATTGGAAAAGAAGTACTTGGATTTGTAAATGAAAAAATCAATCAGGTGAAATGCTTTAAACATTTTCAAAAAACGAGTCCAGCCCTAAAGAAGAATTCAAATATTAGCAGATCTCTGGAAACTTGAAAATGAAATTGTGATTGTTCTGATTGATAAAGTGGCGAATGACATAGCCTCTATACGTAAAAAACATTTTCAAAGAATATTGTCCGAGGTAGGTTTAATAGGAACATCATCCTCAACGTATAAAGTATCTACTAGTGAACCAGTTATTATTATATCTGAAAACATCGTATTATGTGAAAAGCTAGGACTTAAAATGTATGATAAGATTGGAAAGTTACCAATTATGTATTGGATACCTTAAATGCATAAAAATCCAATAGATGCTCGCTTTTTTTCATTGCTTCTACAGTTTGTAGCACTAATCTTCTTAACGAAACTATTTCTTTAGTTTTTTTTTTATTCAATATACAATACGATAAAGAAATTCCATAGTTAAAGTGAATTCTACAGTAATTTAAATAATTAAATAATTCTATACCCGCTGAAGGAAAATGGATATTATAAAAACCTGTAAAGATGCTAAAACTAACTCAAACTACGATTTCAGTTCTCTACGCGTAAGAATTCCCCATGGAGATCTTACAAGAGAATTAAATGAAACAATAGACTTGGCACTTGCAGGAGGAAATGGTAAATATCTCGTGTTCACAAACTCTAAAGCTTTCTGGCGCAAAACAAAAAAGGCAAAACTTACTTTACGTGCTCTGCACCTACGGCAATTGTCAGCCATTTTATTTGGGAATGTTACTTAAAAATAGGTTACGAAATATTTCATCAGATCATTGGTGTCCCTACGGGAATAGATCCTCTACCCTATTGGACAAATGTGTATTTACATAGACAGGAAAATATATATTCGTGTCATCTTTAATTAGCATCAATATAAAGCAAGTGTGTGCATTTTTAGGTTGTACCCGTTTTATTGACGAGTTATACACTCTAAATGATGGAGGAGAATTCAGAAAATCGTACAGCAATATATACCCTAGGGATCTTGAATAAAAGTGTGAACGTAAGGGAATGCAAGCAACGTTCCTAGGTTTGGATATTAAAATCCAGGATGGAATGTTTGTCAATAAATTGTTTAATAAACAAGATTCCTTTCCTTTCCGTGTCGTACATGTGCCATTCAGAACAAGCAGTATTCCATCTGATATACTTTACGAGACTATGTTATCAGAATATCTGAGAATAGCTAGATTTATTGATTTTTGTACCGAAAATTATTTCTTTAGTTGTAAGAATGGTCAATCAAAGCAACGAAATTAGTAATATTTTTAAACAATTTAATGAAGCCGTGACTAGACATCCTGATCCCCTTAAAACATATTAGCTTGACCATAATGAAATAATAACGGAAATTAAGGAATATCTTAACGGGAGTATAAAAATAGAATAAATGAATTATGTATATTAAGATAAATATATTTTCATTGATATCAGGGGAAATAGATAATCAAGAAATGGATCCTGTCTTTGTCAGCGTGGAAGATCATTTTATTGATTGGAACCAGGGAAATGGGAAAACATTTGGCTCTCATTCATTAATCTGACTGATATGTGGTTGGGCAGAGTGAGGGATCGAACATGGAATGCCAAGTATCAAATTGGTTGAGTATAATAAGGGGTGTTACCACCAGCTAGAAAGTGGTTTCGTTTTGCTTCAACCAAGTATATAAGGATACTTTATTTGATAATTTCAAAGGGAAACACAAATTGATGGAAACAAGATGGAATATAAAACGTGAAAAATCAACTTTAATGTTTATGGAAAGAATTGCCAAATTTTGTGGTTAAATATGTTGGTAGAGAATCAGCCAAAATAAGTTTTTCTGTACAATGAGTATTCTTAAAGATGATACCATAAGTTGGTTCGCATACAGACTGAGATTTAAAACGACATAACAGGTTTAATATCTACACAGGTGAACACCCAATAGAAGTGACACGAACAGCGAGTCACGCCTGTTATTTTACTCACTGATCCCTCATCGTTAAATACATTTTTTTGGTAAACTACATAAATAAGCCCTGTTTCAAAAAATTAATAATGTTTAGTCACCAATATACACTACAATATGATTATACCCTATATAAATAATAATAAAAAAAACTACATGCGTGACCTAAGTTATGAAATCATTGCTGAAAGGGAGGTGGTGTTTGATCAACACTGCTGGGGTGCCGTGTTTATATAACTGTTTTGTTTTTAAAATCTCCGAAACAGTTAAATGATAAACAATTGATGACCCCAACAAGAGAAAATATACACATGTATGTACAATGATAACAAAGTATATGTGAAATAGAGGGAAAAACACTGGAGAAAATTACATAAATTACATAAACAGATATTAGTAAATAAATGACTGAAGCAATACAAAGAGTAGTTTTGTTATGTTGAGTGTTTGAAACTATAAAGCTTTCAAGGCTACATATATATATATATATATATATATATATATATATAGTTTTTATTTTCTTTACGGTTGAGTTAACTATTAATGATGAGTGCTAGATACCGGGGATAGAGCTTACGTAAATAGGGGTACATAAAAAAGTTAGTGCTTCACAGTTTTTTGTTAGTGGGTGCAATCATCCAAATTTTCAATGTAAACCTATATATATATATATATATATATATATATATATATATATTTATATATATGTATGTATAAATTAGGAAGCATCAACCAAAACTATCGAAATAGGTTTCTTCAGTTTTCAAATTAGTGTGGCTAGCTAGCTATGTATGTATCACACGCACAGGATATAACAGTGGACTTAGAGGGCTTGAATTTTCAGTAGTTACTCTTTATTATGTCTAGAAAAAAACTTGGCATACAGCCAAAAGATGTTGGTCATGTGACGGTTTCTATTGAGTGACTAACCACATCTCAATATATATATATATATATATATATATATATATATATATATGTATATGTATGTATATATATATATATATGATATAGAGAGATCTTTTTTTTTTCCAGAAAACATTGAGGAAACACCATTTTCCGAGAGGTTTCCAAATTAGTAATTCATAATTTGGAAAACTAAATATTTTATTGGATGAAAATATTTTTTTTTTTCTTTCCAATGTTTCCAAATCTTTTGTTGCATTTATATATTTGTTCTTAAACAAGCAATTCATTTCTGGCGAGACTGTTTGAAATGTTCTTTTTGAAGATATCTGGCCCAGATCCAATGGCTGCAAAAAATGGGCAAAAAAAAGCAAAAACATTTGAGATGAAACGTTTTTACAGCAGACGAACACTGTTTGCTGTATCTCATTAGGCAGAGGCTAATTGGTTGACACCTCAGCTTTTTAGAAACAGCCAACCGAAACAGCCACCTAAACTGTCAACATAGGTTTCTCCAGTTTTTAAGGTCCGGCTGGATTGCAACGTATCATGTGTACAGGCCGTATTAATGAAGCTAAAGGGCTGAAAAGTTAAACTTTTATACCTTATTATGTCAACATTTTTCTATTGTTTTTTTTTGCAAATCCAGCCTTAAAGTTTTTAGAGGGGGTTCAATTTTCAATCTAAGTTTTTGCTAAACTGATCCTTTAGTTTTTGTCATGCCTGCTTTTTGAAAACAGACATTCTAGTGATCACTGCCAAACAAAATGTAAGATAAGCATCTTATTCATTGATCACCCCTTTTTCTAGTTTTTCAATTGATCACTTTTCCACTTCTGCCAAAGGATGTTAGTCACAAGACGGTTTCTACTAAATTACTAACCGGACGTGTTTCCTTTTGAAAATTTTGAAAAGTTCTCATTCAGCAATCAAAAACATCATAATGAATTCATTAAATTAGATATTGAAGTGAAGATGTCTGTTATCTCCTATTATATAAAATGACTGGTTCTGTTTGTCACTGTGCCCCACCTTTAAACATTGGTGCAGCTGAACCAAATTTGGCATGCATATTCAATGAACCTGGAGGTGAGGATTGTGAAACTAGTGTCTGTGGATGCTTAGGGGTCCAACAAATAATGCTTGGGGGTTTATAGCAATGTACCTTCTAAATCTAATACTGCAAATCTCCTGGCTGAGAAACAACATAATCTGTTGTATAGTTATCATAAAACATTATTATTATATGCAGAATCGTACCATACATTAGAATTCATATAAATGTAATCTATTTAGAATAGACATCATTCTCCAAGGTCAAAAATTGTCTATTAATGTAATTCATTAATTGTAGTCTAAAATCTAAATTCTAAAAATAGGGATTTGACTGAATATTCCCTATCCTTCAGGGGGATGGTCTTTGAGTTTTTTCCCACTGATACAAAATCTAGTTCTGATTCAACTGACTGGCCTGCATCTACATTGTCCCATGTGCCGTAAGGATCGATGTACTGATTTATGACGTCTTTCTCCCTTCACCTTGATTAAAGCTATCTGCAATCCGCACCTCAGTAGTCTTTCTGTTGGATAATACTTGGTGGGAAAGCCTCCATTCACTTCTCACATTAATGAGTCTTGGGTTTTTTTTGTGCGTAATTGTAGTACCCTCAAGCAAAGCCTTTCAGCCTCTTGTCACATCAAACAGTTAGTAAGAAGGGAGTTATTTATGTCATGCAATTAAGAATGTTAAAAAGAATGTTAAAATATTGATGTCAAAATTGTGAAGTTGGGAACTCTAAAACATGAAATGTTCAAGATAAAGACTAAAAAGACTAGCATTGGTTAAGGTACTCGTTCACTCAGGATTTAGAAATTTTGACATTGTACTCACCGGAAAAATATTCAAAAGGGAGTTCATTCCACATAGCAGAGGAAGAAACTACTTGCATGGAACTTTTCGCATGTCCTTGATGTATCTGAAAAGTAACGATGTGCTTTAATTGCAGACTGAGTTTTAACTTTAAATTCCTGGACAGAAGGGCTGAGGAATGTAGATTGTCTGAACACCTTCCACAAAAGAAACGGTGGAAAGTGTGAATCTTGTAACATTATGACAAAGAAACAATGTTTGGAGTGAGGAAAAAAACTTATCATCCACTAGTCCATGTTTTGGCTTCTGTATTCCAACAAGAGTGGAAAGTGTTTGGTGAGAGGATTCTACCAAGATGAGCGTGCAATACTCCATTTTTGCGTGATTTTGGCTCTTATCAAAGTAAGATAGTGCTTTGAGTGTTAAAGACCTTTCTGGTCGATATAAGGATCCTACCACTTTAGCTGGTTTCTGGTCAACAAAAATAATGTGAGTCCCATTTTAAATCAGGTGTGAATTAGTGACCCAGAAGTCTATCCAAGCAGCATGACTCCCCCAAAATGAAGTACATGAGGCCAGCTTACCTGTTTATATGCCTCTAACCCAGACATGTGCAGTTGTTACAAGGTAGCTGTCATTTTTGCCAAGTATTGCAAGTCATAATCTTTTGGCTCATCAGTGTATACATACAATGATATATTTTTCAATTTGAATGTTTTATGAGTAAACAAACTGTATTCATCTTAGACAACATTACAATAGAACAGAGCTGGAATCAAAATTCAGATAATTTTAGTTCACAATACGAGTCATAACAAGAAAAGCGAGAAAATAACAGTAATTCAAAGAATCTAAATTCAGCCATTATATCCTGTATTTCCCCATGGATTGTGAAAAAAAATCTCTGAACGGAATCAGAGGCTGCCCACTTCTTTAACAAAAGAGACAACAAAATATTGAATTGTTGAATTACTGAACACAATGTTTGGTGAGCTGGTTTAATATTCAAATTAATTCATAAACTCTCTGAATGAAACCCAAAAGCATTTTGCAAGTCAGTTAACAAATTCCATACACAGACATGTTTTTCTGCTTCTGTAAGTGAAGTAATTTCTTCGTGTTTAGAGTGCTAGAATGGACACTTTCACTACAAACCCTGTGGGAATATTTGGCTATTCACCTCTATATGATTAATTATGGGCCTATTTGGTAGATGATTCTGGACTCCCAAGAAAGTGGGTGTAGTGAGTGCATGGCATTGGGGCCTAAAGGGCCAAGGGGGGGGTCAAAAGCAAAGTTACCAATTTTGATATGATTTTTTTTTCATTTTTCCATTTTGAAAGTCACTCTAAAATTCAAAAATTCAAAAAAAAAATCTCACTTGGCAGCAATTGACTTTGAACATGAAAAATTAAAAAAAAACTTAAAGTATTGTCAACACTGAACTCATAAATTTGGAAAAAACAACATCTGAATTGTCCACCCTGTCCAAGAGTTTCTTGGGTCTAGTTGTGTATCAAAAATTGCAAGACGATAAAATACGTCCAATAATTAAATAGTTTATTGTTTACTGGCAAGAAAATATAGAATGATATGCCAAAATGGTTGTAGCAGATAAAAACAAGATGGCTGAGGATGAGGGTGTTTGTGCAGTTTGAGAAGGTGGGGATGGTGTAAAAACATCTTTGCACCACCTTATATAATTCCTCTCAGTAGCCCGGAATGAGTTAATTGCATATTTTATATGGCTGCCAGCGGTCAGTGTTTGCCCGGGCAAAAGCTTGGGTTTTGAAAACTGATTTTCAAATTAGATCAACAGGCAGGACCCCCTTACCAAAAACATTAAAGAAGAACTATGTTCCTACTCTAATTTGAACTTGTCCTTAACAATACTGAGATTTGTAAATATCTATCAAAGGTGCCTGCTGTAATACCATGAGTAGCAACCTCATCTTATGGATCAAATCTAGTGAAGTGAATTCGGTGCTCGCTGGGTGCTTCACGACTGTGACTTGTACTAGACTATATGTAATGTCGTAAGTATAATGTTGATTGTTCTTTGATATGTCCTTTTATACGGTTATTTTTTCTGAGAGTTACTGGAATAGAAATTAAAATTCCAAGTTTTGTTATGTCCAGAAATTTTTGTTAACTTTCACATTGTCGACATCCTTGTTTTTCACTTATTGAAGGCAATGAACGTTCAGTTATCTCCAATCAGATGCCGTTGATGTTGCCACAATTATCTCCCCTTTTGAAAATTAATGTTTTGTTACAAATCGCAGATAAGGAATGTTTTTTGATTTTTTTTTAATTGACTTTTCCTGTTTCAATACAACTGAATGTGGGTCAGTGGGTAGTGTTCATGAAATCTATCCGAAAAGTTTTAAGGGAGCACTTTCAGCTATTCACTTCAATAATGAGTATCCATCTACAGCGTAAGAGGTCAAGAATTAATCACTTCGTCCCCAGCCCATGGCTCATCCTTCCAAAATATTCATAGAAATTCATTGATAATTTTGAAGATATTGTGTTATAAAGTGGGGGGGGACATATTGTAGGAATACAGGGGAGGTAACTGTGCTTGGATTGGCCCCAAAATTGAATAAAAAGCTTCCCTTCACTTTTGACTCCTAAAAAACAAAAAAAAAATTTCCGATAACTTTTGATCAGTAAAAGGGAAAAGCAAACATTCACCTCCATTTTCAGCCTTAAAAGGAAAGAAAAAAAATAGTTGAATCGGTTATTCTTTTCTCTAAGTAAGATTTTACTTATGTTTCTTGCATGGTATATTGACTGTAAATTCTTCAGAGAATTTTCTTCAATGTTATTGTATCAAAAGTATTAAATTGTTCGCGATGAAATTAACCTGAAGCTATTCATTGGAAAAATCTTTCCTTCGTAAGTACTTTTATTCTTTTGAACTGATTGAGCTTTGCTTTATGTCTGTATTGAAAATTTAATTATAGAATAAAAATAAAAGCTATTAAAAATAAAATGTAGAAAAGAATCAAATCTGGTGTGTCACCTAATAGAAACTGTCATGTGACCAACATCTTTTTGCTGTATGCTGTGTCGGGGGTGATCAATTAAAAAATTGGGAAAGAGGGAAATCAATGAACAAATTACTTTTCAGGCCTTCCCAAAAATAAGGGTGAACACTGTTGAACAAAAACTTAGAGACCAATTTAGCATAAACTTACATCATCAATTGACCCTCCCACTAAAAATTTGTTTTGGTGGAGAATAAAAAAAAAAAAAGATATCTTCTTTCTTGGCATAGTAGGAAATAGAGGTTTAAATTTTCATCCCTCTAGCTCCATTGGTTTGGCCTGTAAGCATGACACATAGATAGCCAGCCAGTCAGTATCACTTAAAACTAAAGAAACCTACATTTTATTTGACAGTTTCTGATATTTCAGTATTGTTTTTTCCAAACACATAGATGTTACATAAATAAGTATTGACATCAAAATGGTTCAATTCCCTTTTGTTTTTATTTTTTCTGATATTTCTCTAACTTTTAGCAGGAAGATTCCTCAGAGCTCATCTTAATTTTGATTCTATTTCTCAGCGTATTTTATTTCCTCTTTGTGTTCGTTAATCTTCACGCTCTTCGATCTCATTGTCAACCAACCATCTGTTATTCCATACTTCATATCCAGCTTCTTTTTGTCTCTGTTCGAGAGAAAAATGCTCTCTATGAGTCTGTACTATCTAGACAAAAAAAAAAGAAGATTTTACAAAAATGGGTTTTCTCGTAATGTCTGGAAATTCTTAAACCACATTTGCAAATAAATTGCTAATTAATCAGTTTCTCATTCCTTAATGATGACAGATTGATTAATACATTTTTTTGTAGAATACTATTCAGCTTAAGGAATGAATCTCTTTATCAGTCATCGATAATTCCAGTTGGTGAAACATTACACAAGATTGGAAAGTAATTCTCACAAGGGCACGAATAGAGAAAGAAATGACAGACTTGAAAACTGAAGACAAGTTTGGTTTGTAACTCAATAAAAACCGTCAGACTACCAATGTCTTTTGGCAGCATATCCTGTTGGGGGCAACTAATTACAAATATTGGAAACGCTGGTGATTGATGAATGAATTACTTCTTTCACTTTTTGCTGGGCTGTAATCACTGAAAAGTCTGAATTTTCAAAAAACATAAATGAAGGGATCAATTTGGCATAAACCCTCGTTGCAAACTGCATCCACCGCTTAAAAGTGTTGGGGGGGGGGTGAAAAATCATAAAAAAGTTTTTTTCAGATATATTTAGAAACAAAAGTTAAAATTTTCAGCCCTGTAGCTTAATTGGTGTGGCTTGTAAGCTTGATGTATACATAGCCAGCTGGACTGACCTAAGAACTAAAGAAACAAATTTTGACAGTTTTAGTTTATGGTTTCCAATGGTGTCATTTCTTTTCATTTTTTTATTTCTTCAGGCACAATGGAATCAGATGAAAATTATTCTATTCAATTTCACATGCTGTCAAAATTTGTCGGTTGATAAACGATGAAAAATATGTATTTCAGTACATCAGTCGGAGTTAGATTGTCCAGGTCTTTGTAGATGGGAAAGTTAAGATATTTACCAGAACCATTTTTGATTTTGACCTGAGGAAAATTACTGTAAACCAACCATTAATTACGTTGCATTCATTGAAGAAGAAAGAGAAAACAAAAGTAAAAAAATAAAGAAGAAAACAGGTTGACTGACTGGCAATAAATCATTGGTAATTTTGGAATGACTAGAAAATAAATGATGTGTCAAAGCATATTAGTCTTTTATTCAATGATCGTCAGTTATGTTATCAAGTGACAATCACTGTTGGCTAAAGAAAGATTCCTTCGAGTTTTGATTTCCATTTTTGACATTTAAATTCATATTTAAAAACTTGAATTTCAATGACTTATCAAACTTACGTCCCTTTGAACTTCAATCATCATCATCATCATCATCATCATCATCAGTCTTTTAATGTCTATCGTTGGACATACACCTTTCCCAAGATTCGCCAGACCTTTCTATTGTGGACATTGCAGAGTCAATATTTTCTGAACTTGTCTTGTTTGTCAGCCATATTTTTGCATATGATCTGTAGAAATTCAAGTTGAGTGTTATGATGTTCAGCAATTGTCTGCCATTCTGCCAACATGGCCAGCCCATTGCCATTTGATTTTGCAATGGTTTCTATGATGTCTTTGACTCCTGTGACTTTATCAGACTTTGCTGTTTTGCTATTGGGCATAATGCTCTCCTGTTCACATTGCATGGTTCACAGTTTAAGGGTCAATTTTTGGTTAGGTTGTATGTTTCAACTCCATAGGTGACTATCTGTTTCTCCTCTAATATACTCTCCTGTCTTGTGAACTCTCCTTGTACATGTTGCCTAGTTCTCAGTTTGAGGGTCAATCTTTTGGTTAGGTTCCATGTTTCAGCTCCATAAGTGACTATCGGGAGGACGCATTGGTTGTATACCCTATTTCTAAGACTAATGGGATTTTCTTGTTCTTAAAAGTTGAGCTTGCTCCACTGAAAGCTTGCCATCCTAGAGTGATTCTTTGCTTGATTTCTTCTTCTTTTGAGGATTTCATGGAGATTTGTTGTCCCATGTAGATGTAATGGTCTACTTTCTTCAGCTCTGCATGAAGATAATAGACCACTCAACAATTTGAAAATTTTTTTCTGTTTAATTCACAAAAGACTTCTTTGATTTTGATGCTATTCATGAAAGAGTGCCACTGACAATTATAAGTGGTAACCAGATGTCAACAAATTTAAGAGTTAATTCAAGTCCTCTCTTGTCTTTTAGATTTCAAGATTCTGATGCAGTGGCTCTCAAACTGTAATTATATTTCGGCTGCTGTCTACACTGGCTTTGTTCAGGTGCCTGTCATATTTGATGGTGTTTTTGAAGCTTTGGGTCAATCACCTTTTGAAAGTACATCATTCTTTGCTGGGGCAGATCCAGGATTTTGAACAGAGATGGGGGGCTCCAAATCTTTTCAACTCATCTGCCTGATTCATCATAAGCCTTTCAACGTCCGTCATTGAACACAGACCTCCCTCGATCATTTGGGTTTTTATTCATGAGTTTTTTTTATCTAAATATTTAAAACAAAAACATTTCAATTATGCTTTGCACCTGGCCATTCTGGACACCTACCTTCCTGGATCCGCACCTGGTTCTATATGTCCGTCTCCTTCTTTCAAACTTGGAAACAAGAAAAAACGAAAATTCCAATCATTTTTATGAATATTAAGCAGTAAGGAAAAAAATCTCAAGAGAGATGTTGGATTTGGAAAGGCAAATAATAAGAAAATGTCATCTGCAAAGCTTTATTGAATATAGAATTTCTTGAGCACTGAATGAGAATCATTACCTTTGAGATGTTATTGCCAAAAATTATTCTGGAAAAAACCTATAGTAAAGTTCAAATAATCTGTGCAAAGAAGGTGCCAACCTCATGTCTGTCATAGTTTTGGAATGAAGAGAATAACATAATGTGTATAGTATTTAAATCTAAGGTTAGATTCCATGAGCGATGTTTATTCATGAATAAAAATGATAAAAAGAATACAGATGTGTGCTTCTTGCAAAGTAAGGTATTTGGACGAACAAAAGTATTAGTCTTTTAACAGTAAGAAAAGAAATAAATTATACATGAACTCATGTAACCAAAACTGCCGCTGATAATTGATGTCTGCTTAAATTATCTCCCTTTGTATATTTGCTTTCTATATTATTAATAATGATCCTAATGTTAGTATATGTAACCAAAACTAAGTGAATGAGTCCATTGTTCTGAATGGTAGGTTGCAGATATTTTCATCAGCAAAATTGTTACCCTTAGGTGGAAGGGTCCTCTGTTAGAGAGAGAGAAACAAACAGAAAGAAATCATGATGTTAATTATATATACTTGCCAATTATCCTGGCCATAGGACAGGTATTTGGCTATTTATAAAAGTTTTTCATTAATTTGATGAAATTTTTGACAAGTTCCTAAACTCTTTATTATCTTTTTTCTAGAGATTTCCATGATGGCAATGTGTCTTTGCTTCTTCTGCTTTTGAGGGTGTAGCGAACGACTCCAAAAATGCAAAAATTGTGGGCGTTAAACACGTATGAGTGGGTGCTTGAGATATGAGTCACTGCTTGAGCAAATTTACCCAACCACAATGAAAAACAGGTTATAAAAAGTAGGTAGAGAGAGGAAATGACATCACATTCATAGATACTGACTTCTGACAGTATGAGGAAAATTGTTACATTAACCAAAGAGAAAGGACATTTTGGGTAAATGAATTAAGAGTATATCATATCAAGTAGAAGTCAACACAACTGCGGGAAAACCGTAAAAAATCTGCTCACTGAGAATTCAACACTTACGTAGAACTAGAAGTGAAAACTTTTCTCATGCCTCGTATTACATTTCATTTGGGATATTTTTGAACATTTTACATCCCCAATTTCCAACCCTTCTTTACTAACCAAACAACACCGCAATATATACACAAAAGTTAATAACGTGCAATCATGTGGTTATTCTATTATGGGATTGTAAGGTTAAGTATTCGAGTCTTTTATTGTTAGGGAGTAATAATGATAATTGCTGTTCAGTATACTTAGATGATTCTAATAAATCATTACAATAAATTTCTGCTATTATTCACCTCAATCTTATTTGTTGTTACTTTTTATTGCAAGTAAATACAGGCTGGGTACTTTCCAGCAGTGAGTTCATAATTTAACAGTACAAATCGGAATGAAGAATAAGTTCCAAGTGATAATCAAATTCATGACCCTGATCTTCTTTGTGCCATGTTTGTTATCAACTGGTAGTCCAATCAATACAAGACTACCCAGATGAAGGTAAATAATAGCAAAAATTTATTATGTTTTGTAATATTTCATCTACTAAAATGAACAAAATAAAAGTAAAAAGATTCTTGTAGTAACTGAAGACAAAGGAGTCTGCCCCATGTGTTTGAATTCCCTGCCACATGCTGATGTCATGAGAAAAATTGTGAAAGATGGAAGTTGCCATCTTGTTCAGATGCAACCATCTGGTCCCCATGACAGTTATTTGTTCAGAATCAAGACTTTGCACATTATGTTTGAATATGGTTAAAAGATGGAGTTCACGATTGAAATAAAGACAAATGCGATCATTTAATAATTCAACAAAAATAAGCCATGTATGGGCTTTACATTCCAATCTGAAACAAATAAATATTAGGAAAGATTGATCATGAAAGAGCAGGTCTGTTCAGAAAAGATTAATACATAGCTATTTTAAAGAGAGAGAATAGCTAATTTTCTAATGTAGGAAAGAGAAAGAATAATTGCAGGAATAGTAATGAAGATGGAAAAATAGGTGCTTGTGCAAGGAGGTACTGAAAAAGTCGTTTCCCCAAGTGCTGGTTCCTTCAAAGACCAGAGTAATTATCGGAAACAGAATATTCAGTGTTATGCCTTACAGGCAAGCTTGTGTAGTGGAATGTGACACCTGAATTTATGGCCACCAAAAGCAAACTTGATGGCCATTGATGTGGAAAGATGCTCAACAGAAAGACTATTTGAACTGCAGAAAACACATGTGGGTTTTAACCTATGTGTCCTTTCGGAAGTAAGGAGAATTAGAAAGCTGAAGATATTTGTGACTATTAGTACAAACCACATTACTATGTCATTCACATGTAATGGAAATGTGTATACATGTTAGGCTCGAGTGAGAGGCAAACACAAGTTAGAAGCTGAGCATATATGATAGTTCTTAACATCTGAGAAATGAAAGTGGCAAAGTTTGGAACTATGATTGGTCATGATAAAATGGTCAAGTTTGAGCTGTCCGGAAGTATTGATCATGGAAAAGGAACAGAGAAAGAAAGAAGGTAGCTGACCTAAAAGCAGGGGCTAAGTGAGCGAAGGTAAACATAGTTCTAGGGCTTTTATAGGCAGTAGCTGAATGAAAAAAAGGGTTACATATGTGACAGGATTTAAGGTTTTGCATAAAGCTAGTATTTATTTTCGCACTTGATTCAACTTGATTAAATAGGGTCACAACTCTTCCATAATGCGGCGACTGTCTAAGTATTTGTATTTGATATACTGCCGATAACAGCTTTCAACTATCATTGTTGATCTCAGGTGAATAAATTATTTCATTACAGTAAAAAAGACTTCTATATATTGTCAGAGACACTTATATGAAGTCTTACTTTGTTATTTGATAACTCATCAAATACTAGAGAAAAAGTGGTACCCCCTCAAAAGACAACACAATGTTACCGCATGGATTTTCACTGGAGTCACTGGACGAAAAATAAATTCGCTTTCTCCTTCCTCTGTTGCTGACCTCATTGCCCTTCGAATGAATTCAGTCTGTGTCATTTTTGAAGTGAAAACAATATCAAACATATTTCTCTCCGTCCTGTTTACAGTCTGAAAAGTTTTTGGCTACCCCCTTTTTTGAATTTCTATTAATGTTATTCTATCTTGAAGAATTTATAGTCGTAACCTTTGACAAGGCCTTTGCCTTCTCCTTTCAGCTGAATGGCTACTCCCCTCCATATTGAACGGGTCAGCATTAGTGAAAAGATAACAAATATGTTGAAGCATACAACAAAAGATGTTACACAACGATCATGCTCTACTGTAACTATTTACATGAAATAAAATCGGTTTATTAATCATTGCTACCCACAACATTGGTTTAGATACTATTGTTGGGTTTAGGTTATTCATGTGTTCTGTCATTTACATGTATTTATGTATCTATCCCCAGCCCTTACTATTCATAGTTGAAACTTGAAATTTTGTTCACGCACTCCTCTCATTGAGTAGGAAAAATGTGTTCTTTTTCTGTTTTTTGGAAATTCCCTTCCAAAATAAGGTTTTAGTGGGGGTTCAATTTTCAATGTAAGTTCATGCTAAACTGGTACCTTGATTCATGCCCATCCTTATTTAGTTGAAAATTAAAACATTTTAATGTCCAATAATTCCTCGGTAGTGGATAGTTAAGATTAAATATTATCTCATGTCTCCGCACTTCTTCCACTCAATGCCAGTATTTTCTCATTATCTCCTGTATCCTTTCCAATTTTTGTTGCTTGCTCATTATTTCCCTTGGAATGCTAGTCTAGTATAACTGTTGGATAACCATGGGAACAATGGCTAGGGACTTCTCCCCCGAATCCTTTCTCTGTGCCCCTATTTATGTGCATATCATACTTACACAGAAACCAAATGATACTTGTAATGGACCAACACAAAATAGTCTGATTTGGTGGAATGAAATTTCAGGAAAAAATCTTATTAAAATAGTGAAAAGTGGTGCTTACACATGTATACATCCCCTCTTTTTCTATGAAGCCTCAAAATAAGATCTGGTGCTACCAATTACATCAAGAGTCATGTAATTAGTCAAATAAGATTCAACTGAGTGCAATCTAAGTTTCACATGATCTGTCATCATTTCAGTATATATAGATCTGGTCAAGTTCATTACTTGCACTTTCAGCATTAATGATTTTGTTCCAAACGTTTTTTGCAACATTTCATAAGCTTCTAGATCTTGTCAACTGGTAGATTCTTCCACTCATTTTTCTTAATTCATTGAAGCCCTTGAATATTTGAAGCATTTTTATGTTTGAGCTCAACCTTCAGGAATAAGAAAACTTCAACAGTCCTAAAAAGAAGACTATACACCCAATGCATCCTCCTGATAGTCACTGAATAAGCTGAAACACTGATAAGCTGAAACATGGAACAACTTAGTGACTGAACCTGAAACTAAAAGAAAATGCAAGGTGTACGTTAAAGAATTACGCTTAACCTCGCATGGAGAGATCACAAGACAGTGCGATATATAATGCAAAAAACAGAAGTCCAAGACATCACTGAATCCATTAAAAAACTCAAATGGCAATGGACTGGTTATGTTGCAATAATGGCTGTCAAGTGATAGACATTGTGACTCACAACATCAATCCCCAGGGATCACATACAAAACCAAAACTGGCAGAATATAAGATGGGAAGACAAACTGATATCTTTAGAGATTTTCAATTTAGAAATGGCCACCATTGAGTCCTGATTTTAAATTGAAAATATTTGGGGAAAGCAGAAATTGGCCATTGGGAGAAAAACAAAGCCATCATCTCAGAGCTGGAACATTTTGCAAAGAGAGGATCGGAGAAATTACCCAGTAAAAGGTGTAAGAAGCTTATGATTGGCCGCAAGAAAAAGGAATTATTAAGGAACGGTGCCTTTATTAGTGTCTAGGGTATATTAGGATCCATCATCAAAACTGTCAATGTAGGTTTATTTGGTTCCCGCAATCTGATTGGGTGTCTGGCCATGTATGTATGTATGTATGTATGTATGTATGTATGGATGTATGTATGTATGTATGGATGTATGTATGTATGTATGGATGTATGGATGTATGTATGATGAATAGAGACTACACCAGTGGAGCTGAAAAGACTTAAAATTTAACATTTTCTACTTATGTTTAGGAAAAACATTTGTTTTTCATCCCTGTAAGATTCTCACCTAAATAAGTTTTCAGTGAGGGATCAATTTGCAATGTAAGTTTATATTAAATTGATCACATTGTGTTAACAGCATTCATACTTTTATTGGAAAATTCAGACCTTTTCAGTGATCATTGCTCAGCAAGAGGCGGGAGAAGTAGCTAATTCATTGATCATCCCTTTTTCAATTTTTTTGAATGATCATCTCCAACACGTCATGCTGCTGAAAGATGTTGGCTTCATGACAGTTTCTATTGAGTGACTGACCAGACCTATTTTGTATTCCATCTTAGAAATTACTACATTCAAGGTGAAAAATAATGATTTTTTTGTTGAATCACTTTGGACTTCCTATTGAAATATTCTGATAATGAAAATTTGGAATATTTGCATTCATTTCTAGTGATATTGTACTCAGGGCTGGCTTTAAACCAATTGGACTAATAGCTCAAAATTTGACCCTGCGCTTGAGGGGCTGGGCACTATGTTGATCTACTACAGTCTTGTCAAACACATACAACACACACCTACCATCAGATTGCAGGTTTTTTTCAAAGAACACAAACGGTTTTAATTTTCTTCTGAATCCTTAGAAAGTCAGTCGTATTTATTTATATTGTTTATATTTTGAACATTTTTTTTACTTCACTTGAATCAAAAAATACTTCAATTAATTAAAGAAATCGTAAAAATGTATTACTTAAAAATCTTTAGGCACACATTCTAATTGATTTTGACCCTGCTGCTTTTAAGACCTGCCCTGATTGTACTGGTTATAGAGAAAAATTCTAGGTCACCAATGATTTTGACCAAAATTGTAGGTATAGATATGTGTGTGTGTGTGTGTGTGTGTGTGTGTGTGTGTACTTGAACACTTAGCTTTGACAGCTTACTTCCTTTATTTCATTTCAAAGTGATCGTCCTATCTGATTCAATATCAGAAATGGTCAACCAAAACTGTCAACATAGGTTTCACTCAGTTTCCAAGCTGGTGTGGCAAGCTGACTGTGTATGAGTCATGCATGCAAGCTGAACGAATTGAACTAGAGGGCTGAAAATTTCAACATTTACTCCTTATTGTATTTGCAAAAAAAGATTTCTGTTTTTTTGAAAATCCCCCCTCCAATATGTTTATTGTGAGAGACTCAATTTACAAGGTGATCTTATGCTAAATTGATCCTTTAGTCTATGCCCTGGCTGGTTTTGGAAAAAATCAGACTATTTTAGTGATAATGGCCTAATAAAAGGCTGGAGATATAACTTATTCTTTGCTGACCCCTAATTCCAATTTTTCAATTGATCACCCCAGTATGCTGCCAAAAGACATTGATTACATGATGGTTCCTACTCTCTGACCAGACCTGTCTTCCTTCATTCAATCTCAAATTGGTGATCCCGTCTTATTTTGCAATTTTTTTGGTTTGTTAATCTTTATTGTGTCTTAATCCAATGAAGATTTCTCATTTCTTATTTCTTCCTTTTCCTTTTCTTCTTTTTGTACAGCCTCTTTCGTTTCTACATTTTTTTTCACTTCTTTTTTGGTCTCCATCTCACTTCATATGTATGTACTTTTGTTTTTTTGTTCTTTTTCTCATTACTTCCCTCCATTAGACTTCAACCAGTTTGTTTATTCTAACTTTCTTTTCCAATCTTGTCAAATATTCTGCTGTTTTTTGAGGGGGAAGGGGGCGTTTATTCCTTTGTGTTTCATAATCCTACAAGCGTTTTCTCATTTCTTCTTGCGTGCATTTCGACTTCTCATCCGCTTTATTTCTCTGTTAGATTTTTTTTTTAGTTGTTTTCTACTTCTCGTCTGTCTCCTTTTTTTTCAATCCTTGTCTTTCCTTTCCCCGTCAATTCTTTTCTTTCCTTCTCTCCTCTCTTTCACTGTCTCTCTCTCTTTTTTTTCTCTTTTCTGAACCCTTCTATTTCTCACTTTGCCTTACCTTTTTCTACAACAGATCTTTTTCTGTTAACCCGCTCAATCACAAGAATGCTAAGTGGATATTTTGAAGCCGAAACCATATTTTCTTTTCTTCTTCTCACTTTCATATTCAGATGCATGACTTTTGATCTTCTAAAGCAGGGAGAAAAAAAAAGGCTCATCCCTCACTTTATCACAGAAACACTTACAACCGTTTTAATAATTCTCTCTCTCTCTTTCTCTCTGATTTCTATTTTCATCTGTTTTTATGTATAAGTATATATACAAATGATATAACCTTTCCATCTACGAGCTTTCTGGCAATTGATGAACTGTTTTATAAACACAAGCTCCAAAGATTATGTTTATAGAAGTCCATGATTACACGTAACGGCTGGAAGAACATGTTTACAGAGGAATAAATACACATTGGTTTACCATGAATTCTCTTCAAACTTCAGAGCATATCTGTCTGCATGTACAAATGATTAGGAAATGGTAAGAGGAACCAGGCTCTTTGAGAAGGTTCTTTGGTTCTTTCCATGACTTATAATGAATTTAGCACGATACACTCGGGTTTAAGGAACTAGCGGGGTCAATCATAGGTACCGGCTAGACAGCCCCTTGCCTGCGGTGCCTCGTGCAGCGAGACCCCTGTAATGTGTCTGATATGGTAGGACATCCCAAACACAAATGAGAAAATGAGTATATCAAACGGAATTTAAAAAATAAATGAAAAATAACTTTCCTGATGTGAAGTCAGAAATCTCAATACCAGCTAACAGGTGCAAGAAGAAACATTTGCAGGCAGTCATTATTGCCAGAAGGGTGTGCCACAAAATATTAAGGAAGGGTCCTGTTAGTACTGTCCAGGTCATATTGCCTACGTCTTTTTTGAAATTACTACATGTAAGTTGAAAAGTAGTAATGTTTTTTTGTTAAATTTAACTTTTGACATCTTATCAAAATATTCTGATGACAGAACGTTGGTAGATTTCCATTTATTTCTGAAGATATTATGCAAGTTATACAAAATAATTCCAAGGTGCCAATTATGGACCCCATACCAATAATTGTGTACATACTCATTTATAGGTTCTGTATCGTTATCTCTCTCTTTCCCCTCTCTTTTTCCCCTCTCTTTTTCCACACACACACACACACACACACACACACATATATATATATATATATATATATATATGGTATTTGATCAACACTGCTGGGGAACCATGTTGATATAACGGTTTTATTTTTAAATTCTTGAAACGGTGACATGGTAAACAACTGTTGAACCCAACAATAAAAATATGCACACACTACTACAATATCGAATTCTGTATAAAATATAAAAAACACTGAGGAAAATTAAATAATTCACATTAACAGATTTTGGGAAAATATTGACTGAAATGACAAGTTTTTATATATATATATATTAGTGTGTAAAGCCGTAAAGCTCTCTAGACTATATATATGCGTGCGTCTGTGTGTGTGTACAAGCTTAAGTACCTGTCTATGCCAGTTAGATATTTGAGGAATAAAATGAACAGCTAAAACTTCTAGACTTGTATAAAAACAAATGATCCCCTTAATGAATTATACATCATCATCATCATCATCATCATCATCCTTTTAACATCCATGGTGGATATAGACCTTCCCTTAGATTTGGCAGACCTTTCTATGGCAGGCATCATGGAACAGGGACTTTCTGAATTCATTTAATTCATCACGCCATTTTACTTTCAGCTGACCACAATTTAGCAAATGATCTCTGGTGATCATGATGCCCAGCAGTTGTCTGCCATTCTTGTTACATGACTAGCCCATTGTCATTTGATTTATCTAATGGATTCTATCATATATACAACAGCAACTGACTCCTGTTTATCTCTTCATGTGATGTTGAGCATAATTCCCTCTGGTGCACATTACATGGTTCTCAATTTGAGAGTGAATCTTTTGCTTAGGTTCCATGGGAAGGATGCTTTGGTTCTAGTACTAGTGGTATTTTCTTGTCTTTGAAAGTCTAGCTTGCCAAAACAAAGACTTGCCAACCTCGGGTGATTCTCTGCTTGATTTCCTCTTCTTTTGAAGATTTCATGGAGAATGGTTGTCCTAGGTAGATGAAGTGGTCTAAATTCTGCAGCTCTGCATTTTCAATTCTGGTTTTTGCGTATTTGTCTCCAACATGCTTGTTGTACATGACGTTTGTTTCACTGAAGTCTATGAGGAGGCTTACTATCTTTCTTTCTTGATTTGGGATTTGTCTTTTCTGGAGATGGAGGTTTTCAGCGAAAAGGAGCTATGTTGTCAGCAAATCCGAGGTTAATTAAGTATTTATCGTCTATTCTGGTCTTTTATTTTCCCTAGAAGCAAACTGATAAAGGAACTGCTGTATGGATTGATATATAGCAAGATTTTTATATATATGGGGTCTACATCTTGTTTTATGATAGCATTGACTTTAGGGATTTTCACCGAGTCAAAGGCCTTCTTAGCATTGACAAATGCCACAGCCAGTCACAATTTATATTCAGCTGCTTTTTCTTTTATTTTTTTCCCCTTTTGTGCACTAATTATTCACTTTCTTCCTGTACTAAGAGTCTTTTTTAAGAGTCTTGGAACCCTTACCTTTTTCGAGAATGCTTTCGATGATAGCTGCTGTGTATCTTTTTTGTCTTCATTTAAGATATGTATATGTATATTGACAGAATGTTAGGGACCTGTTAACATTATAATTACATTGTCATTAGAGCCTGCCTTTTGAAACCTTTGAAAAATGTTTTCACAAAACTTTTTACTTAAAAAAGATGTCAGTTTGCAATGTAAGTTTATGTTTAATTGACCACTCAGTTTGAGTCCACTTGTTAATTGATAATTCAAAACTTTGAAAATACAAGATAAATAATCTATTTATTGATCACTCCTATTTCTAATTTTCTAATTGATCACCCCAAACAAGGCATGCCACCAAAAGACATTGGTCATGTGATGGTTTCTATTGAGTGACTAATCCGACCTGTTTCTCTTTTGGTATGGTTAGTTGTTGGTAGAGCAAGTTCAACTTTCACAAACAAAAAGAACGCATCCTCCTGATATCCATGCAATGCGTACATGAGAGAATCATGCTGAACCCCACCAGGAGAGATCACAAGACAGCACAACATATTAGAGAAAAAACAGGAAAACATAGAAACCATTTGAAAACTCAAATGGCAATGGGCAGGTCAGGTTGCAAGAATGTTAGACTAGCACTGAACATCATGACTCCTAACATGGATCCCCAGAAACCATATGCAAAACAGTGGCTCACAATATATAAAATCGCGTGACACACTGGACTGGTTCAGAAAGTAGAGGTTCTGCAATGCCCATGATAGAGAGGTCTGGGGATTGGGGGGGGGGAGGTTTATGTCAAAAGATGGATGCTAAAAGGCTGATGATGTTCTGAAAATGTGAATGAAGTTCAAGCTGTAGGATGGATAATGTAAAAAGTTCAAGAGTTAGAAATTCCTTTTTGCTGTAAAAAACTATCAACCAAAAATATCAACATTGTCAGCATAGGTTTTGTTTGTTTTTAAGTGAATCTTTGCTATATGGGTGTCGTATGTCCAGACTGCACAAATGGAGCAAGAGCGCTGGAAATCTACTTTTATGTTTCGTAAAAACAGTTCAATTTACAATCTGAGTTCATGCTAGATCGGTCCCTTATTTTGAGTCTGGTAGAATTTGGCCTCTTTTTAAAAAAAGTTCTGACTTTTTAGCGATGTAACAAAAGGTGACTTATTTATCCCTGTATTTTTCAATTTCTCAATCGATCACAACCATCATGACACGCTGCTAAAAGACGTTGGTTGTGTGACAGTTTCTATCGAATAACCAACCAGACCTGTTTCTCAATAGTTTTATCCAAGGTACTCAATTCATTTGCAGAAATCCAGGACATAAAGTGCAGACAATATCAATTGTGATTTACATTTCTGAAACATGTTCAGCCACAAGTTGATGATAGACTTTAGAGATCAATGACCTGCTGTGACCTCTTGCAACATGAAAAAGCAAAGTCAACCTTTTGCTTGCTTCTAAGTTTCTTAATACAGGATACATGCTTCACTTATCAAAGGGTTATTTTTTTAAAAATCAGGCTCCTCTTTTGAGTAGACGGAGAATAATCTCCTCATCATCTAAGACTAGACAAAAACCATCAGGGTAAACTCCTGTAGATCTTGATGCACTTACATCAAAGATCTTGCAAATCTTTTTAAACATCGGTTTGGATACGCAGTGAAAATAACACATCCACAGCCTTGTTTTTTTTTTCTTCCTGCTGGTAAGTTTGAAGTGTAACATTGCGGTATATTTTTGGTCTTTCCAAAAGTCAACAAATCCGTATGTATTCTGCGAAAAAATGATATTCGCATTAACTTCTTTTCATCTTACAAGTTTATTTTCACTATTTTCCTTTTCCTTCTATTTTTGATTATTAGTGGCGACTAACCTAAGTATCACAAAGGAAGAGCGATGAGCCAAGAGGCGACTGCTAAATCCATTCGATTAGTATTTCTATATCTTTTTTTTGACTTAGTTTTGGCCAGTCACTTCCAAATCAGTTATTTTATTATTTTCTTCATTAATGTAATTAGTCTCTCTCATGTAAGGTAGAATTCATAATCAGGTACTTAGGATAAAAACTCAGGTAACTTAGCATGCAGGACCAAAGTGCAGTTATCTTTTGCGATTAGCAGGGACTACAGGTGCCATGGGGCTGCGAATGTGGTAAATCCGCAAATAATTCTGGCTAGCTCCCTAAAAACCCTTTTGTTCCATGAAAACCATAAATCTCTTAACTTAAACCTTTTGATAAACAAATATTCAACCATTTCCAAATTGTAAATGTACTAACAAATGAATAAATACAATAAAGTTCATAATAAAAAAATATACAATTGATTAACGAAAACCGTAAATTTCATAAAACTACAGTGAAGTGGAAAAAATATTTTAATGTTTAAGATATTATTCAACTAACTAGTTTATGAGGGAAAACAAGTTACAGTTTTCAGCCATGATAATTTCAAGGTTTATGTTGTCTACATGAATGATTTTCAAATGATATTTTTCAACCATCTTTCTTATTACCAATAACACAAAGATTGATAGATTACAAGTTCCAAGATTACAAGATATTTTTATCAATACATGTCACTTTTTGTCAAGAGTTTGAGGTAGTTGGAATATTACAAATATACATATCACAAATATACATGAATTCATGATTTCATAAAAATTTCACATTTTGTTTATACTGAACAGCCTATTTTCGATGATGCGATTTATTGCAGTAACCCGCAAAACTCCCAAAAATATTTGATTAGATTATCAAAGATAGAACCAAAAATTATCAAAACGGCAAAATGTAAAAATTAGTGAATAGCAAGGCATAACTATACAATGAGATTCTTTGAGTGAATCCATTGTTAAATTCATAGATAATTTTCTTTCTTCAATTCGCTTGTAAACAGTGTTGTCTCATTGCATTGGTACACTGGACTGTTGCACACGATCTCCATAATTTTAGAGGCCAAGAAATTCAATTTGAAAGAGAAGAAAAGGTTCATATCATTTAATAGCAGCCAAAGAGATGTTAAACAAATATTTTCTTTGATGAAAGGCCACAAATTTCCCCGCCAAAAAATCAAATCTTAATGTGTTAGGGGGGGTTTAGAGGCCCCACTGCATGCTTTGCCAGGGGGCCTAAAACATTTTTAAGATGTCCCTGTATGTACACTAATCTGTATTGTTTGTCATTAAGATATGATACCTATTCTAATTTTGAAGTATTATACTTTTTTTTTGGTGAATGTTTGAGAGAGCTATGATGAAAAATTTCTATACTAATGAAAATCGACAAATATTTCTCACAATAAGTAATGTTTATCTTTCATTACTGAAAATATTTTTTAGGGGGACGGAATCTCCTATACATGTGAAATAGATATGTCCATTTCCAATGCCTATGATAGATGTTTATTTTTGATAGCTTAAGTTTCAAATGCTGCTTTTTAAGGCCAGTGGTTCCATTCCTTTCCAGAGACAGACACAATGACATTTCCTTTTGCAATAACATTGTGATAGAAATTCATATTTATTAGAAACCATCAACCAAAACTGTCACCAAAACTGTCAACATAGGTTTTTTTCAGTTTTCAAGTTGTTCTAGCTGGCTATGTATGTATATATGTATGCATCAAACATACGGGCTGCACCAATGGAGCTAGAGGGCTGAAAATTTAAACAATACTCCTTATCATGTCTATGTTTGCAAAGTGAGTAATTACACTAATCCTACAGTTTGCGTTTAATTGTTCTTTTAAAATTCAGACTATTTTTAGAGATCACTAGACAACAAAAGGCAAGAGCAGTAACTAATTCATAGATCACTCCCTTCTTCTAATTTATCAGTTGATCACCCCAAATACAGCATGCAGCCAAAAGAGATGGGTCAAGGGACAGTTTCTATTGAGAGACTAACCAGACGTTTTTTTTTAATTGTTATAGGCGTTTGTCCATCCTGCTTGTCCTCAGTAAGTGTGATTCAATGAGGTGATCGCTGTCTATCCTACTGGGAAGAGACCAATCTTACATCACGCTGAATAACCCAAGTCATAGGGTCACAGGGTGAAAGGGCCCTTCCCCTCTCCCCTCCTGCCCAGATCCTTTCACTGGCCTGGCTGCGTTATTAAAGTGGACAAGGTATGAATGAATTGTGATTCAATAATCTATGAGCCATATATGTCAAAGAAGGTTATTTTCCATCAATGGGATCTGGACGTGTCAGGTAGTAGTGCAGCAGAAGAAAAAGAGTTATGTTGGTGTTAACCTATAGAAAAACCATGACCTCAAATACTGATTGCTGATGTGCATTGTCAGAGCACAAATGAATTTAATCAGAGCTGTACAAGAGTGCAGCTAGGAGTGGGGGGTGACTTTTACTCCTCTGCTGGCCCCCAATCTTGTGGGGGGGGCCTAAAAGCTTTATGAATAGTGATTAATGAACTGCATTTCTACTAACATTGTACAATAACAAATATCACTAAATGTTGGAGAGGCTCCTCAAAGAGCTAAGCCCCTTGTCCCCCTGAATCTCCAGCTATGCTTCTAGTGCTGTATATTGTAACTATATACATATATGTTTGTTTGTATATATATATATATATATATATATGTATATATATGCATACATATATATTGAAGGCTGATGCAAAGGTTTCCCACATTTCAAAGAAAAAATCTTTTATTTATATTAAATCATTATTCAGTCAACAAAGAATTTTCCCTTGATTTCTTATGTCACATTTCAAGTAAATTGTGTATTCCATCATAAAAGAATGATTCCAGTTTTGATTTGATGAATTCTTCAGGGAACCTTTCAATATCTTGAATTTGTTGGAACCATTTTGAACCCACCACAATTATTTAATACAACATGAGTCATGTAGCATAATCACCAGTGAACTTCATTGTTCAGGGAGAAGTCTTTTATTTCTCAATGAGCCAATTGCTCACTGTAGTATAATACTGTCACACTTGTCTTGGTTCTTACAATGTTTTGAATACCACCAAGATCTTTTTTCACAATAGTTTCTCTTTAAGCTAAAATGTTGAGGACTGTTCTGGATCTAGCAATGATTTTCTTGTTTTGAGATTTTATTTAGGAAATCCAATTTTTTTCAATAAAACTGCACTCAGCCTTGAGGATGACATTGATGTGACGTCAGGAGTGTCTGCATGACCAGGTCAGGTGGTTTTCAATCATATTGGCCATTGCATCCATGATTGCAGGGATTACATGATCGTGAAAACTTTTGGCCAGACACTCCTGGATCATGCAAACAATGTTGATAGGAGCAGAGTACTGCTGGAACAAGTATAGCCTCCTCTGGGCCATTCCTTTGATCTAGGGCTTGACTATCATACCCAGCATCTTGAAGGTGTTTCATTGACCCTGAAACCCTGCTAAAAGAAGTAGGTTGGTATGACATGGCCCTTATTGCTCATTACCCTCAGGGCCAGATAACAGGGAGTGTACATCACTGTGGGTTCCAAACCTGTCATTACTCCTGTTCACCTTTTGGTCCTGGTTGTAGTTCTTCTCATCGTGCTCCTCAGTGTGTTTGAGTTTGTTCAGCAAGTGTTTTGACCAGATCACTTTGTTCTCCCATTTCTTGTTAAACATGAGATGTTCCCTCTCCTCATCATGTAGGACTTGTACCTGATGTCCTTGTTGCACCACACGTCTTGCTGGGTCCATTGTTGATGATGTTGGAAACTTGTCAACTAAAGCTGTGTTCTCATATACCTGGTGCACCCTGCGTGTTTGACTGATTTCACAAGAATCATCATCATCATAACACAGTCATTATTTCACCCATCATCATCATCATCATCATCATATCAGACCTGTCAAGTTTCTGAGCAAAAGGAGGTTCATACAGGAGTGGGGGGGGGGCAAAGCCCCACGAGAAAGTTCTAAAAATGATGTATCCAATGCTGGCTGAAATTGTGCGATTAATCAGACCTATGTTTTTGTTTTTTCATTGAGAAAAAGAAAAGGGTATACAACCAATGAATCATCCTGATAGACACCAACAGAGCTGAAACATTGAACCCAATCCAAAGATTGGCCCTCAATGATGATGAATGCCATGTATTGCACTTACATATAGTATTGAGAAAAGATAATTAATAGAAAGATAATTAGTTCTGATACACATACGGGTTATGGTGATTAATTCATGTGAGGTATCATTCCAAGGGTTATCATTACAACAATCATTATTTGTATTCTAAACTGCATAACTATCATAATCACCTCCATATTATGATCTTTATCATTCCCTCCACCATTGGAAATATCATACGTACTATCACTTCAGGGTCAGATTAAGGTACAAGCAATACAGGTGGGTGGGTGCCTGTCATGTGCCTAGGACAGTAGGACTTTCGAAATAGAAATGGGAAATTGAGAAAATGAATAAATTGAACAAAGTAAAACGAGTCAAAAAAAGAAAATTCTGTGATGTGAAGTCAGATTTTTCAGGAATATCTGACAGTACTTTCTAGGACACATTTTCTGCTTGCCTCCTGCACCAGAAACTCTAGGACTACAGCCAGTGCAAGATTTCCTAGTTAGGTATTACCTAATCATCATTTCCATTTGAACTATTTTCAACAATTATATCAAGTAGACATCAATACATTTTTGTGGTCATTTCAGGTGATTCTTACGTATTTTTGGTTGCTGGATCCCAAAATGAAAACTATTTTGCTCCACTGCATACTGTTTCCCAACAATCATATTTAGGAGTTGTAAATTGCAGATCTTTATGTAATTCTGCACTACAAATATGCATACACTGAAAAAAATGTCAGTTATTTTCACTTGTTTTGGATTTTTGAATTAAAGAACAAGAACCATTTTTCATCATTATGTAACATTTTCCACAAAATATGTTCTTTTTTACTTTTCTATTACAGGTTTTCATATGATTTTCAACAATACATATAGTTAATTTATTTCAGTGACAATATTTGGATCAAGATAGACAAAAAACCAAGAAGTTATCCGTAAGTGATTGAATACATAGACTTGTTTGCTCAATATATACGTTACATAAATTTCATTGACAGTATCTTTTTATATAAAATTAATTCTAAAAAATGTAAAAATAGATCTATTGAAATATATAATTTGATATTTTTTCATCAAATTCCTTTTTGATTTTCTTTTAAAATGTGATGGAGACATTATAAGTGTATTCTTTTATATGTTTCATAAGTACTGAACCAAATCAATAATCAGAATAGAAAAACTTTTAATGATCTTAATTTTGTAGACTTGTGAATTACCATTAACCTTTACTATCTATGCCAACCCCACATTTGATCTCACCTTCATTAACCCTCAGCTCAAAATGTCATCATTAGAACTTTGATCAACAGAAAAATATATTTGACTCCATTTTAACAACCATTATAACGTTTATGATTTTCTATAAAATGATCACCACAAGAATTGCCACCATAGCCAATATCATCATCATCATCATCATATTTTCAGCTCCACTGAATCTAACTGCCAACAGAATCATTCTTTGACATGAGTCTCACATTATTAAGAGTGGCAACCCTACCATTTCTTGGCTCCAGAAGTGCAGAAAATGCCTGCCTATCACTTAAAAATCAATAAATTTGGGAGCCTTCCCCCAACTCTGAGAAACAGATGCATCTTAAAAGCTCTCTGGTGAATAAAATCTGGCAAGCACCCCAAGGAATAATACTGAATGACTTTTGTCGCACAGACTCTGAATTCTTTACTTCTGCTCTCCCTGTCTTTGCCATTAACCAAAGTCGTAGTACCTAATATGTCATTTTGGCAGGCGTTAAAAAAATTGAATGAATGAATGTCTATATTGCTTATTTTGAAGAAATGGTCAACCCTTGAGACGGTGAGCCAATTTCATGATTCTTTCTTTTAGACTTTTTTTTTTTTCTTAGGAGTACAAGAAAATGGGGCATAATGAATATGGGGAGAGACTTGTCTGAGAGGAAGACAGAAAGAAATACAGAAAAGAGTGACTCAAAGACTTTTTCACTGCTTGCTTTTATGGCAGGAAGCAAATGGCCATTTTTAAGTAAGTGCAATGCGATAAAGAAAAATGATGAAAAAAAACAAACAAAAAAGAATATGGAAAAAGATTTCAGTGGTCAAAACAGACACACACACACATATATATATACACATATATATATACAGACATAATTTTATACATATATACATGTAGAGAGTGAGGCAGCGAGTGGGACCCCCAGAACCCGCATCTACAGAAGTAGGGGGGACACAATAGTTCTAAGGAAGCAATATATCTCAGGAACCCTAAATAATCTAGAAAATAATTTTTAAAGATTTTGCCAAGAGTGTGCGGTGAGACCTTGAGAAGCAGAAAAGGGCAGAAACATAATCGTGTTGTTTAGCCATTCCAATATTTCACTATATATATATACATATATATAGTCTAGAAAGATTTACAGCTTTGAATACTAAAAACATTAAAAACATTTTTGAAATCTTTTTGTGTTATTTCAGTCACTTATTTCCCATAATCTACTAATGTAATTCATGAAATTTTCTTCAGTGTTTTTTTAATGTTTTATACAGACTTTGATATTATGGTATTGTGTGGTAATGTGTAAATTCTATCCAGTTAGGATGATTAATTGTTTACCATGTAATCATTTCGGGGATTTAAAAACAAAACAGTAATATCAACATGGCACCCCAGCAGTGTTGATCAAACACCAGCTCCCTTACACCAATGATTTTAATTTGTAGCTCATGCTATACTGCAAGAAGTTTGTTATTTTATATTGGGTATCATTACAATGTATTGGAAATGGATGTTATTTCATAAAACGTATGTTTAATTTTTTTTTGTAATGCAGAGCTTACTCATGTAGGTTATCCAAAAAATGTATTTAACAATCAAGGATTAGTAAGTATAACAACAGACGTGACTTGTTGTTCGTGTCACTTCTATTAATGCAAAGACTAAAAAACTGTTTCCACTCTTGATTCTCATCTCATTTATTTTTGGTATGTGCATAGATGAGTGTGTAAATTTATCCATATGTATGTATAAATATATATGTATACATAAACATATATATATATATATATATGGATGACTATAAATTGTGTTATATTATATAGAAACTTACTTGAAATGATCTCCTGTCATTAAACGGTTCATATATTACTTACACGGCATAAATAAACTAAACAATTAAAATGCATATATAAGTTAATATACCAATACATATGAATGTAGAAAAAGATCATGCAAGTGATGAAGCAACAAAAATGGTCTGAGCACTTAGCAAGAAGAAAGAATAACAAGTGTAGACAAAGGCTGATGGATAAGTGTCAATGGGACAGTAAGCATAGTAGAAAAAGACCGGTCACCATATGGAGGGATGAAACAGAAAAGTTTTTTTCGGTAACACATGGAAATAGGAATCTTGGAAAAATATGGCAAAAACCTTTGTCCAGCAGTGGACACACATTAGATGATGATGAGAAATGAGGATAAACGAACAAGCCTGGCTGCTTCAGGGAAAAACCCTCTTCTATTTCTATTGCGACAGAAGATAATTACTGCAACTTTTGTATTAGATGTATTACTAGCAGGGGAACCCAGGGTTGTCAGTTAGAGAAATAACCACGCACACTCCCAGATTGATTTATTCGCAGTACCTATTTTCCTCACATTGTCTTGTGTAAGAAGAAATATTTTAAAGAACCTAAAGAATGTATTTATGTCTTTGTTTTCAAATTTGAATTTATCTTTCCCTGGGCAACACCAGAAATCCCTGTTAGTTTATTAATATTATTTTGTTATTACGCATGGATATTTATCAACTTTTGATATTCAATATTATTTATGCATTATTGTTGCAGTTGATAAGTATATCTTATTCAAAAATAGAATTAAAAAAATATTATCTGAGAAAATTGGACAAAATTTTTTTTTGAGAAACTCCAATGTTTTAATGAAATATCAGGTGTGTGGAAATGTTTCCAATGAGAAACTGTGATAAGGAAAAAAATATCAGGTGTGTGGAAATGTTTCCATTGAAAAAGTTTTTAAAAAAAACATTACGAGTGTGCAAAGGTTCCTAACGGCTTCCAATGAAAAACTGTAATTTTGTGAAAATCATTACGTGTTTTCAAAAGTTTCCAGTGGAAAAATAATTTTTTATGCTTCCCTTCTTTCCGTAGTCAAGTTTAGGCAAAAGTTACATCATGTCAGAGAGACCTCTATCACTTCCGGAAGGCTGCTATAAAAATACTAATAGCAATCAAAAGAAAATGTTGATACAGTTGAAAAAATGATAGGGAAATATTTTTTTGATCAACATGATATTGGCATAGTTAGTATCCTGAGATAACAGATCCCGAGTGCCTTCACAAAAACAACAACAACTGAACTGTAGCAATAGAGAAAATGTTAAGACTTGTCTCTGAAAAGGATGTGTCAAAGTCTTCTCCTTGAATACGTACGTTTTGGCAATGATTTCATCAAGTCAGAGTTATGGCAACCAAAACTGAAAGATGACTAAGATAAAATGCTAAATTTATTTTCAAGTTCACATGTAAAATTTTGTCAAAAAACATAAATAAAAAGATTGTGTTACATAGGAAATTATGAATCACCACCAACCATATGCTTCTTTTTATCTGGTAAATGAAGCTGTAGTGGTGATAAAATTAAATTACCTTCATGAAAATACAACCAGTATGCTTTGAATGATTATAATAAATTCTTGATTTAAAAAAAATCAGGTCTGCTTAGTTACCCGATTGAAAATGTCACATGACCAATGTCTTAAGGTAGCATGCTGTTGGGGATGATCAATTAAAAAATTAGAAAAAGAGGTGATCAATGAATGTTACTTGCCCAACAATTACCTAAACCCAATAAACCAGTGTCATGGATTGTGGTAATGAATATCATTTCATAAAAAATTATCTAAATGACAATTTCTGACATCTAGATGCAAACCAAAATAACTAAATCTTGATGAGAAACATCTAAAAATATCTAAACACAGGAATAGAATTATTTCATTTGATTTTAGTGGTTTAGATCTAAATACTTTATTGAAAAAAAAGAAGTTACATCAAATATTAGCTGGGGGGAGGCCAGATCAGAAATATCGATGCTCATGCATTATTCTCAGGTGATTCTGGATCTCTGTGCCAAAATTTGTAAAGATTCATTGACAAATGACAATGCTGTTTCAAGACAAATAAGCAAACTTTCATGCTTATTATGTATAGAAAAAAACATTAAAAAAACATTTGTTTAGTATAGATTTATCAGAATGAAATGAGCCCAGTGTATCTGTGAGATGAATTTGGTTAATATGTAAAACTTGTCAATTTAGCTCAATTGGAAAGGCAATGGCCTACCAATCAAATGTTAATTTCATAGTTGTATTCATTTATTAGAATGTGTATGTATATCATAAATTTGGGCAGATTTGTAAGACTTCTTAGTTCAGTTGATAAGAGACATGATGACCAATCAGTTGGTTATGATCTGAAACCATGGTTGGGGAATATTCATTTTCACTTCCCTAAATTTGGTGAGAATGGTCAGTGTTGTTCTTATTGTTCTTAAGTCAACTCCAGACTTGGACTGGTGTTTGCCAATTAGAGAAAATAGGGATGCTTCAGGCTGTTTCTGATTAATACAATTGTCTGCATTGAAAGAAACCAAAAGAGCAGATATAGACTGTGAATAAACGAGAATTTTGAGTTGAGTAGTTATTTGGGACTTTGCATTACCAGGGGCTATTCAGCTCAATCGTAAGAGCAATGCTTCGTTGAAATGGCTATTCAATAGGTCACAAGTTTTCAGACCCATTTATACATCTGTACATAGTCAAACATTACTATGTCATACAAATAAACACTCGCAGACACAGATATTCCTACTTTTCAAATATGCAACGTATGTACATATCTTATTTAAAAAAATGTAAATAAATTAAAAAGATAACACTACCCTCCATATTTCTAAAATCCAAGATTACCCACACTCATAATCACATAGCATATACCAATGTAAACATACTTTATTCCTTGACCACAAACCAACAAAAACGCATACTTATATGCATTACATACGCACGTTGTTGTTGATAAGTCGCTAGATTCAACTAAATAAGCACACACAAAACTCTATTCATTATCACTTCTCATACACAATTGATTCGAACTTTGACACAAAGACACTTTCTCCTTTTTTGCCCATAAAGATGAGAAATTTAGAACAGTAATAACCTTACATCATCTCCCCACCTTCTCACTAAACCTTGTGACTCACAAGACTTCATCATTTTTCCTATTTGATATTTGACGAGAGAAAAAAGTCTGTCAAAACAGAAATAAGAACAAACCACTATCAGAACTTCTGTTTCTATATTTTTTATTAAATTCACCATTATGCTAGATTATTCTCATCCATTTCCTCACTATATATATATATATATATATATATATATATATATATATATATATATATATATATATATATATATATGTGTGTGCATATATGTGCATACATATATGTATATGTATGTGAATATACATGCATATATGTATCAATTTAAAATGCATTCTTCTATTTGGAACTCTATTTGAACTGAATTCCAGTCATCACACAGTGAATATGTCAATTAGTCTAGGCAGCATAAATAAAATAAACAATTAAACAAATGGGCTACTGCTAGAATTGAACCTGCACCCAATAGGAATCCACCTCAATGCAACACTGCTCTTACCATTGAACTAAAGGTAAGCATCCATACCCCCCTTTATAACATTACAGAGAAAACATTTATGTAAACTGAATGTGTCATTAATATTAATGGGAAGGGTTTGATAGATGTTGGAATTGAAGACAAAATATTTCTATGCCAAATTAGTTTAATCAGGAATAGATATGAGGTGGATCATTGTCTGAGTAGATAATCTTTGGCTGAATTCAGTAGAGTTTAACTAAATAGATCCTGCCAACATCTGTGAGATTTTTCTTGTATTGCAAACTTGGGAGAGAGTTTTAAGATAAAAAAAGGAAGATGTACCCATGTCCTCCAAAAGGAAATGAACATGGACATTTTACAGTCCTTACTATAATTTGAGGAATCTCTGTTCGTGTGTGTGTAAGCTTCAAGATAACTCAACACTGTGCAATGTTCATATCTGCC
The DNA here is from genome assembly GCA_963457665.1 of Thysanoteuthis rhombus. Lineage (NCBI taxonomy): Eukaryota > Metazoa > Mollusca > Cephalopoda > Oegopsida > Thysanoteuthidae > Thysanoteuthis > Thysanoteuthis major. The sequence continues at coordinate 58,426,659 of OY735213.1, forward strand.
AGATGTGTTGATCCAAGCACTGGACCTCGCAGTTTGGAGTCGTTTGGATTTATGGTTCTCAATATGAGAGCTGGGGTGCTTGATTTACAATTAAAATTTGTCCTTAGCCTGGATTATATATCTGTCACCAACATCCACGAGTGTGGTTTTACTGACTTGAAATCTTTGGCGTGGATTGAGAAAGAGAAAGAGAGAGAAAGAGAAAGATAGAAAGTGAGAAGTTTTTTTCTGTCAGAATTATTCTGTTGAACAAGATTGAATTCAATGATAGTTAGATGACCGACCAGCATTTGAGAAAAATTATGATCTGATTGTAATTATTATTAAAGATGATATTTCTCTTTTAATTGTTGCTATTGATAACGTCACTCCCAGCATGCACCTTTTAAACAGGCATGCATTCGTTCTCTTTCATAAAACATTGCTTGAGCCTTTCACCTTGGATTTTAACGACCCTCCCAAAAATGTCATTTTTTTAGAATATTGATCTATACACGACTTTACGTTAAATTAAACATCATAATGTCATGAATACTTCATAATTGTTTTGATTTTGTTTGAAATCAATAATTGAATAAAAGAACAGGTCTGGTTAGTCTCTTAATAGAGATAGTCATGTGACCTACTCCTTTCTGCAGCTTGCCATATTGGGTGTGATCAAATAAAAAATTGGATGGAAAAAAAAAGGTGCGACCAATGTTAAGTTACTTCTCACATTTTTTGTTGGGCAGTGATCATGGAAAAAAGAGTGAATCTTCCAAAAACAAGAGTGAATGCTGTCAGAAACAAATTCAGGGACCAGTTCAGTAAAAACTTACATTGCAAATTGAATCGACCCCACCCACCTACCTGCTAAGCCTCTTTAGGGAGGGAATTGTTTTAGCGAAAAAAAACAAAAAAAACGTTTTTTCTTGACATGATAAGAAATAAATGTTTGAATTTTCAGCCAGTCAGACCAACTTTAAAAGATACCCATGTTAATAGTTTTGGTGAGAGTTTCTAAGGAAAACACCCCTAAGATAACGTCCCGTCAATGTTTAATTCGGTTTATTATTCACCATCCTTTGATAATTGAATCAACAGAGTCCTTACTGTGGATGAGTCCAAGTCATCACTATTTTTTCCGTACATAGATTTTATCTTTACTGTATTAATCTCATTGATATCATTTGTTTTATATCCAAATTGTGGTGAAATATCTATGTTAAAAAAAAAGCATCAAAAAAGATTATCACATCAATGTTTTTTTTTTCAAGAAATGAAGAAAAATCACTTCTAAAGATCTGAAGAATTGATAAACATATGATTTATAAGCTTGTTATGTTGCTAGATCAATTCCATTCTCTTATAAAAAGCTAAGAATACTCACTTTTCATCAACTCACACTTTAAAAAAAACCACGCACACATATATATCTGTTTATGCATAAGTACAAATGCATCAATGAGTATTATACTTATAAACGATTTTTTAATTAGTATTCACCATGGTCTTTGATATGTGAGAAGTATAACAATAAACATGTGACAGATAGATGTAGATAGGTTGATAGATACATAGGAACAGGGACATAGATAGCTAGCTAGCTTGATGATTAGATAAGAACAGACTGAGATAGAAGGATATACGTCTATCTTTTATGCATATGCACATTTATTTACCTCTGTCAGAGAGGTATTTCAGTCTGACTCTCTGTTTGTCTATCTTTCTGTTCTCACAATGTCTTTGAAAGTACTGAATGGATTACAATAAAATTTCATATAAATGTTGAGTGGTAGGCCATGGAAGAAGTGAATACATTTTGGGGTGGATTCAATCAAAAAGACCGACGTAGTTATATGTCTCAACAACATAATATTGCCAAAATTTCATGCTTGTCAATGCGATATCTCAAAAAGTTCTCCATGAATTTCAATGACATTTCGAGAAAGGATGGCCTATAGGCTGAAGAAGTGAGTTTATTTGGGGATATATCCATGTACAAGAGATATGAATTCTTTGATTGTTTTTTAGTTTTATATCCTTTTCGTATATACATACGTATCTCAATAAGTCTGGAGCCTAATGATGAAAAAAGAATCTCTTCAACACAATGAACATTCATTTTTCAGCATATTTTACATCTCTATTGAAGCACATAATCAAGTGATGCCAAATAATCACAAAATTACGTAGCAAAAATGTTCAAAGCAATGGCTAAGAACTACATGTCAGGCTATATACTTTTATTGACGCCCTCATAAATATCCAACTTTTCCATGGACATTGTGATATTCCTGCTTGTTTCTCTGTCTTCAACAATGGACTCTTCCACTTGGATGTTACAGTTTTGCCGACAAAAATATCTCTACTTACAGTTAAATGAGTTCAGTAGTTTCTTTTCTAAAAAGAAATCTGAGAGAAATTCAACTATGTTCTCAATTTTTTTTTCCATGGACATTAACTAGTATATAATCAAGTCTGGTTGGTCACTCAATAGAAACTTTCACATGACCAACATCTTTCATCAGTATGCAGTGATGAGGTTGATCGAATGAAACATTGGAAGAAAGGGGTGATCAATGAATAAGTTATTTCACTTGCCTTTGGTTGGTCACTTAGAAAGTCTGAATTTTCAAAAAACATCTAAGCACCAACTGGAGACCAATTTAGTATAAACTTACATTGGGGGAGAGATTTTAAAAATATTAGAAGAAAACATTTTTTTGTAGACACAGTAAGGTGTGAATGTTTAAATTTTCAACCATCAAGCTATATAGGCGGGGCCTGTATGTGTGATACATACAGGCCCCACCTATGTTGCCAGATAAACTGACCTGAAAACTGGAGAAATCTATTTTGACCCTTTTAGTGACAGTTTTGTTTTATGGTTTCTATCATGGAAATGAAATAAGATGATGCGCAATGATTGGATGAAAAACATTTGGCATAAATAGAGACATACTGAAAAACAAATTTCTAATATGGTTAAAACATCAAGCATACAATAGGTGTATAATACAAGCTCTGAGGGATCGGTATGGAAAACGAAGACTTATAGAACCATTTGAAAAAAAATGCTAGATACAATTTTAGAAATTAATCTTGGCAATGAAAAAGGACCTGGTAGGAGCATTTTACACAGGTTACTTAGCAACAACAATTGAGATGGGCAGGGCATGCAGTGAGAAGGAGGACAGGAAAAGAAGTAAAAATCTATCCGAATGGTGCCCGGACACAAGATGGACAGACGAGAGAGAAATGTTTGCCATTAAGACAAAACAGAGATCAACACAATCATACTTGCCATGGACAGAGATGGGAAAGGCCTTAGTCCAGCAGTGAATATAACAACCGATGATGATGATAATGATGATGATATATATATATATATGATGACATATATAATATAAGTATCAAAGATAAATCTTTAGAAATTTCTATGGAGGTATAAACAGAAATATATTGTATTAGCAATATTCTCACATTAATGAATTATGTATAGATATACATACATATATATGTAAATATATATATGTATGTAGAGATAGATAGAGAAAGAAAGGAAGAGAGAAATGGTGAGAGAGGGAAAGATATAAAGAAAAGAGTTAAAAGATGTTTCTCTCTTCCTCAGATGACATATCCTATGAGTATCAAAAATAAATCCCTGGAAATTTCTATGGAGGTGTAAACAGAAATATATTGTTAGAAGTATTCTCACATCATTGAATTATATATTGATATACATATATATAGATATATATATAGATGTATAGATAGATTGACCGATAGAGAGAGAGAGAGCGATAGAGAGAAAGAGAGAATTGGTGAGAGAGAGAAAGATATTTGGGAGAGAGTTGAAAAATGTTTCTCTCTTCTTCAGATGACATATATGTTATAAGTATCAAAGATAAATCTCTAGAAATTTCCGTAGAGGTGTAAACAGAGATATATTGAGTTAGAGATATATCTCTGGTGAAATCATGAAGAATAAGTTGTTCGGGAAATTTATAGCATTATCTAATACAATCAAATTTTCTCGCACTATTTCATGAAACGAAAAATAGATTGAATTGATTTCCATTTCCTCTTCAGAAAATTATTTTAATCTAAACAGGTCTGGTTGGTTACTCAATAGAAACCGTCATGTGACCTACAAATTTTGGCAGCATCCCATGTTGAGGGTGAACAATCAAAAAAATTTGAAAAGGGGGAATCTATGAATAACTTACTTTTCTTGCTCTTTGTTGGGCAATGATCACTAGAAATGTTTGAAAAAACGATCATGAATGATGCTGGACACAAATTAAGAGATGAATTTAGAGAGGACTTACTTTTTAAATTGAACCTATTGGGGGGGCACTCTTTAAGAAACACAAAAGAGTTTTTTCTGGCCATGATAAGAAGTAATTGTTCAAATTTTCAGACCCTTAGCTTCATCAGTGCACCCTGTACATTTGATACATAGCCAGCTAGACTGACTTAAAAACTGAAGGAACTCTTGTTGACAGTTTTGGTTTGCTGTTTCTTTTATAAAGATAAAAGATTGATATGAACAAGCAATAAAACACTAAGAAACAAGATATATCTGTGCTCACAAAAAAGTGTTGATTTACGACAAGATTCTTCCAACTTTTTTGATCCTGACCCAGTCCAATTTTAAGCAATCTTCTCAAGGCTCACTGGCATACAATAAACAATCAATTTTATCTTAAGGTTAAGGCATGAACCTGATAAAACTGAAAAGAAGACCTCTTCACACTCTTGTAGTTTAAATGCAACTAAACTTGTCTTGATTTCAAAAACATAGATGTATGAATCATGTCTTGCTTACACCCCCTTCTCTCGCTCTCTCTCTCTCTTTCTAATTAAACCCATATTATCATTTTCCAATTATGTCAAAGCTACTGTAACAGGTATGTTTAATAAGTTTAACAAATATATTATTGATGATAAAGGTGATAACTGGTCTGTGCAGTCACTCAGTGGGAGTCATCACATGACTAATGTCTTTTGGCAGGATACTGTGTTGGGGTTGATCAATTAAAAGATTGGAAAAAGAGCTGATCAATGATTATGTTACACCTCACTCTTTTTTCTAGGCCAAAATCACTAAAAAAGTCTGAATTTTGAACATCAAGTATGGGCACAAACTAAGAGATCAATTTAGCATGAACTCACATTGCAAATTGAACACACTATTAAAAACCTATTTTGGAGGGTATCTTTCAAAAACAGGAGAAAAAAGTTTTTGTAAACATTGTAGGGAGTAAACGTTGAAATTTTCAGCCCTCTATCACCTTTGGTGCAGCCTGTATATATACATATATACATACATTTTAGTCAAAGGTTTTTAATAAGGTTATAAGATATATTCATGTTCAAAACCTTTGATACCTCATTATCTCCAGTATTTTCCTCTTTTATTCTTCATTTTTCGATTTACTTTTTTGTCGTGAACCTGAGACCCAAATAGCAGGACCTTGCAACCCAGTAATGGGTCGGGACCTGTATTCTTAAGTTGTTTATAATATGCTGCAAATTTAGTTTATTAGCCAAGAAATAAATAGTTTATTAATCAGTCTATGTACTTACAAAATTCTACTCTTATTATTCAGGCTAAATTATTGAATCTTTTTACATTGTTCACAAATGAATGTTTCCGGTGTTATGATTTAATTCAATCTCTTGAAATAAATTGTAAATTTTCATTTCATTATCCAGGCTAAAATTATTAAATATTTTTACCCTGTTCTCAAATTAATGGGATCAAATGTGATGATTTAATCAAATCTTTTTTTAGATGATTTGTAAATTTTCATTCCACGAGTGAGCGGATGATCACTACCACTTGATGTGGGTATGGGAGTTTCTTCGAGAGCACATCGTCATGTGTCCTCAATGGAGTAGCACATGTGTGAAAAAAGACCAGCTGCATAGTCTGGTCACAGTATGGAAAGGTTAATTGGTAATCGGTGGCAGAGCATTATGAATTGAGATGGCCACAGAACAATCTTGTCCCTGCAAATGGCACCTGGTATTACATGACGGTCATCTGTCTAGGTAATGCCCTAGTGATCTTATGAGAACTGGTGTATCTAATGCAATCTAGCCGTATCATTTCACACATGAAAAAAAAGACAGATTTGTCTGTTTGTGGGCCACATAATCACATGCTACACATTAATTTTTTTTTCATATCATTCTACACATACATTTTACATAGGTTTTTTCAGTTTTCAAGTTGGTCCAGCTGGCTGGTCTCATGAGTGAAAAGTCAATTTTGGGAGATATTTTTGTGAACAAATGATTATCTTATTTCTATATTTTGTTCTGTATCAGAATCTGGTCAAAAATGGAATCAAATACTGGGAATGGGTAATTTTTAAGTACATTGTGACTTGCGAGAAGCTAAAGTTGGTGATCTTCAGTGAGACAAAGGTCAGGTAAAACAGAGATCGCAAAAAGTTATCAAAATAAGATGCATGTATGTATTTTAGTTCATACATTAAGATTTACATCAATTGGTTTGTAGCCTAATAATGAAAAAATAAAGCATTTATTTTATACACCATATATGTTTTTTCCTTAGAAATATCAGATTTGCAGAAGACTTCCTTTATGCAAAAAGTCCTCATAACCTCCAGATAGTGTTAGACGAACTGAATGAAGAGAGCAAGGAAGTTGGTCTTCACATGAACTTCAGTGAAACAAATGTCAAGTACAACAAACATGTTGAGAACAAAGACACAAAAATCCCCATCAGGAACACAGAACTGAAGAAAGAAGAGCACTACATCTATCCAGGACAACAAATCTCTATGAAACCCTCAATAGAGGAAGAAATCAAACGTAGAATCATTTTAGAATGGCAAGCTTTTGGTAGAGCAAACTCAACCTTCAAAAACAAAGAAATCCAATTACTTCTAAAAAGGAGGGTATACAACCACTACATCCTCCTGATAGTCACCTATGGAGCAGAAACATGGGACCTAACCAATCATTTGACCCTCAAACTGAGAAGCATTCAACATGCATATGGAAGAATCATGCTCAACATAACATGGAGAGATCAGTAGACAGTGCTGTATATTAGAGGAAAAAAAGGAGTCAGGGATAATGGCAATGGGTTGGTCATGTTGCAAGAATGGCAGACAATATTACGCAGATCCTAAGAGAAATTGTGGCAAAATATAAGATGGCTTGATGAACTAAACAAGTTCAGAAAGTATTGGCTTTGTGACGATAGAGAGATGCAGTGATTCTTGCCCAATGACGGACGCTAAAAGACTGATGATGATGACGATGAAAATCGGTTGTTAATTGATTAGATGTGTGTTTTGTAACTTGTTTGATATTTATGTTATAACCTAGGCCTGATGTCACGAGATGTGTGTAAATGGGTGTAGGTAGTTGGCAGAGTATGTAGGTAAGTATTATGCTTACAGGCTAGAGTCTCATGCTGGTGTCTATTAGGTGACTAACCAGACCAGCTCAAATGTTATTTTTTTGTGTGAAGTTTTTCTATACCTATTACTTACTAGTTATTCCCCCTGGGCAAAAGTTAGTGGATTTAATATATTAGGTAAAAATAACGAGTTGTGAGATGTTTGAATATAAATTCTATCTGGCCTTCTATTAAAAAGAAACTGAAATCACTTGACCAGAAGAGTCCATTGCTTTCAATCGTGTTTGGGGGATATTTTAAATTGTTACCTTTTAGTGAGGAGGTTTTTGTTAAGGACAGAAAAATAGAAAAAAATCATACTGTCCATTATCATAGTATACAATGTAATGGTATATTATTTCATAGCATTATATCAAAACGTAATATTACTAATACATATTAGATATTATACCCTTACATATACTCTTTGTCTTAAAAATACTACTTGTAATATTATATTGTTGAGAAACTTCTGCTCAAGAGTGACCTCCCCTACTAGAACTTGAAATTGAGAACATTATTTAAGTGCTTATGAATCAAGGGAACTGTGTATGCGGAACTTTCTTAGCTTATTTCCAGTGCTTGGACTGTACCTTCCATTCTTTTTCTTGACCAATAGGACATTTTTTGACTAGATCTTGTTAATTCTTTTCCAATTTTATCAAATAAAAATATACTGTAGCCAATTAAATCAGTTAAGTTTAATAAAAGTAAATATCTAATTTTTATTATTGAATTGTTCTGGAGTCTTGAAATGTAGTTATTTTATTTAATAAAATAAATTTCGAATGGGTATATTTATATACATATTTTAGGGGAATGTGGATCCGACAGAATGTTGTGGAGAAGTTGACAATGTGTAAAAGGAGGAAGACTTAGGACTGCTGAGTAAATCTCAATTTTTTGTATGTCCCCAGGTTTTGTCAGAGCTTTGAAAGTGAAAGTTGGTGTGAGAGAAACAGCGAAAATTACCAAAATGCCTAGATCGTAGTTGGTGTGAGAAAATTGCTGCGTATTGGAGGGATTTTCATTACTTTATATTAGAGGGAAAGGGTTTTTCTTAGATATAAAAGCTCAGTCTCTAAACAAGTGTAGTTAGTAGATGGTTTTTTGGGGGGAAGAAAATGAGAGAGTCCTGGTGATGTGGTAGGTGTGGGGAAGAGAGTTGTATTTCTTTTGCAGGGGGGATTATTTGTAAAAGGGGAAATGCAAAAATGTGTGCATGAGGATTTAGAAAATCATACCATTAGCCATTTGTCATTTGTGTGATATGCTGTCTTATGTTGTTTTATAATTAATTTTGCTTGTAGAAGAGCCAATTGGAAATTATATTGGCTTTGGATAATCTTATTGCCGACCAAAATGGGGGCAGATTCTATACACCTGTATCTTTTTGAAGACATTTTGTAGTTTGATCATCTGTGTTTTTTTTTGGGGGGGGGGTGAGATTGGGATGTAAAAGGTTTTGATGTTGGTGTCAAATTTTCACTCTTTCTCTCAAACCATCTTTCGCTTTCAAAGCTCTGATGAAACCGTGGAACAATGGGTGAAACACGCATAAGCCATTACACTCTTTAATAAAGAGAATTTGAGTTGTACTAAGTCGTCTGAAGGCTTTTTCCTTTTCCATATTGTCAACTTTCCTTGTATATAATTATATATATTTATATATACATATATATATATATATATATATATATATATATATATATATATATATGTATATATATATATATTTAGTCATATAAACTTTTGATTCTAATGCTGAAAAAAAAAATTTCTCTAGGCAATCTTTATGTAACCCCAAAGTATCCATAACTATGTGATATGCAAGTCATTTTTAATCTAACCAGCGATATTCCAATGTGTTATCTTATAACTATCTTATTATTTGATTTTAGGGTCCCCATGCCAGTAATTTAATTATATTTCTAATTGTATTTATAATTTTGTTCTTTATTACCAAATTTATCAATTGTTTTACCGTAACCCTACAACATCTAAAATATGTAAAATGTATAAAATTTAAATAATTTCCGCCATTTGTAAAGATAGTTCTAACTATAAATAATAAACCATTCTTGGCAACACTGATTTCTTCTCTCACTTAAAACAAATGCCTAATTAGTTGGCAAATTAGAGGTGAATACACCTGCTTTGTTGGCAAATTAGAGACCTGTATACATACCTACCCCTCAATAAAAATTTTGTTAGTTAGATATCAGCCTGATAGCCATATGGTATGAATTAAAGTATGGCTCAGACGGAGATCTCATAGATCAGATCAAAAAATGGATCTCTTTGCACCACTGGAATATTTCCACAGTGTGAGGGACAATGGCTGTATTAAAGAGACAAAATGGAATCATAATGTGTCCACTTTAGTGTAAGACCAAGAGAACGCATGAAAAAGAATCTTTTAGCTCTGTGTGAATGGATGTTTGGTTCTCTTCCGTGCGTTAGGCAAACAAGATCAATGGAATTATCTGCACTGATTCTGACACAGATTCAAATGGGATAATCTCTGTTAACAGGCTTTGGCATCTGCTGTTGCCTTTGCATTTACTCTTCTTCAGAGTTTACACTTGCTACAGTGCATTAGTAAAGATGACTTGGCTTCTCAAAACCCGAGGTGTCTTTGTTATTCAAACAACAGTGCTAAATAAAAAATGACTCACAAAAAACATTCCTGCATGAATGGAATACGCATCAGTGGATATCAAGAAATGAATAGTTTCTTTCATCCTATTAACAAAGCTCGGGACTTTTTGTTGTTAGACGTTATCACTCTAAGTTGAATGTATTGGTTTTGATATGTTTCTTAAGTTGTTACATATTCTGTAATACATTTTATCCGAATGGGGGTCTGTATGTCAGATAATGCTTACCTTGATTTATAAGGAAATTATCAAAAAAATATTTCTATGAAATAAATAAGATTTTATTATTGGAAAAGCCAAGAAATGTGTTTGTCTGGATGTTTTGTCGGGATGCAGAAATGATATCATCCAGTGAACAATGTCTGAACATTCATCAATGACCTAATAAACTCTAATAACTTTGATGATCATAATAAGCATATATATATATATATATATATACATATATATATATATATATATATATATATATATATATATATATATATATATATATATATATATATATATATATATATATATATATATACATATATACATACATATTATTAATTGTGTCATCCACAGACAACTGTTTCATTGTATTACAACTCTTCAGTAGACTATTCATTATCCCATTCAGCACCACGAGTTAGGATCAAAACCTAACTTCAGACCCATAGGCTGGCATCTTACTCTGCCCCATGCGGAACTGGATGGTCAGTAAGGTTGAATTTTGAGCAATACATTTTTTCATTTGGAATTCCCCATCCACCCTAGCGCTCTATTCCTCAGCTGGAAGAGCATTGCATAAGCTTATAACGAAGGAGTTACCTCAATTGAAGAGTGCTCAATCCTGAATAAGGGAGCATTTAGTATATTAATAATTGAAAAAATTATGTCATCCACAGACAGCTGTTTTGTTGAATTACAACTCTTCAGTGTGGCTTTTGACTATCCATTATCCTATCCAGTATTACAATATTAAGAAGAAACTTACTTGAAATGATCTCCCATCATCACACAGTTAATATATCACTCGATTAAGACAGCATAAATAGAATAAAGAATTGAGGAGAATGGGGCTGCTGCAGGAATAAAACCTGCTGCCAATAGGGTAGCTGCTTCAATGTAGCAATGCTCTTACCATTGAGCTAAACGGTCGCTGGTAAAGTAATATATATATATATATATATATATATATATATATATATATATATATATATATATATCTCATATAAATGAATCACCATAGCCCACGTGTGTACCAGAACTAATTGTTTAAAAATTATCTCAAATTATCCCCACTAAAAATAAGTCTTTTATCTAAATTTTTATCTAAAAAATAGCAGCTCAAGATCTCGGCATTGTTAGTCCAAAATGATTCTAAAGACCTTAAAAAGCACATTTCTGAATAAACAAAAATGAGGAAATTTTTAGATGGGCCTAGTGGTGTACTCAGGCAAATTGTCCAGATTATAGCCCTAAAAATGGGACTAGTATTCCACAAGAGGGATCCAATAAGTGTAAGAGATATCTTGGAAATAAATTTGCAATAACTTGGATATTTAGTAAGGTTTAGTGTTCAGAGTTGGTTTCAGCTCACAGAAAAATGCATTCTCTTGACTAGATTCAATGAGATTTTCAAAAGAGAATAGGAGATTTGCAGATGTATATATGTATATATATATATATATATATATATATATATATATATATATATATATATATATATATATATATATATATACATATATATATATATATATATATATATATATATATATATATATATATAAGCCTGCTCAACTGCATATACAAACTTTTTACAAAAATCATCACCAACCAAATCACAAATACATTTGATGAAAACCAACCACGAGAGCAAGCTGGCTTTAGAGGAAGCTACTCGACCATGGACCGCTTGCATTCGATAAATCAGCTAAAAGAAAAAGCAGCAGAATATAAACTACCACTTGCCATAGCATTTGTTGAATTCAAAAAGGCGTTCAACTTAGTAAAAATTACCTAAGGTCATGGAGGCCATCACTCAACAAGGTGTAGATCCAGTATATGTTAAAGTGCTGAAACATATATACAATCACAGCATCTCCTTTATTAGGCTACATAAAGACTCGGACCCCTTTCAGTTCCAGAAAGGAACAAGACAAGGTGATATCAGTTCACCAACACTCTTCACAGCCTGCCTCGAGATGATCATCAGAAGACTAGACTGGGTAAGTACAGGAATCAGAATAAACGGCAAGTATCTGAGCAACCTCAGATTTGCAGACAACATTGCCCTTTTTTTTAGAGAACCTACACAACCTCCAACTAATGATAGATGAATTAAATGAAGAGAGCAAGAAAGTCGGCCTATACAAGAACTTCAGCAAGACAACAACCATATCAGAGATAAAAAACACTGAGATCAAAATCGAGGACACAGAACTAGAGAAAGTAGATCACTACGTCTACCTAGGACAACGGATCTCCATGAGACCCTCAAAAGAAGAAGAAATCAAGCAAAGAGTCACACTAAGATGGCAAGCCTTTGGCAGAGCAAGCTCAACCTTCAAAAATAAGATCCTAATAATCTTAAAAAGAAGGTTGTATAATTAATGCATCCTCCCAATAGTCGCTTATGGAGCTGAAACATTGAACCTAACCAAGAGACATCTGCAAACTGAGAACCATGCAACGTGCACATGAAAGAATTATGCTCAACCTCACATGGAGAGACCACAAGACAGCACAATACACCCGGCAAAATACAGGAGTCAGGGATATCATAGAATCCATTAAAAATCTCAAATGGCGATGGGCAGGCCATGTTGCAAGGATGGCGGACAACCGATTGACATTGACATGGATCCCTTGAGATCATATGCGTAACTGAAGCTGGCAGAATATTAGATGAAAAAACAAGCTAGACAAATTCAGAATGTACTGGCTCCGTGACGCCCATGATATAGAAGTATGGTGAATCCCTGGGAAGGTCTATGTCTAACGACAGACATTGAAATACTGATGATGATGATATGTTGGACTTTGGAAAAATATGCCATTTTGGGATAAAAATATTTTTTTCAAAGTGTGGCTATTCCTTACTTCTGAATAATCTCTTACACTTATTATATATATGTATATATGTGTGTATGTGCGTGTGTGTGTGTGTATGTGCGTGTGTGTGTGTGTGTGTGTGTGTAGATGAGGTGCTATCTAAAATTTGAACAGAATTGATTAATCCATCGGTCAAGTTACTCAGAATTTCCCACGTCTCTACAGACTTTTTACTTTTCAAATCACTCCACCAGAAAATAACAAACCTCATTTTCTATAAATTTTTCCCTTGTTTGAGAATGACATTCCATGCCATAGGTAACCAACATCTTTCAGCATCGTACCATGTTTGGGGGAGGGATCAATAAATATGTTGCTTTTCTCGCCTTTTGTTGGGCTGTGATCACTGGAAAAGACTGAATTTGCAAAAAACAAGCAGACGCAAAGTGATCAACTTAGCATGAGCTTACATTGTAAACTGAACTCTAAAAACCAATTCAGAAGGAGAAATTTTATGTCCGCCTGACCAACCAGCCATGTGGGCTACTCATTCTTCTCTCTTTCGTGTCTGTTTCTCTGTGCGTTCAACATTCCTCGTTACATTTTGGGGGCTACAACCTAGAAAATTTGCACAAGTACACCACTAGACACCATCTTAGAAAGCTTTTTTTTTTCTTTCAAAAGAGAGCTTTTTGGGGTCTCTGTAGTAATTTTGGACCAACAATTCCCAAATCTTGTGCTTGTATTTTTTAAATAATTCAAGATAAAAGATCCCTTTTTTCAAGATAATTTTAGATGAAAGATCTCTACTTATTTGATAATTTTAGTTTGGATAATTAGGATATTTGGATAATGCACTGGCTACATTGATTCATTTATTTGTACGTATATTTTTCATTGCATCAACTCCTAAACGGCACGCTGCCAAAAACAAGAGAGTTTCTATTGGGAGACTAACCAGACCTATGTTGATATTAGCTAATTGCTGAAGCTACAGGGGAATGCAGAGATTAATTCGTGGAAGGGTGATTCAAATTCATTTGGCACTGTGTTGGCTTTCATCATGCTTGGATGATATTGGCACTTAAACGTTTCGGCAGATGATTCAATTTGATGCCCTGAATTTATGCAAAATCATTTCAGGATCATTTAAGGGATGTTTAGCCCAAGGGTGATAATTCATTTAGGCAGTCATGCCAACTCATTCCCAAATACAAACATCATCATCATCATCATGATCAGCCTCTTAGCATCCGTCCTTGGATATACCCCATCTTCAAGATTAGCCAGACCTCTCTGCTATGAGCGCCATGGAGCCAATACTTCCAGAACTTGTCTAGTTTATCACTCTTCATATCTGAGTTTTTAGAGTACAAATTATAAAACAAGTATATTAGTCTAACAATGTATCTACCTGCTATTACAACAATGCAATAAGTCTTTTACTTACATCTGGTAGTTGGTCCATGGTTGAGGGTTACTCATGGTGTCACCCAACATCCATCCAGAACCTGGTCTCTTTGCATCAAGAATTTTGGCAATCTTTTTGTATTAATACTACTTATTATTCATTGTGACTCTCCCATGTTATTGAATATGATGGCATAAGCCTAAAAATCCATTGGGAACTTCTAGAGATATTGTACCCAAATGTATAAAAAATGATATCTATCAATCAAAAAATATTCCTGGATCCATCCCAAAATTCAACCAACCCTGTCTTACCCCATTGCCTACCCTTCCATAAAATTGAAATTCACTGAGCACATTCGGAGATGTTGTGTGGACAGACAGATGTTTTATTAGAAAAAGATTACAAAATGAAAATTTTTAGGCATTTACCTTGGTGTCACCTGGGTAGGGGGCATCTCCACTGACCTTTCACCCTCTATTTGTCTACCATTGCTTACATCACTCTTCTATGGCAGACTGGGAATATATGCCAAAAACTGACTTAGAACATATTGGCGACAGATGGATGGACCAACCTACAGACCCTATTGTAGAGATGCACGTGGATGCTTCTAATAACTAACAATTTTTCAAGATAAGAATTTTAGATGAATTTTACATTTATTTTTCTAATTATCCAGAACTTATAAAAAATTGAAGAAGATTTAATACAAATTAACACAGAAAATATTTACAAAGGAATTTTTTCATTGTGTTAAGATTGCAAATCCAACTCCATGTTTTTATAGTATATCATAATAACCGCATTAAAATGATTGCAATAAAAATTCTTCATATTCCAAGTTATCAAAACACATGACGTAAAGATACTTATGTTTCTTTTTTCAACAACTATCTCAACAATCCGCCAGCTCATAGCATCTAAAATTCTAAAACATTCATTATTTTATTTTGGCAATTTTTCTGCTCACTTATGGCACTTCTGAAGCCAGAAAATATTGTAGGGATTTCAAAATCAGGTTTACCAAAATTAAAATGATGTCAACAAAGCATTTATTGTCTTATATTAAGGATAATGTTTGAATGCAATACATACCAAGTGCCATCATCATCATCATTGTCCTCTTATCATCTGTTGTTGGACATAAGCCTTCCCCATAATTTGCAAGACCTCTCTATCATGGACATTGTAGAGCCAATGCTTTTTTAACTTGTTTTTCACACTATCTTATTTTTACCAGTCACAGTTTTACAGAGGATCTCAGGGGAGCCATGTTGAAAGTTGTGATTTCCATTCTTGTAACATTTGAGCTTTCTTACAGATTCTATAATATCTCTGACTCCTGTTTTTTCTTTAATGTACTGTGCTGTCTCGTGATCTCTCCTCGTGATCTCTCCACGTGAACTCAAGCACTATTCATTCCTAATTTATACACTTCTATTCAAAAATTCATTTATCAAAAAAAAAATGAAATCGGCAGGATTAATAGTCTAAAAGCAGAGAAAATGATAAATAAATTTTTCTTTGGCCCAATAGGCACTGGTTGGAACCATATGATTATTGCAAATACAAAGCAGGATAATAAGGATATCAATACAGAAGTAATGAAGGAATTCAGAGAGTTTTTTCAGTCAATCCATTCTATGGCCTTCTTCAGTTGTACTATGCGAATTTGATGATGGTAATCAGAATTTTTCCAATGGAACCAATGCTATGATATTGGATTCAAGTGATATCTTTTCTTTTCCTGGTTGGTAAGAATTTCCCTACCTTGTCGCTGTTGAGTAGCAGAAGCAATATCTTGTTGAACTCTGCACTTATACACTCAGTTGACATGTTGATGTGGGGTGTTTCTTTGATTTTCTGAAGCATTCTTTTTTATTTTTTTTATTTCTGTGCTCATCGTTTCAAACTTTGAAGGGCTTGCCAGTTTCTCCAGTATAGATCTTTCCATATTAACAAAAAATAACATAAATGCAGTTATTTGTCAGACTCTTGTGTGGCAGACTCACTTTAGTGAACAAATTTTGGAGGGTATGAGAACCACAAAACATGACCCATACATTGTTGCCTATACAGGCTTCAATACTGAGGATAGAGCTCGCCTTTCTCTCTTCAGATATGGTCAGCCATACCAGATCTTTCCACTTCACTTTCAATTATGGCTTCTTTCTGCTTTCAAACTTTTAGAGGCCTCACAGTTATTGGTCAAACTCAAGGAAAGAAAAAGATATCAAGTTGAATCCAACTTTAAAATTGAAAAAATTCTATTCACCATCATCACATTTGAATAGTGCAACTGAAGAAGGCCATAAAATGGATTGGCTGAAATGTTGTATTACCAACACAAAGTTCAATTTTCGGAAAAACTTTGAATGTTAATGACCCTTCTCAAAACTGCAGACAGTATCTAATACAGGAATATAATAGATTTAATGTTTCAAAGGGTCAGTTTATTCAAAGTAAGGAATAAAATTAATGATACCTTGACAGTCTGTCAAAGACAATTGTTGTTAATTGTCATCCTTTGTATAGATTTACAGAAATAAATGAAAGACGAACAATAGATTTTGATAAGCTGTTATCATTACAAGTGTTGTTTAGACCATTGAACTCTATTCAACTGTTGTTCAGACTATTGAACTTTATCCTCGGGTGACAATTCTATAGTCTTTTTTGAGTGTACAATTTGTAAGAAAAAAGAAGAGGCTGACAGATTATACAGAGTGCACTTTTCACAACCTCCTTAACACAGTTGGACTTTTACAAAAGAAATGTTTGATAAAAGATTGTATTTATAACATCCCAGGCAAATGAGGAAGCAATTATAAAGAAAACAGCCAATCCCTGAAATTTAGACAGGAAACATTGGAAAAACTTATCCAAAGTGGAAGCAGAAAATTCAGGTATGGTAGACCATATCTAGAGAGAGAAAGGCTCACATTACCCCCTCTTGGATAATGCCCAAACAATAAATAAACATTTTTGGAAAGTAAGAAAATTGAAGGAAGCAGCATACATCAGCTTGTCAGGCAGCTATGAAAGGCAGACTTGGGTGGATTTCAACAGGAAGAGCACTCCCACATAAATATGGAATTATATGTGGTACATGGGTTGCTGAGGATTGTATCATTAGCGTGGAATGGATTGTAAGAAATAAGCCAAGCCAATCAGTTTATTAACAACCATTTTTTTTCTGTTTTCCACTTTTTTCTTGAAGAAAGCTGCAGTATTGATTTGCTGAAATGCTGTTGTAACCTCAAAAGCAACAGAAAGAAGTTCAGTAGTCAGAAAAATTCATGGAATTCTGTTATAGATAGCTAGTGCCCTTACACTGTCTATAGCATCAGTTGTTCCCACCTGGTCTTTTCATTTCACAAAATCCTTCTGTTTTTAGCTTGCAATATGTTAGATAGACTTAGAGGTAACAAACACTTGAAGTTGTGTCTCTCACTTGACCATTCTCTCTTATGGTACCTGGTATTTTCAAATGGCCACCTATTTAGGTACTGACCAGGCTCAATGTTGCTTAACTTCAGTGATCACACAGAGAATGGAGCATCCCACATGATTTGGCCGTTGGACTTATGCCATAACATTTGCAATTTTACTGGTATTTTTCATAACTCAAAATTTCATTTGAAACATCTTCATCCATTGAGATAGTTAAATATCTTTTTGATTTGATACGTGCCAAATACTGTTCTTTGTGGCATAACAATGACACTGTTTCACAGAAATATGTAAATATTATAGCGACCCAAGGACTTGGATCACAGATGCAGAAGCAGGCAAAATTCCAAATGAGATTGTTATTGCCACCTGAAGACAAGGAAATATCTGCAAATTTGTAATCCTATCTTACCAATTCCAACTGACCCTCACACATAATCATTGTCTATGAGTTCTTCATCACAGCCTGAAGGACAATGAAAGGATGAAGCAAGACAATTATGAAAATGGAAAAGAGGATGATGAGGTAACTGTCTATCCTTATCGTGTTACACTGTTTCTAAATGCCCCAGCTGGAGCCCTCAGTAAATTCAGTGGAGGTCGTAAGACCTGATGACCTTTTGGAATGCATCCAATCACAAACTCCCTACTTGCTCATTATTCAGAACTTTCTTCATCTTCTTCTTCTCTCCTTCCTTATCTTCTTCCAACTTTTCTGTCATAGAAATAGTAATACAGGAATAATCAGTTTGCAAAAAACAAGATAAAAGAGATGATCTGCCCCAAACTTTTGCGAATAAATAGCTCACATGGACTCATACGCCCTGTGATCGAATCCTGATTTTATATCCCACCGAATC
This sequence comes from Thysanoteuthis rhombus, assembly GCA_963457665.1. NCBI lineage: Eukaryota > Metazoa > Mollusca > Cephalopoda > Oegopsida > Thysanoteuthidae > Thysanoteuthis > Thysanoteuthis major. The sequence goes on from OY735213.1 coordinate 58,445,514, forward strand.
CAGGGAATGACCTTCTTCTCTGACTTCGACACTGAACAAATAAAGGAAAACCATAATTGCATTGATTTTATACCATTGGATGCCTACAGAAACACACACAAATCCACACAATAATCAGACATAAACTCACAAACATCTATACAGCTGTGTGTGCGAGCATGTTTGTATGTGTATGTGTATGTGAAAGTGTACATGTGTGTGTATACTCGTGTGTATGAGTGTCTGTGTGTGGTCTTTTAATGAAGACATTCCACTCATTCCAATTGGAAATTTCATTTCTTATGAAAATTTTCAATTCACCAAATTCAATTTCTCTTCACTGGTGCTTTAGAAATAAATTATTCTTGAATACATTACAAAGGAATGGTTACAACGGTGCATTCAGGCGAGGTGCCTACATTGGGACAAATTCAACATTAATGGAGTCAAGAGCGTAACATATCTTGGAGTCCCATCTATTTTTGTATTTTTCGTTTTTAACTATCATTTTGGAACAAATCAAAACGAAAATGAAATATTCATATAATTATGATGTTTAATCTATTGTTAAGTCCTTCATAGGTCAATCATTTATCTCTATGAAACATGATAAATCCTCAAATAAATTGAAATGCTGAACAACATTGAAAAAAAATGGGGCGGTCGTAGGCTTCTAAAATCTTGAGACCCTTTGCGGCTATACTGTCTGCGTTGCCTCAAATGTGACCCTGTGTCTATATTAATCCAAACCAAGCTTCTCTTTCTTTCAATGATGCTTGAGTTTTTCCAGATGGATATTGGTTTCTTTTCAGAACAAATTAATTGGATCTGTCTGATGATGCAATGAAAGACAAAATTTCCGTAATGTCAAGTGAAATAAACAAGACACATGATGCATCATCTAAAGACACAAAATAAGGAAATGTTGGAACAGAATTAAATGACAAATAAATTAGAAAACTTCCTGTTGACAAATGCTGAAAACAAACAGAAAACTTCTCCTAAAATAACTATGTATAGATAAGTTGGTGTGCATATTTTACCAACTTTCTCTCTTCTCTCTCTATTTCCAGCTCTTCTCTAAAACAACTTAACTTTCATAGTATAATGTTGAATGTATTGAGCACTCTATGAAATAAATCCATCACATATCAGATATTATTAATATATTATTATATTATGCTATACTGCTAGCCTGATCTGTACCATATATATATATATATATATATACGCATATAAGTACATGTGCACACACATACATATATAAGTGTGTGAAATAGTTGACGGTATGAAAAAGGAAAAAGGTTTCAGACTACTTGACACATCTCAATTTTTTTTTATTAATGAGTGTAAAAGCTTACTTGATTTCACTTATTGTCTCTGGGTCTCATTGAAGCTTTGAAAACGAAAGTAAGTTGTAGAAACATGGTGGACATTACTGGTATGCCCATTTAGTAGTTTGAGTAAATTGCTGGGTATAGGTGGAGACAAGTGGGAGTTTTAATACTGTATATTAGAGAGGGAGGGATGTTCTGATATATGTAAGTTAGGTTTCTAGACAAGTGGAGTGAAATGTGCCCTGATGATGCACTTGGTGAATGTATATATATATATATATATATATATATATATATATATATACACAATAAATAACAATTTAGATATCATCATCATCATCATCAACATTCATTGTTGAATATGGACTTTCCCCAGGATTCCCCACAACTCTCTACTGTGGGCATTGTGGAGCCAACATTTTCTGATCTAGTCCAGTTTGTCTCGCCATCTCATATTCTGCTGGCCTCGGTTCCACATTTGATCTCCGGGGATCCATGTTGCAAGTTGTGATGTCTATCAGTTGTCTGTCATTCTTGTAACATGGCCAGCCCATTGCCATCTGAGTTTCCAAATGGTTCCTATGATGTCTCGGACTCCTGTTTTTCCCCTGATATATTGTGTTCTCTTTAAGTCTCTCCATGTGATGTTGAGCATGATTCTCTCATGCACAAACTGCATGGTTCTTAGTTTGAGGGTCAGTCTCTTAGTTAGATTACATGTTTCAGCTCCATAGGTGACTATTGGGAGGATGCATTGGTTGTATACCCTTCTTTTTAGGACTGACGAGATTTTCTTGTTCTTGAAGTTTGAGTTTGCTATACTGTAAGCTTGCCATCCTAGAGTGATTCTTTACTTAATTTCTTCTTCTTTTGAGGGTCTCATGGAGATTCATCGTCCTAGGTAGATGTATTTGTCTACTTCCTCTAGTTCTGCGTTTTCAATTTCAATCATTATGCATTTATTCCCGACGTATCTATGGTATAGGATCTTTGTTTTGCTGAAGTTCATGTGAAGGCCGATTTTCTTGCTTTCGTCATTATCCAAAACATTTAAATCCATAAAGTAATGAAATTTAAATGGAAACAATGAGTAATAACAATGAAGACCCCACAGTCAGTCAATAATCGGACAACCATAGTGTCATAATTTGAAGTCATGTAAAAAAAATTTCCATCAAAGAATAGATATGGTCATCTATTTATGACATCACAGGCATTTTCCACTGGAAAACATTTTAAATGGTTTTTGAAAAAAACATCTCAAAATATCTAGAGTTTAGTTATTAAGAACACCATCACAATGAGGCCTCAAAGGGTCAAAAATGCTTCTTTTTTTCAAAATCGAGAATCATCTTTAAATTGGATTGAACACTTTGCCATCTTTGATGGCTACGGTTTTTCAATATTCGTATGCCTCTCTACATCTCAATCTCTCTTTATATATATATTCAAAAGAGAAAAACACTCATTCATTCATATATATGTATATATATATCTATATATATATGAATTATAAATTGTTTTATATTGTATTGAAGCTTATCTGAAATGATTTCCCGTCATTAGACGATTAATATATCATTCAATTTAGACAACATGAATAAAATAAATGATTAAATTGTATATTTTATTCACATTGTTTGAATTGAATGATGTATTAATTATGTAATGTCAGGAAATCATTTCAAATGTTTCTATATGATATTACACAATTCATAATTCATTCTGCAGGACCAAACATGTCCATTTTCTTGAATATATATATATATATATATGTATATATATATATATATATATATATATATGTATATATGTATAGTAACTGAAATTTTAAGGAGAAAAAAAAAGACTAAATCTTTCAAGCATGTAAAATAGTTTCCCTTTACTCTGGTCTGTAGTTAGAGATTTGGGGGATCCGAGAGGTTTGGTTCTTTAAGGGGGGGGGGCTCCAACATTTAGTGAAAGTATTGTGTAATACCAGTAGAGATGCAATAGGTTAAGTGCTATTAATGAAGCAGATGAAGAGCTCGAACATAGAGCCCCAGAAGCATTTTAAAACACTACCCCCTGCTCCACACACACAGCACACACACACACATCCCCCCTCAATTATGCTTCTGCCTTCACTTTTGCCCCTTTATTGGAGAAAAGAGTTCTCCTTCACTTCTGATCCCTTAAAGTAAAGAGGAAAATTTTCCTTTTTTCACTCCTTGTGATGAGGGATTCTCTACTGACCCTCTGAAAGGGAGAAATAGTCTCCTTCAACTGTCAACCCTGGTAAGAGAGAAAAGTAAAAAGAACCTCAGTAAAAACTTTGAAAATTTGTTTTCCTCATGACATTATCTTCCACCAGGTCCATTGAGAGAGCATGCCCAATTTGGTTGGGCTGCACCCATGATTAAGTACTTTTTAGTGTGACAGACAAACACACACCTCTGACATGTATTTTAGATATATGCCTGTATAAAACAGAAGGGGAAAGTAGAATAAAATCCAATTATCTATCAAAGACATACGTTCTCGAGTTATCCTCATCATCAGCAGTCTTTTATCATCCATCATTGGATATAGACCTTCCTCTTGGAATCCATGTTGTGCATCATAATATCCACCTGTTGTCTACCATGACCAGCCCATTGCCATTTGAGTTTTGTAATGCATTCTATGATGTCTTGGATTCCTGTTTTACCCCTATTATATTGTGCTGTCTTGTATTCTCTCCATGCGAGGTTGAGCATGTTACTTTCATGTGCATGTTGTGTGGTTCTCAGTTTGGGAGTCAGTCTCTTGATTAGGTTCCATGTTTCAACTCCATAGGTGACTATTGGGAGTATGCATTGATTGCATACTCATCTTTTTAGGACTAATAGGATTTTCTTGTCTTGACGGTTAAGCTTGCTCTGCCAAAGGCTTGCCATCCTCGAGTGATTCTTTACTTGATTTCTTCTTCTTTTGAGGATTCTTTGGAGATTCATTCTCCTAGGTCGATGTAGTGGTCTACTTTCTCTAGTTTTATGTTTTTGATTTCGATTGTTTTTTGTTTATTTTCAATGTGTTTGTTGCACATGACCCTCAATTGGATTTAAATAAATCTATTTATGTAAATTCAACCAACCGTCACCTTTTGTCTGCAATCATCACTTACATTTATTTTGACACTTGGAGTATTGAAAATTTACTATCGTGTTTCATGCGAATATAATCAAGTTTACGTTTTCCTATGAGCAAATGTTTCATTTAGCAAGAGCACTAACTATCAAGGACTGAGCTAATCTAAAATATTCTTGAAGAGTTTGATAAATGTAATGTAAACTGTGGCAGACACATCTCCTTGAGGATGTGTGCTTCAATCCATCTCCTGGTATCGTGGTGTGAATGGCTAGCACAAGTGACGCATGGTTAAATGGAGACAGTAGGAGGCTTAGAGCAGAGTGTATGGGAATGAAATGGAGACCAAAATCTTAACATGCATGTCGAGACACACAAGTAGATCTTCTGTACTTGTGACACCTGAAGGTGACTTCTGAAATTGAAATCATGTGGGCTGTGAGAAATCAATGATGGAGCCAGAAATTTTGAAATCGGGGAGGGCTAGGTAGGGGAAAATCAATGGTGCATGGTGCTTTGTATCTTGGATGAGTTTTGTGCTACGGATGCACAAAAATGCAAAAATATTTTAATGCTTATAAAAATAAACGGACAGCAATAGCCTTTTTAGTCTAATGCAGGGAGGATGGTCCCTTTTGCAAATTGAAAATTTTGTACCTTCTCTCATTCAATGAAACAAATGGCAAATTAGAAAATTAATGAACAAAATTTGGATTGTACCCTATTATTTGCCAATAACAGTGATTAATTTAAATTCTCTTTTTCCTTCAATTCTTCATTTTTTCACTATTAGGACCACCTTCCCTACATTGTGCCAAAAAGGCTTTCACTATCCATTGCTTTTTACAGACATTAAAATATATTTCTGCTTTTGTGTATCTAAAACATACAAGCATTATTCACCACTGAGTAGACCTCCTGTACTTGTGATGCCTGAAAATGACTCCTGAAATTAACATCATTTGGATTATGAGAAATCGAGGATAGAGCCAGGATTTGGGAAACAGAGAGAGTAAGATGGATGAACACAGGTGTTTAACATAGTTCCCTCAAGACTCAGTGTGTGTACACGTACACACATTTTGCAAATTAGTAAGGGGTCAATTTAGCATGAGCATTGCGAATTAAACCTTACCCCATTAAAAAGGTATTTAAGGTGAGAATTTGAAAAAAAAAGCAAAACTCTGTTTGTACTAGACATAATAAGAAGTAAACGTGGAAAATTTCAGCCTTCTAGCTCTATTGGAGCATGCATGATACATACATATGTACATGGCTGGCCAGCTGGACCAACTTGAAAACCAAAAGAAACCCGTTGACAGTTTTGGTTGGTGTTTCTGATTTGTGCAATTTATGGAGTGAGCATTATAAATGATTGAAATCATCAAAAGTATTTTGTGATTTTTAGTGCTGGAGATTTTTTGCTAAACAATGCTACTCAGCCATACAGACCAGTTGATATTGATAGTGATCAGATCAAGACGTTACTTTAGGATAATCAACGTTATATGATGGGGATAAGGCCAACGTACTGAAAATATCCCCAACAAGCACTGAAAGTCTTTTGCACCAGGCTGATTATTGTACATTTTTTTTATTACCAGAAGTATTATGAATTGAACAACCATAGCCATCCAAGGTGGCAAAGGATTCTTTCCTTTTTCTTATATATCATTTTGTCTACACACTCTAAAGTAGTCCACTCGGCTACTCCTAGAAATGACTCTCTAGTTTGAAAAAAAAGCTTTTTGGACCTTTTTGGGGCCTCATTCTGATATGTTTATTAATAACCTCCAGACTCTCCAGAATCTAGATTTTTCTAGATGTTTTTCACTCAACTTTCGATGTTTTCCGAAAGAAAATGCCAGTGAAGTTATAAGTATTTATTCTTCGATGGAATTTTTTACATGACTTCAAATTTTGATGCAATGGTTGGTCATTTATTGTCTGTGATGGCAAGGCATTATTTTAGAAGATTTTTATGACTTTCTTCTACTTTCATCTTAATTTCATTAGTTGCAATTTATTTAAAACTTGTGTTGGTTTTTTCTAAGATAATTTTGGATAATCTTTAAATTAACTAGATCTGGTACCTGTGCAGGCTATGGTGATTCATTTATGCATGATACAGATAATATGTTACTGTTCATGATGGTGCATTGGTCAATCTTTGATATAAGGTTCATGAGAGGTTCTTGACCATAATCAGACTCAAGAAACGAAAATCTTTTGATTAACCCTAGGTGCAACTTGAGGCTCAAATTCATTGACTTTTAGCGTATAGGCTATGACTGAAAATTTATGTGTCCAATTCTCGCAAATGCTGTGATAAAGTCTGAGAAGACGCAATGTTATTCCATGAGCTATTTGTTCTAGTATCCTCATCTTTTTATTGATTTTAATCACAATATTTTGTATCAACGGATTGTACCCCCAAGGCTCAAATTTGTTGATTCTTAGCATGTAGGCTATAAGTGGAAAATTAGAACTGTCCAAATCAGGCCAATGTTGTTTCAAATTCTGTAAAGAACCATTGTGATTCTATGAGCTATTTTTTGTCTTTATTAGAAACCTTTAAACCAAACTGTCAAAACAGATTTCTCCAGTTTTCAAGTTGGTCTGGCTGGCTGGCTGGCTATGGAAATATTGCAAATTTACATTCTGCACCAATGGAGCCACAGGGTCAAGAGATTGAACATTTACCCCTCATCATGTCTTTGAAAACATTTTATTTATTCTTTCAAAATCCCCCTTGAATAGGTTTTTAGTTAGGGACTTCAAATTGCACTGTGATTTTAAGCTAAATTGATCTCTAGTTTGTGCCTGCTTGTTTTCTGAAAATGAATACTTTTTAAAGTATAAACGATTTAACAGAAATAACTCTTCATTGATCACCCCTTCTTCAAGTGTTTCAACTGATCATCCCCACACAGCACGCTGCTCAAAGACATTGGTCAAGTGATGGTTTCTATTGATTTAGCCACAATATTTTCATCAAAATTTTTTTCGCCTCTCACAGTGAATCCATTAATCTTTTAATAAAACCATTAATCCTTTGATAAATCCATTAATCCTTTAATAAAACCATTAATCCTTGAATGTTGTCATACTGCATCCTCAATCAGAACAATTCAAATTCAAATTTCTAATAATTCAGGAAATTCTTTCCAATCTGGCTCAACTTGAATTTGCTGAGATATCTTGGCAGTGTAGTTAAACCAAATGTATATTCTTCTTTTTTTAAATCAGAAACAAGCACATATCAGTAGAATCTTGCCTTTGTTTTGCTGCTGGATTTTTCCATTATTTCTTGTAGAAATTTTGTAGAAGTAAATATAAGGCAGATCTTTTCCCTATTTAAGGTCAAGACCTTTGAAGTAGATCCATCGTTCTGTCCAATCAGAGCTTGGCATAGAAAAACCTATCTTTTCTAACCAATCAATTTTTGCTGCACTGGGCTAGCACTAGGATTCTATATTTGGATAAAAAAAACATTCTAAAATTAACAATTATTGGTCTGTGCCTCACTAATGACTCAAACTTTGGTCTCCAAGAATTGTTTTTTATAATTCTTTTTGTCCAGGTTCAGTCAACCCACAACTCTTTCCAAAGTAGTTCTGACCTACGCATGATCCTGATCACAAACACCAGATCCATTATCGCCACAAGAATCAAGTCAAATATAGACTGCTCATCTAATAGCTGAAATAGATGTATTTGTCATTTTAATTCTGTTTCCTTTTTCTTTTCTATCAACTACACTTAATAAACACTCATTTCAAATGTGTTGTTTCTATTAAAAAGGCAAAATGTTGTTAATTTTTTCTAATATGAAAAGCACTGTTTCGTGTTGAAGAGATAAAATAAAGATGTATAAAAGTCGTGGAAGAATTACCCATGTAATGCAGAATTATTAGTTATATACGTCACTTTGCTTTGAGGAATGCCAGTGAATGTTGTGTCTGGTTCCATGAAACACAGTCCAAATACCTTTAAACCAGGACAATGAATCCTACATGAAATCTCTAAAAGAAGGAGAAATCGAGCATAAAATCATTCCAGGTTGGCAAACTTTCAGTGGAGCAAGAACCTGAAAGCCTCATTGGTTCTAAAAAGAAGGGCAGACAACTGCTTGATATCACGTCATACAACATGGATCCCCAAAGATCATATGCAAAACTGACTGGCAAAAAAGAGAGATTGCTTGATGAACAAGTTCAGAAAGTATTGGTTTCATAGCATCCATGGTAGAGAGGTTTGATTGTAGGGAAAGTCCCTGTCCAACGATGAATGTTAAGACGATGATAGTGCTGATGACAATATATTCTCAATTTAAACACTACCCATAGTACAACACAATAAATGCATTGTTGACTTCATTTTGACACCCATGATATAAAGGAATGGTAAATCTTGGGGAAGGTCTATGTTCAACCACCGATGCTAAAAGGCTGATGATGCTGAAGGAGGAAAAGTCTTATTACTTGAAAATTTATACAGCTGCTTATTAGAAACCCTCAACTAAAACTGTGACCCCAAACTGTCAACTTGAGTTCCTTCAGTTTTCAAATGATTCTGGATATATCACAAGAACACTCCACACCAATACAAAGTTGGAAACGTAAACATTTATTCCTCCTCATCAAACGTCGAGTTTTTTTTCCGATAAATACCTCCAAAATAGGTTTTTAGTGGCAGGGATGTCCACCTTACAATTCAAGTTTATGCTAGATGGGTCCCTTTGTTTGGGTTAATGATTGTTATTTGATAATTCGGTCTTTTTTTAGTGATTTAGAAGTAATTTGTTTTTCCTATTTATTGATTGTTCACCCCAGCATGGAATACAGCCAAAAGATATTGGTCATATGATGGTTTCCATTAAGTGACTAATATTCCTCTGATAAAAAAGTATAACAGAAAAATGAAAACTGAACTTTTACAGTGGATGATATATCTTCTCGTATTTACCAACTATTGTATGAAGAAAGGTGCATATATCAACCTCATAAAACAGCTCTACTGAGTTCTCCTCTCACATAGCACTAACAAGTATTAAATTGCCAATAAGGAATTCATGTGTGTGTGTGTGTGTGTGTGTGTGTGTGTACACATATATGGGTGTATGTAAGTGTGTATGCATCTGTATGCATGTGCGTGTGTGCATGTGCATGCGTACTTATATGCATACATCTCTGTGTGTACATGTGTGCTTGTGTATCAGTTTGTGTGTGTATGTGTACGTGTATGAGCATGTGCAAAAGGGAGAGAGTAAAAAAAAAAAATAAGGAGAAAGAGAACAGCATAGTGAAATCAAAGAAAAAAAAAGATCACAGGTCTGGAAAGCCACTCAATAGAAACTGTCATGTAACCAACATCTTTTGGCAGCATGTCATGTTGGGAGGTGATCAATCGAAAAATTGGAAAAAAGTGTGATCAATGAATGAGTTACTTTTCTTGCATTTTGTTGGATCACTAAAATATGCTAATTTTTAAAAAACAAGTGGGTACAAACTAAGGATCAATTCAGCATAAGCTTACATTGTAAATTGAATCTTCATTAATTCACTAAACTCCTATTTGGGGGAGAAAAACAAAAAAATTTTTTTGACATAATAAGCCGTAAATGTTGAAAATATCATTTTGTACAACCTGTATATGTGATGCATACATACATAGCAAGCCAGCCAGCCAACCAGACCAACTTGAAAACTGAAGAAACCTATTTTGTGTGTTTTGGATTATGGTTTCTAATTGAAGGAGGCTAAGAAACTCCATGACTCCAGATTTGAATAGGAAAGAACCAGTGGGGATTAGTGTAATTAGTATAATTAGTATAATTAGTATAAAGCGCAATCAAGAAGCTGAAGGCAGAATAAAAGAATCTTCCAATAATCTATTGTACTCCTCGTAAGTATTTGAATCAGTACAAAGTCTGTGTTTTTTGCTTATGCTTGCAATCTTTCTGAAACGTCAAAGATAAAGCATCTCTTAAGAGACAACCCTCAATGGAGAGTGATGGCCAGTGATGAAGTTGAGAACAGGGTCTCATATCTATAAGCTCTTCTGACCACCCTCTTGGCAGGATACCTCCACCCTAATTACAGAGTGTACTTGATTAGCTGCAGAGTATTGAAGGGAATTTGTCCAAAAAAATTGACTTAAGAGATTTCTACACTCTTTTCCTATACCAGGAATCGAACCCAGGATCACTGCGTATGAGGCAGACGTGCTAACCACTGCGCCATCTAAGCCAACACCAAAATGTTATTTTTCCTAAACATTTCTTAAGCATTTGTTTAAACATCTAAACACATTTCAATTATTTAGAAGAGTTTATATTAGATACAATGGCTGACTCAAACTAGTTTGTATAGTTGTATCTTTTTCTTACTAATACTAGTTTGAAAGTGAAATGACAATCTTGGAGGACTTACCAAGACAAAAGACTTTTTATTTCAACATTTTGTTATAAGAAATTAGAAGCTCTCTTAGCGGTAGTAGTTGATTGAGTGGATGACATTTAGTTTGGAAACTCTTCCATATAACAATTTTAGTTGGCCTTTCCATTCTCCTTGCTGATTGATTCTGAACAAAAGTTTAGCAGGGCGTAAAAAACAGTTGCTCAATTCATTTAACTATTTAATTCAAATTTTAGAAGACTTTTTTCAATTATTTAGCCTTGCATACCATGTAAGCATGCCTAAATGCATGTCTTGCTGTGCTGATTGCAGTAAAATTTGGTTTCTTCTTTCAAAACTGAGCCATACATGCAAAGTTTCTGAAATACTTTTGTGCAGTACTGAACAAATTGCTCATGTAGACAGGAATGATAAAAATAGAACAACTCAGAGGAAAGCATTCTGAATAAACATGTACAATCCGGTTGGTCCATTCTATTTTATGGGAGATTTTGTGGGCTGGTTTCTATGCTATCACAGATTAAATTTCACATGGATTGCGATTCAGATATCCATACCTCACATAAATGAATCACCATAGTCCCCATGTGTACTAGAACTAATCATCTAGAAAAATAATTAAGAAGAATAGATTGTTATTAGTCCAGGATGACCGTAGAGACCCTGAAAAGAACATTCTCAAAAAAACAAAAACACAAAAGTACCTGGATAAACACACACACACACACAAGCAAAGAGAGAAGAATCTGTAGCCAACTTGGCTGGTTGGCTGGGTAGGCCATTTGTAGGACTTTGATTATTTGATAAAATAAAATTAGCTATGAAATCACAATAATTTCAGGAGAGTTGTCTGAATTTCTTAGGAGAAGCATTTTCATTACTTATTTTTGATTATCTTTTTATCATTCATATTATGATGATGATGATGATCATTATCATCATCACCACCACCACCACCACCACCACCACCATCATCATCATCATCAGCAGCAGCAGCAGCAGCATCATAATCATCATCCTCAATTTCACACAAGTTGCCTGATGGCTGCCACTGGAGGTTATCATTATTATCATTGTTGTTGTTGTTGTTACTTTTGATCACATCACTCGGGTCAAACACAACCTCTTCCATCTAATTATCTCCATGACGTATTGTTTCTAACACCTGGTTGTGATTGATGCAACAGTCTTAACTTGTTTATAGAAGAATGTAGTCACAGTAATGGACCATTTATCTGGTAAGCTTGGGATCAGGGTGGACCTGAATTCCTGGATTTTCTGGATTTGCAGACCAAAGCTCAATATATGCAAATAATAAAGAATGGAAAGTAGAGAACAAAACTGTATTCAATAGACACAACACGTTTCTAAAGTAGAGTCTCTCAGATTTTTATCAATCTATTCAAAATTCTCGAGATATAGAATATAGAATACAAAATATATGATAAAAAGTGGACAAAGAAAAATAAAGAATTGAAACTATTTATAACATAAACAATTTGAACTATTTCAAAAGCAGAGTCTCTTCAATGAATTCTAATTCACAAAACTTCATCTGGAGACAATTTTACCATAGTATGAAAATTGAACAGATGAGCAGTTAAAACATTGAACTACTATGAAGGTTGCCAGGTTCAAAACGAGCAAATTTAATAGCTGTTTTTCTGGTAATTATGTTTTTCTTGAAGTTGGATGAACAGACCAGTAATGTTTATTACTCGATTTAAACTTTTCCAGTAGATGGGTCTTCATAGCCAAGTCAGTGAATCATCCTCTGCATATGATGGGCTCTTAAGGATACTGGATGTGAGTTCAAATCTGATCAGAGGCTACTCTTATATTTCTCATCTATGCTGCTTCCTTAACAGTCACAGAATGTGAAATGATCTGAGTGTTTTGGTAAAGAGTAACAAAAATAAGATGAAAGAAAGAAACTTGTAAAAATGAATCACTTCAAGAGAGATTTTGATCATTCATAGACTATTATACAATTTGAAATAGTAAAAAGCAAGATAAGTCAAATCACTCTGCTAGAATATAAGCCTGCAGGCGGTGACAGATCTACCATGAAACTGATAAAGCTTAAAATAATCCTGGGGGAGCCCCTGGAGCAATTTATTTTTTAATGAGTGAATTTTCCAACAAAATCAATGGAGTTTTTTGTACAGATCAGCATAGGTGTCTAAAATGTAAGATTGTATTGACTGCAGTCTTTGGTATGTTTCATTTCATCATTCCATTATGTTTGTATATAATGTTTTCTTGACTCTTGATGATTCCAGTTTTGACACCATAGTCCTGATAAAATGAGAACAATACAATTTTTTATAAATCTTAACAACTATATTATCTCAAAACACATAAAATTTTATGATTCTGTCATTGTGGTTTATGCATAAGCTTTGGAAATGCCCTGAAATTGCTTTCAAAGCAAAAATGTAATAGATAGCCAGGGATTCTCCCTTCTCCATTCTTTGTGCCCCTGTTTTTTGATTGGATGTTTCTCTATTGTCAGTGGCTGCAAAGGGGTCCCTGTAACAGTTCAAGCCTCATGGCTCCCAAAATGTAAGTCTGCCACTGCTCAGGGGTAATTTCTCTCATATGTTCATCAGGAAACATGATTTATCTCAAGTAACAATATCCAATCTTTTGAGTGTAGCATTATTTTGCAGCATGTTATACCAGACCATGGTCTTTTTTTTGTTTTTTTATATCTTCTTTAAAGTGTTGCTCTTCGATTTGTTCTCTATTTATTCAACCATGTTTGAACATAAGCCTTGAGAAAACACTAACCCTATTTGTATTCCTTAAATCATGAGATCTGTAGCTTACAGGCTAAAATGCAACTTCCAGGACAAAGCAGCAAGTTGATTTGCAAAAATACAGGTTGCATGGAGTAAACATGCCTAGAAGATTCCGAGACAGTTGTTGGTGACAGCAGACAAAGTAAAAATGTAAATTAAAAAAAGGGGGAAAAAAAATTGAGTGTAAGAATTACCAAGAAGGAATCTCCAGGCAAAATGACACCGTTATCAGACCATCTGCAGAATATTAAGACCCTGGTAAATATGCTTCAAATATGGACAAAAGAAATCAACAAACCTTTCTGACTGTCTGTATTTCGTGACCAAACAGACTTTAGATTTGTTCGTTGTTCTGGGGCCCTTGGCAAAGTTTTACATATGTCTGTTCATTGTAAGTTTTGTTAAGAATCAATATAGGTTCTGTAACATTTTGATTTATGGTAATGTTTCATTGACTTATCAAAGAGAACATATAGGTTTTAACAGAATTTCTGAGAGGGTTGGGTGTGGCTCCTGCATCACACACGGGCTTGGCAGAGCCTAGAGAGGTTTGAGAGTTTCTTGGGTAGAGCTGTGTATTGAAACTTCTTGGTCAATACAATATGTCCATTAGTAAAATAGACTAACTATTATATACAGTGCAAATTTGATATGGTAAACTAAAAAGGTTATAGTAAATAAGAACAGGATGGCTAGAAGATGAGGGTGTATGTGTAGTATTTGTTTATGAGGGAGACAAAAATAGTATTGCACTGCTTTATAACATTCCTCTTTAGAGACCTTGATCTTTAAGTCTGTTAAAATATGTCATTTTATTAACCAAGAAATGTAAACATTTGTAAACTTGACTGATTATAAATAGTTACATAGGAGGAAAAAAAACTTGAAAGGTTCATTTTCAAACAAAAAATTTCTTTTCATGCATGGTCAACCTTGGGAAAGAGTTAAAAAAATGCCAAAATACACTAATAAAAACTGTTAGCCTTTTATAGCCATTTCAATAGCTAAAATTATTAAGAAAATTGGCTACAAATAGCACTAAATCTTGAAATTTCACACTCCCAAAACAAGAACCGAGCTAAAGTTAGCATGAAAAGTGCTACATTGGCAACATTGCAAACAACACTTATTCATAGTAATTAGAAGAGTTGAAATTTCGACTAACTAATAAAATTGACTGATCTTATTATCATTTTTCAGACAACATTGTCAGGTCATGGTCTTTCAGAAGTCTTCATGTAAATGCTTATTGTAAATATTAAGAATTCATTTGGATACTGCAAAATCTTCAGTTTGAAGATAGGAAATGTTCTTATAAACTGAGAATGAAATAGATAAAAAATGAAGTCAAGTGGATCCATTTAAAATTTTAAAAATGTTTTGCACCTGAATTTAAGTGTGGTAGAGTTTAAAAATGAATGGGTTAAACATCAATATAAAAAGAAAAATGATGAAAAAAAGAAAATAATTTGGTTCCCGAGATTGAAAGATCAAGTCTCAGAATTCAATAATACATTTTTGATTGTTTTTATCTAATTTTGATCATTTTCGGAAACCCTAAACCAAAACGGCATAGGTTTCTTCAGTGCTTTAAATGGGGTTGGCTGGCTGGCTTGTTATGTATGTGTTATGCACACATGCTGCCTAAATAGACATAGAAAGCTGAAAATCTGTTTACTCCTTATCACGTCTAGAAAAATATTTTTTTTTTTTTTCAAAATTCCCTCTGAAATAGGTTTTCATGCAATATTTGTTCTCCAGTGTTTAGCACAACATTCCTACATGTTTTTTTTAATTCTGATATTTTTAGTGATCACTGCCCAACAAAAAGCAAGAGAAGTAATTTATTCATTGAGCAGTACTTTTTCTAATTTTTTAATGGATCACTCCTAACATGGCCCGCAGCTAAAAAATCTTGTTCATGCATTTTTTTAAATATTGTCTAACTGGACTTGTTTTTTTTTTGTTCAATAGATATCAAATAATCTAGTAATGCAAAACTACAATGGTACCCCAAAAATATTTTGAATTGTCTCAGCTACCAAGTTCACATTAAGTGGTTTTCACAAATTTTTACCAGCACAGAGAGTTCGTTTGTATTACAGCTATGATTGGATTGTTTGTTACAGTGTAATGTTCGAAAGAAAGGGATCGATTCTTTCAATGTGAGATTATTATTATTAATCGGAGAAGAATATATCTCTTGGTTAATAGAGTGAAAATAGTTTTAAAACAAATATTTTTCAAATAGAGGAAATAAGATGAATGTTACTGTAACTTATAAGAAAATTAAATGACTCTTTCCACACAAGAAATGTCAATACTGAAACAGCAAAAGTGACAATAGTTGACTGAAGAGTGCACTGGCTGAAATGTCAAGACTGAAAGGGCAAAGATGAAGATAATTTACTGCAGATAGCACTGGCTGAAATGATAAGACTGAATCAACAAAAATGCAGATAGTTGACTGGAGAATGCATTGGCCAAAATGTCAAGACTGAAACAACATAAATGTCGATTGTTGACTGGAGAGTGCACTGATGTGATTGTCCAGACTAAAATAGCAAAAATGAGAAAGGATGTCAGGAAACTGCCCTGGCTGAAATATCAAGACTGTAAGAGCAAAAATGTAGATTGTTGACAGTCAAGCTCACTGGATGGAATGTCAAGATTAAGCCGTAAACATGATATTAGTTGACTGGGGAGTGCTATAGCTGGAATATCAAGATTGTAACAGCAAAAATGTTGATTGTTGACTGGAAAGTGCACTGATGGGAATGTCCTGATTAAAATAGCAGAAATGTGAATAGTTGACAGGAAACTACACTGGCTGAAATGTCAAGACTGTAACAACAAAAATATGGATTGTTCACTGAAGAGTGCTGTGGCTGAAATGTTAAAATTTCTTCAGCAAAATGAGGATAGTTGGTTGGAGAGTTCACTGGCTGAAATGTCAACACTGAAATTGCTGAGATATGGATCGTTAACTGGAGAGTGTCAAAACTTAAATAACAAAAATGATCATAATTGACTGGAGAGTGCACTGAATGGAATGTCAAGATTAAACAGCAAAAATGAAATAACTGGGGAGTTCTGTGGCTGAAATATCAGAACTGAAACAGCAAAAATGATGACTGAGAGTGCACTGCATGAAAAGTCAGGACTGAAACAAGAAAAATGAGGATAGTTGACTGGAGAGTACACTGGCTAGAATATCAAAACTGAATAAGCAAAAATAATCTATTTGACTAGAGTGTGCCATAGTTGAAATGTTACGTATGCTCTCTCTGGTTGTTTTGCAGTTTTTGCTTAACTGATGCAATAGAAGCAGAAAAGATGAGAAAGATAAACTTGGATGGTAGAATTAAAGTGAATGAGGAAACTAAATGAATTTCTCTTCATGCTGCTTTTAGAATAAGCATATATCCCCACCCCAGAGCAACTCATCAGCTGACTGTCTGCAGACTTGAAAGAACCTTTTGATTTAACCTTAGCAATGAAACACAGATTACCACATTCACTCCCAATTTGCAAGACACTCATGAAAGCCAAAAGATGATATCATGTTCAAAAAAATATATAATACAGCAACTAATTAGAAGTACTGCATTATTTTGATTTGAAGTCTGCAGGTAAAAATCTTTCTGTCTCCCACTCGTTTAATGAGGTTTCTGTCTTCTCTTTTTACTCAATGGATGTCCTGCAAACCGTGTCTTGATTGCAAGACTTTTACATAGTGTTTTATTAAAAACCGTCAACCGAAACTGTCAACATAGGTTTCTTCAATTTTTAAATTGGTCTGGCTGGTTGACTTTTCATGTATGTGTTGTGTGTACAGGCTGCACCAATATAGCTAGGGAGAACATCCCCAATAAGATTTCAGTGTAGGGGTAGGGAGATTCAATTTACAATGTATGTTTATGCTAAGTTTCTTTTAATGATCATGGACCACTGTAGAAGTAACTTATTCATTGATCGCCCTTTTTCTTCAAATTTTTTGGATTCATCACCCCTAACATGACATGCTGCCAAAAGACATTGGTCATGTAATAGTTTCTCTCGTATGACTAACCAGACCTGTTCTTTTCTTGTTCTTTTAAAATTGCCTCAGAAATGACTTTTAAATCATAGCTAGCGGTTAATCAATTCATTTTTGGTGTACTGAGTTCATTGGAGGTTAATGATATTGTCTAACGGCTGCTGCGACAGAGTTTTTAAGTATTGGCAGATCAACTTGATGATATTAAAAGCCGTCGACCAAAACTGTTAACATCGACCAAAACTGTCAACATAGTTTTCTTCAGTTTTCGTATGATTCTGGCTGCCTGCCTGGCTATGCATATATGTGTCTCAAAAACTATCAACGTGGGTTTCTTCAGTTTTTGAATTAGTCTGGATGGTTGGCTACCTCTACATGTGCTGAGCGTTAAAGCTGCACCAATAGAGCTAGAGGGCTAAAAGTTTCAACGTTTACTCTTATGTCAAGAAAAAACAGTTTTTCTTTCGGCCCTCCCCTCAATAGGTTCTCAGGTGTGGGATTCTATTTACAATATAGATTTATGCTAAATTTGGTCCTTACTTTTGTGTCTATCGTTCACACTTTTTAGTAATCCAGCGAAAGAAGAAAGGAGTAATTTATCTATTGATCACCCCCTTTTTTCATTTTTTCAATTGATCAATCCCACTGCTGCTCACTATGAGTAATTCAATGCCTATACATTCTTCAATTGGCCTTCAATAGATCTCAACTCCTTGAACCCTAATACCTGACCACTTGCTTGGATATTAGGAACTGTCAACCAAAACTGTCAACAAAACTGTCAAAATAGGTCTCTTCAGTTTTCAAAATCGTCTGGCTGGCTATGTATGCATGTATGTATGGATGGATGTGTATCATGTGTACAGGCTACCTCAATGTAGCTAGACTGTTGAAATTTTGGGCATTTACTCCTATGTCTACAAAGAAACTTTTTGTTTATTGTTTTTTCAAAATTCCCTCCTAAATAGATTTTTAGTTGTGAGAGTGCAGCGATGTTCAGTTTGCAATGTAGATTTATACAGAATTGATCCCTTGGAACGTGCTATTAAAATTTCAGATGTTTAGTGACTACTGACCAACTGAAGGCAGGGGAATTAACTTCCTTCACAGCATAATGCCAAAGGACGTTGGTCGCGTGACATTTTGAGTGACTAACCAGAGCTGCTCTGAATAAATTTCCTGATTTCAGAACTACCTGCGTGTATAATTAAATCAGCAGTAAAGCTTCACGTTGCGGAATGGTCTTCCTGGTAAACAGTCATCATCATCATAATCATCATCATCAACAACAGCAGCAGCAGAAGCAGCAGATTCAAGCACTTTAGATGACACTTCCTCTGTGTTCCTGAAGATCAGCAGCCTCTTATTTGTTCTTATAACAGCTGGATTGATCAGCATCTCGCTCTATCTTCGAATGGACACAAAAACGTTTCAAATCATTAGAAGAAACCATTATGTGACAAATATCTTTAGGCGGCATGCCTAATTGGGGGTGATTGATTGAAAATTGGAAAAATGATTGATCAATGAATGAATTACTTTTCTCGTCTTTTGTCAGTCAATGATCTATAAAAAATGTCTGAATTTTCAAAAAAAATTGCCGCACACAAATCAAGGGACCAGTTTAGCAGAAACTTACATTGTAAATTGGGTCCCCTACTGAAACCATATTTTGAAGACGAATCTGAAAAAAACTAAATAAAAAAATTGTATCTATAATAAGGGGCAATTGTTTACATTTTCAGCCCTCTAGCTCCATTGGTATGGTCTGCATGCATGATACATATATAGATAGAATGATAGCCAGTCAATTTAAAACTGGAGAAACAAACCAAAGTTGATGTTAACAGTTTCTATTATCTTAACAAATGGTACAGTTATCAGATATACCTTATTCCCAATGCTAGAAAGCAGTACTACACTGAATGCTATGTTTTTAGCAATTTCACAGACAAAAATTGAGGCAGATGCTCTTACTAGTTTACCAGTACTGCGTTGATTAGACGGCAGAGTGTTGTACTGGTATACAGGTACTATGGATTGAGATAAATACTCTTATTGGTTTATCAGTGATTAGGCACGGACGTGATGCCCTGATAAGCCAGTAGTACAGGTTCAACGAGTTGACTTTTCCAGATTTCAACCACTTGGGACTATTGTATTTTTCCGCAATTTTTTTCCACCAGCATTAGGATATTTGAGAGGAAAAATATCACTTCTTCCCTCCAAATTTCCTCTACAGCATTGGATCCCAAACTTATTTGGTTACAGTACCCTTATACAATTTTCAAAAATCATAGGATCCATATTTATATTCTAACGACATTTTATAAGACATTAAATGGTATAATTTTTTAGAGAGAGAATTTATTCATACAAACTGCATATAATAAGCAAAACGTTGAAATAAAAAAAAACATGTTGCCTAACTTTCCATTTTGAAAACAGTGAATATGATTTTTTTACAAAAATAATTCTTTATTAAATTTCATCAAAAAAAACACCTTATCCTACAGGACCCCAGAAGTCTTTTGCAAGAACTTGGGGTTCCGTTGAACCAACTTTAAGATACACTGCTTCATGCTGCCATGGTCATTGTGCAACATCTTTCGGGTGAAGTATCTTGTCCTTCAACCCAGGATAAACATTGCTTTTCCTGCCTTCAACGTATGTGATTTTGACTTGAATCATTTTGAATCGCTATCTGATTCACCACCAGTGTGAGAAAATCTGGGATGAAAAAAAATTTCTTGCAAGAAGTCAGCCACTCTAAGACAATCATTGCTTTTACTGCCTTGTTCCATCTATGAATTATATGGAAACTTCTATTCACCGTTCACAACCAGAGTAAGAAGACTCAGGATGAAGAAATTTCTCATGACCTATCTTGTCAGCCACTCCAAGGAGATCATTTGTTTCTCTGCCTCCCTATAGTGCTTGTCACAATTATTGGTACTCTTGAATTTTTTATATAACCTGTACAATATCCTCAGAAATAAATGAAAACCAGCCAAATTTATCTCATCAGAATATTTCAATACAATGTCTAAAGTAATTTAACAAAAAAACATCATTTTTCAACTTGTAGTAATTCTGAAAGAGAAACAGAAAATATTACATGGACAGTTATACTGTTACCCTTTGTTAATATTTTGTTGAACACTCTTCCACAATAACGACTGCCTCTAAATGTTTTCTGTAGCCATCAATAAGCTTCTTGCATCTGTCTGATGGTAATTTCTGCCACTGCCAAAAGACATTGGTTACATGACAGTTTCCATTGAATGACTAACCTGATCTGTTTTATTTTCTTTTGATTTTAGGTGCTTTCAATTCATAATGCTCTGTAAGCATCAAGACATTTTCAAGATTTTTCAAAGGTTTTTTTTCAAACGATTCACCTATAATGATAAAGTGAAAACTTCCTTTCTGCCATTTTTACAAAGATATGGCTTACATTAATTATCATCCCTTTCTTCTGGACACTTTATTTATTGCCATCAACCCTAAAGCGAACTTCAAGCCTAGTCCAAACCTTAAAAAATCTCAAAATATTAAAAGAATCAGAATTCTAGAATTTTTAAAATTTATTTAGGTGCTATATTTTTTCAAACTACAAGTGAGATATAATACTTAACTTGAGGTTGTATTTCTGTAAAAATGGTGAAAAGTAAGTTCCTACTCGGTCATTACAGTTAAATTGTAAATAGAAACCCCTTATGAGACCCTATGGAAAACTTTTCCTAAAAACTGACAAATTTCCAAACGTGTGTAAAGTTTAATCGATTAGAAACACCTTAAATTTAATTAAAGAAAAATATTCCTCCACGAGAACTGTAGGTTAAAAAAAATGAATCCTTATTGGAATAATTTTCCAGATTTATAAATCAAGCCCCTTCTACGGACAGCCTTTTGAGTAGTATTGCAGTCATCAAATGTCAACAGGTTGTTATGGGTGGAATTTGAAACGCCCAGATTTTACGCACAAGACTGACTCTAGCCTGACATCTGTTCACAGTTTTCAATTGTTCTCCACAAGGAACCTAGAGGGATTTCATTTCCCTGCGTGTTTCCATTTATTGGTCTTCCGTGATCATTTACCACCCTGGGAATATCCTGCTGACTGTGAAATAAGAAATGTCATTCTGCTTGTAGACCTTTAGAAATCTCTTGGCATTTGAATGCTGAGATCCTTTTGTCAGTCCCTCCTGAGGAACACTGTGGGTGCCTTGAATGATGATTGCACAGCATGGTTGATGAGAAGTGAAGAAAAAACATGATTTAAGATTATCGAATCACCGTAGCTCCACAAATGGCCCACACGACCAACCAACCAAGTGAGCTACTGTCAAATCCATGCGTCTGTATCTATGGGTGTTCCTGGTCACATTTTGGGGGCTACAACTTCGAAAATTTGCTTGATTGCATCACTATGCACCATCTGAAAAGTGCCATTTTTTTTGTCTTTTTTTGAAAGCGCATCTATGGGTCTCCACTTTTTTTTTCAAGATAATTCTAGATTACTTGTTCTGGTACATGTGGGGACTATGGAGATATTTATGCAAGGTATGGATATATCTAATTCACTTGACTTCTACTGTGTCCTAAATTTCATACAGTGATTAATTCTTCAATAATATTAGAATTTTCAAAGAATCCTTTGTACTCAGATTTTGGGAATATTCCTGATTGAATTAGGTTTGGATTATTGTTCCAAGTGGCCAAGGCAAGCTTAACTTCAGTGCTCTTCAAAGGATAATCTTTTCTTTTTTATTCATTTATGTTTTACAGCAAGAAAAAAGAATATATGTAGGAATATATATAAGTGCTATGATATACTGATGGATACTAAATGTTAATAATCTAGATTAGAATTCATTAATTAAATGAGCTTATTGTCCGTCAAGAGAATTTTGTTGAGAATTTTGTTGCCAATTATTTCTCTTAGTTCCACCACAACGGAAAGTATTTAACTGTCAGATATTCTCGAAAATCTGACTTCATATCGGGGAATTTTCTTTTTTTTCTAATAACTATTCTGTTTGATTAATTCATTTTCCTAGTTTTTCATTTGTATTTGGAAAGTTCTATTGTCAAAGACATGTGGCAGCAGATCCTCTAACACTTGTCATCTTGGGAGACAGACCATGCTGTCAGTACTTTGGTTCTGCTTTGATTATAATACTACAACAACTTTGCTCCCAGGCTGTATTGATGGAGTTTCCTATAATGAATGAACTCACTAGCAATAGCTTGCAAGATTATAGCACAAATTTCTCTCGACAACACCAATGAATTTTTGGTATAACCTGCAGAATATGTTCTGAAATAAAGGGATATCTACTGAACTTCTATCATCAGAATATTTTGATAGGATGTCCAAAGTATTTTAACAAAAGAAATCATCATTTTTTTTACTTATATAAAGTAATTTGAAAGACAAAATATGAAATATGTCCTGAACAGACAAATTGGTTGGCACCATTCCTTGATATTTCATTGCAAACCTAATGTCACTGGTAGTTCCAGTTATTTCTGAAGAAATAGTACAGGTTGTTAAAAAAATTCAGGGTTGCTGATAATCCGAGCCAATGCTTGTACAAAATCTGCTTGAATAAGGTTTGATAACTTAAAAGAAAAGTAAAATGTGAAATATAATAAATTTTGTGATTACCACTATGTGATAACTAAAGGAAAGAGCTAAATGCTCTTGGTCAGGGCCAAATTTGATATTGATGTCCATACCTCAGATAAATGAATCACCATAGCCTACGCGTGTACCAAAACTAATTATCTGAAAAATTATCTAAAATTATATATAAAAAAAGAAATAGATATTTTATCAAAAATTATCTAAAAAAATAACAGCACAAGACTTAGGCATTGTCGGTCTAAAATTACCATAGAGATCCCGAAAAAGCACTTTTTTAAGTAAAAATAATAAAAAAGGTGCCTAATGCTGTAATCATGCAAATTGCAAAGTTTTTTGAAATCAAAATGTGGCCAAGAGTGCCAGAGTCACACAGATAAGCAAAGAGAGAAAAATCTGTAGCCTTGTTGGCTGGTTGGTCAGGTGAGCCATTTCTGAAGCGACAGTGATTTGATAGGGCCCTGTGCATAAGATCTCTTGGGAGCCCTTCTAATTTTGTATATAGCTATTATTTTCAAATAAATCAAAACAAAAATGAAATGTTCATAAAAGTATAATGTTTAATTTAACTCGAAGACTTTTATGGATCAATAATCTATCTCAATGTGACATCGTAAATGCCAGAATTTAAGTTGACTATTCAAGCATAAAGAATATTCCCTAATGGATCATATTTGTTTAAAGACTCCATGAACTTGACAGTCTGATGGACACAATGCTGCCTTATATTAGAAAGTCGACAGATCCGGTAAATATTGGACTTAACTTGAATTAAACCTTAGTTTTGGGATCAACATATGCTGGCATATATGGTAATAAATCCTCAAACAAATCAAAATACATTTTTATTTTGACATATTTTTTCAGGGAACTTTAAATCTTGGTGCTTTGTGCAGTGGCACTGTTTGCATTGCCTTGCACACGTTTGAAATCAGACATTTACTTTTTAATCATCGCTACCCGAAACAAACTGGTTTAATCACTGTTGCTTGGTTTCAAGTTATTCATGTGTTCTGACATTTATATACATATATCCTGATTTTGCCCAGCCCTAACCATTCATAGTGGAGACTTGAAATTTTGCACACACATTCTCCTCAATGAGTAGGGAAAATGTTTTTCTCTGTTTTTGAAAATTCCCCCACTAAATGGATTTTTTTCTTACTGACCAAACACCCACCCATCCACCACACAAATTATATATAGATAATTTTTTTTTCAAATTTAAGATCATTTTTTACATTTTTTTTAGATTGCTGCTTAGATTTTTCAGGGTACTTCTGATCTAAGGCACCCCCCAGAGATTTGGCTCGCTGCCCACTCCCCGCAGTTGCCAGGTCTGTGGGTCCCACGAGCCACCTCTGCTTATATGTACCTATACCACGAAGTAGTGGCTTGTATCTTTAGAAATCAACTGCTCATTCTATAGTATGTTAATAGACACCTTTTCATGGAAGGGCAAGTTTCATTTCAATCAATGAATTTTCACCTTTGACATTGCCCTTAGCGAAACCAACCCAATTTACTTCAGAAATCCCATAAGACTCAAATATTTACACCTGAACAAATCATATCAATTACAGCGGTCAGACCGAGCCAAATTGCATGCAGCTACCAAGCCAACAAACTTGCACCAATACTGACTCATCTACCTCAACAAATCTATTCCGACCGAAGATTGATAATAAAGATTTTATCTTTATCTGTAGAGGTAACAGGAATAATTACTCAGCATTTGATTCCTCTCATTTTTTATTGACATGGTTCAAAGGGGTGTAATCTAATTTTTATTTGATGCCAGGACAACTGGGAAAACCATCTCACCAGGCTGCTGATTGCAAGTTAAATAATCTGAGTTTTAGGGATTTTATCCAATATCTATGACGATGAGAATTTGCTAGTTATCATTGGTTTAGAAATCATTACTATCCATGATATTGAAAAACCGTGAGAGAGAAAGTTTGATTTCTGATTTTATTCAGGAAAACAGACTATTGCAAGACCCCTAAAATATATTTTTGTATAATATAATGTTCATGATCTGAAAAGCTCAATTTGTAGCAAGAAGCTCATATATATATAGCTGATTTTCATGGGTTTATATGAACTCTGCTCAAACATTTACACTGTTTTGCTTGAATTTTAGGGGACCTTTGCAATCGCCCCTTCAACCCTGACTTATATGCATAGGCTGATGTCAATATGATTTTCACTTTCAGATACATGCATGACTGAAAAACATCCAAAATAATCAATTTTAAATAGAGTATAATTGCTACTAATAAAGTACTCTTAAAAAATGATGGGATTATTATTTGTGCAGATTTGATGGATAATTCTATTTTAGATCAGATTATCTATGCAGGCTTGTCAGGCCTTTACCCAGTAGCAAAGGGTAGTATCTGTTTGTAGTACATGCTTTGACTTTACACTGGAGCAATGACCTGGCCAATGAAGGTTTACTGAGACACAGTGTTTCTCAGCACAAGAGGCCAAGAATTTGAACTGTGGCCTTTGAAAATACCTTGGCCCTGTCTTGGGAGATCAGTAAGCTCTGTGGCAGCGACGTCCAATCACACTAAAAAAGATGGGTCGGTTTGCCGTGATGTCTTTGCCACACTAGTTTGCAGCTCTCCAATAACTGGAACCCTCCCATAAAAACGACCTTATGTCACATCTTGTTCTTGTGGGGAAGCAAGTAAATACAAACCAGAGTGTAATGTCTGAGCACTGCCAAAAATCAAAGTGTCACTCCGCAGCACTTCTGCTGAAGAGCAGTTAGTAGAGTCTGGTCTTTCATTGAAAAGTCTTATAAGCACAAAAATACACTTATGTATGATTACACTTTGCATTTTATATAAGTGGATAAGAAATTAATAAAAAAAGGAGAGAAAGAACTGTATTTTAGCTGGGGATGTTATGAAAGCTAGAAAAATGTACGAACAAAATTGAAACAATTTGTATAAACAATATATTGTGAGGATAAATTTAAAGGAAAAAAAACATCATGAAAAAATATTTTAAACAAAACCAAAGGCTACAAAGAATGGATGCCAGTCTTTTGTGGATGAAATGAAATTGGATTGTTTAAAATCTGACAGATGAATGACCATTTTTCCTGTCAGAGGAAAATATTTATGGATGACTCTTCAGGCATCCACTTTGGAGATGGGGAAAGCAGTAGGCAATTCCCCACACTCTGGATTAGGTCTCCTCACTGAGGCTAGGGAATGCTGAAAGTTAGAACCTTATAGTCAATAAAAGATAATGGTGCTGTGTAATTGAAGAGTGTGGTTCCAAAATGCAATAAGCGCCATTAAAAAAATAAATGTGTTTAATTAAATTAAAAATCAGATTTTTTATTTGAACTTTTCATCTTATTAAAACCTTATAATCTGCTTATGAATAGAAAGTTTGCAATGAGGTAAGAACATTCAAATCCAGAATTTGATCTTTCATCTGATCAAACATTCATTTTTCAAAATGGCACAATTTTGGACTATACTCTCCAATATGTAACCCCAACTTAGTTCCAATATGAAGAGACTGCATTATTATTTGCTGATGCTTGGTCCATTATGTCAACCCTATGCTGACATCTGGATCATTCAGTGGGTTTTACTTACACTATAAATGGTGGCGAGTGTAGCATTTTTTTCCATGGGTTGAAGGCATATAATATAATAGAGTCATCATTAAGATATATTCTGATCATCCTTTACCCTCCCCCGCCCATGTTGGAAATAATTGCTTTTGCCCCCACCTAAAAAAGTTGCAATGAACCCCCTATAAATGACAGGATTCTGGAGAAATCAGAGATGCATGGAAGGATTTAAAAGACATGAATTAATTCAATGGAAAGATAGAAAGATAACATTTATTGAACGATCTAAGAGGACCATTAAATGATAGATATGGTTATCAAAAATCTACCACAAAGACTTAAAAATATATTAACCTTTCTAGGATTTTGTTTAAAACCTACATCATCATGTGATCAGAATAAGTTCTTATGACATTATTGCGTTCTATTACAACATTGTGAAAAATAGGTAAACAATGATATGAAATAGAGGTTAGGCTTATGGAGCCAAGTCATATATATATACATAATCATCATCAACTCTAATAAGTTCAGTGCTGGATAAAGGCCTTTCCCATTGGCCTGAGTACAAGTAGAGCCTTTATTTTCATTCTGTTTGAATTGCGTACATTGACTGAGTGTATTAAGCATTGTTAATACTGTTAAGAGAACATTGTGTTACTATGTGCAACTGAAAAAACATTGCAAAACAATGCACAACCATTTTAGTCACACCAAAGCAAGTGACAGATTAATACAAATAATTTTATAAACTTATCAGATACATAATCTTTTAAATTGGCTAGATTTTTGCCTATAGTAGATTATTATGGGCTAAAATAGAAAAACTATGAGCTAGATCTAGTCGAAAATGGCTAGTTAGCCAACCCAGATATAATTCTTTGCAGTAAAGGCTTAGTTGCATTCTGATTGGTTCATAATTACATCCTTCCTTATTTGACTATTTTGACACTAGTTGATTTGATAATGTTTGATTATCACATTGTTCTCTTTTCTGATGAACAATTTAATTTGGAGTTTAATGAGAGCAAGAATAGTTCCATTCCATGCTGAGTGCAATAGAGTCTTCATTGGCTGGAAATCTCATCAAATCTCGCCACACGCAATTTCTTTGGTCAGAGTACTCCTAGTCATAAAATAAGGCTTGGCTCTATGGAAAATAGGTTGGAAATATTGTAAATCTTTCTCTCTCTTGCATCTCTTCTCTCTATACGTACGCTTACAACCTTTTTCAGTTTAGTCTTCAATGAATTGAATTTGGCATTCCTAGACCTTGTAACATTTGTTGCCAGTAAAAAGAAAAATTGAGGAATCAGTTTGAAAAAGTAATGAACTACATTGATTATCCAAGAAGTTATGCAAATTCAAATTGGTTGTTTACATTTAAAATTCAATTGGGATTTTAACTTTTGATTCAGAGCTTAAATGATTAAAACCTGGGAAAATTTTTTTAACATCAATTTAAAAAAATCAGGTTTGGTTTATCACTCAATAGGAAGTGTCACGTAACCAACTTCTTTCGGCAGTATGCCATATTGGTGTTAATCAATTGGAAAAATTGGAAAAAAGCATGATCAATGCGTATGTTACTTCTAATGTCCTTTATTGAACAGCATTCACTTATATTGTCTGAATTTTAAAAAAAAACAAGTGGACACGAAGTAAGGGAACAAATTAGCATATGCTTACATTGCAAACTGAGCCCCCCTCTAAAAAAGTATTTTGCGGAGATTTTGAGAAAAACAAAAAAAGCAATCTTTATAGACATAATAAGGAGTAATTGCTTGGATATTCAGCCCTTTAGCTCCATAGGTATGACCTGTATGCATGATACATACATAAATGACCAGCCAGACCAACTTGAAAAATGAAAACATTCCCTGTTGACTGTTTTAGCGACAGTTTTGGTTGATAGTTTCTAATATTCCAATGAATATTTTGTGAATAAAAATTTGTATGAATTTCTTATGAATTTTACTAATAAAATTTTTAATAATGTTTTCTTCTAGATGACTATTCTAAGTTGCTGAAAAAAGAGTGAGATTTTTTATTGCAAAAGAAGAGGAGAATGCAGGTGTTTCAATGCCCACATGCAATGCTCTTGTTTCAAAGGTATCTCATGAACTTCCCATGGAGAAAATTTCTACTGATGCCTCCAGAGAGACGTGCCCCACTTGGAATGTGACAAGGCAATGGCAAAAAAGTGATAAAGAAAATTCTATCAAGAGAAGAGATACAGTAGATCTTCATTAATCTGGCTACCTGTAATCCTGTCCCTTCTCAAGAGTGGCATGGATTTGATAGAAATATATCTGGTCTCTCTGATTTCAAATTTCCTAGGGTGCTACACCACCTTGCAGCACCTTTTTTAGTTGCTCTAAATCAGTTCACCTCAAAATGTGATCTTGTAAACACTCACGATTGAAGATGAAGACTTTGCCTGGATAGAAATCTATCTACACTTCAGAAGCTGAGTGGCTCAACTTTTTTTGTTGGTTAATTCCAATACATTTACTTGTACTCTTTATTTAATCACTACCTGTACAGCAGGGAAGACCAGGGTATGATGAAACATGGATCATAGTTAGATGACCCCATTTTCTCAAAAAAATATTGGCTTGAAAGTGCTTATATCTTAGTGAACAAAAGGCTGTTCAATGGTTCATATCAACACAAGATGGCAGCTCTTTCGAGGCTATGATTTTTGAGAAAATGGGGTTGTCTTCAATTAGATTTTGTGGAAAGGTACACAATGGTAAATGGAAGAGTCACCTGCATTTTTGATCGGATATCTTTTGATTGAGAGAAATTTTTTAGTTTTATGTCTACATGTGCTTATTATATGTACAAGTTCTTAAAGAATTTCAATGAAATTCCATAGAAAGATTAACAATGGCCACAACAAAAACTGGTTAAATTTTCTGGTGGATCCGTGCACAATTACCTCATTTACATTTTAATTTTAGTCAACACTATATAATATCACCAAAATTCCATATCTATCCATAAGTTCTCAATAGATTTCAATGAAATTTGGGGCAAGGGTGGGCAATGGGCCATAGCAGAAGTATTTGGATTTGGGGGTGGATCAATACACAATTACTTCACCTGACAAAGGTGTTAGCTGAAGTTTGTGCTCTCTGAGATCTATCTAGTTATCTAATGTGCAGATATACATAATATTTCAAAGGTATGAAGAGGTGCTTAGCTATTGTTTAGAGGTAACCCTGTGATATAGCATTTTCACCAATCTGACACTAATCAAATCCTCAAGGTACCAGATTATTGAAAATCAACCCTCAGGTGTCTAATTGCTGACCCTCTCCCCACAACTGCTTTGGAAAAAAAATTTCAACTCATCCCTGATCTTAGATGCCCCCCCCCCTCTTATTAAGTGTCTGCCCTCACTGATTAATCTTTTGGTTCCAACCTCGACTCTTTCTTCCGCAATAGTTAGTTGGGAGTACAACTTCAGATTTGTCGAAATTTTCCCCTCAGGAGACAACTATTAAACAATGTCAGGGGGAGAATTTGGTTAACCAAGTTTAAATGTATCCCCTAATTTCAATGATTTCAGAATTTTCTACCATCAAAAAACTTTTCAGTTCAGTCTTTCTTTGAAGACAGAAGAATTTTCTCTTTCCTGTCAATACTGTACATTTTTACTTCCCCTGTGCTCATCCCATCCTTACTTTAAATCTTTCTCAAACATTTTCATTTTTTTCAGATCCTTCTGAATTGTGTTGGTGGCCATTATTTTACAATCCCACTTTTCTGGCTTGTTCCTTCCCATCTTCACTTATCAAATTGTGACAGAACCCCCATCCCCTGCGCTTATTCTAACCACCCTGGCAATTAAACACCTAAAACCAACAGTCAACACAACCTGACTTGAGATCTTCATCTGAAACCTAGACTGAGCAAATAAAGGAATCGGAATAGATGGCGAATACCTTGGTAAGTGCTGAGAACCTCTATGATCTCCAAAGTTGGTCTTCATATGAACTTCAGTAAAACAAATGTCATGGGCAATGAACATGTTAAGGACAGAGACACAACGATCAAAATTTCAACTGCAGAGCTAAAGAAAGTAGACCACTACATACACAACAGATCTTCATGATATCCTGAAAAGAAAAAGAAATCAAGCAAAGAATCATTTCAGGATAGCAAGCTTCCTGTAAAGCAAATTTAACCTTCAAGAACAAGAAAATCCCATTAGTCCTAAAAAGAAGTGTATAATGCATCCTCCCGATGGTCACTTATGGTGCTCCACATCGCCCATGATTGAGAGGTCTAGCAAACCTTGGACAATCTCAGACATTGAAAGGATGATAATGCTGATGATGATGACATATACTCAATTCAAACATTATTCTCTTGATAACACAATAAATGCATGGTTGATTTCTTTCTGATTTTGGTAACCCTGACTTTTGAATCCGACGATATTTTCTGGCTTTAGAAGGGCAATAAGTGAGCAGAAAAATTGCCAAAATAAAATAATGAATGTTTTAGAATTTTAGATGCTATGAGCTGGCGGATTGTTGAGATAGTTGCTGAAAAAAGAAACATAAGTATCTTTACGTCATGTGTTTTGATAACTTGGAATATGAAGAATTTTTTTCGCAATCATTTTAATGTGGTTATTATGATATACTATAAAAACATTGAATGGGATTTGCAATCTCAACACAATGAAAAAATTCCTTAGTAAATGTTTTCTATGTTAATTTGTATCAAATTTTCTTCAATTTTTTATTAGTTCTGGATAATTGAAAAAATAAATGTAAAAATTATCAAACGTTCTTATTTTACTGTATCTCGGAAGATCATTAACTTTTTTATAATATAAATTCTAATTTATTTTCTAAAAACTTGGATACGAAGAAAGATTTTTTTCTTCTTATATTATTTGAATATATTGAAAATGATCGCGTGTTAGAAAGTGATTGTTTTTATTTATGGCTATTTGTTTCAATAGACATAATACATCAGATCACCATAGCCCCACTAATGGCCTGAACAACCAGCCAATAATAATATTTTTGCACGGAGCAAGGAGAGGAACATGAAAAAAGATTGCAATATGATATTGCGCGAGTTGATTATCTGCAAAACAAAAAAAATTAAATTTCATATCTCCAGCTTTGAAAAAATGCTGGGAGATAATTCTGATAAAATATTGTGCGATGAGCTTTCTTCAGAACTTTTTGCATCGAACTTGAAAAACAATAATAACAAGTTGACATGATGCAAGTTCACTTTTTGTAGAGAGAGGAAAAAAAAGCGTTTTTAAATGTCATATCTCCAGTTTTAAGGAAATGCAGCAAGATAATTTTGATAAAATATTGTGTTATGAGCCTTTTTTTAAGTAAGAAAATGTTTCATAGTGAACACATAAGATTTTTAAGACTGTACATTCAGGGCATTCAAACTTTTTTCTATTCGATGCCTGTTTTAATATATTTTAAAGAGATTAAAACATGCTGCTGTCCTCCGTGAATAAAAATTAGTTCTCTTCGAAACAAATAACTGCCCACTCAGAGTTATCAGTTAGTGGGCATTACAGGCCACGTTGGAGACCCTTGCTATATGAGAACATAAAATCAAGTTCAATTTTTGCTGCATACCTTGTCGTAACTTGAGGGTAGTGAACTGAGCAAATATGCTGTCAGCCAGTAATGCCAAAAGAAATTTATCAAGTTTACCAACATCACAGTCTAAAACATACCAAATCTACACTATATGATTATATATCACACAAAACATAAATCAAGATTAGTCAATGTATCACTTCTGTTGAGTGCTTGATCTAAGAAATACTCATTTGATAAACAATTTGCTTCCTCAATTGGACAACTGTAGCCATCAAATGTGGTGAAGGGTTTAATCCTATTTTACATGTGCATGCATTTGTTTATGTATTTGTTTATGTGTATGCTTGTTTGCTCATTTGGTTGCTCCTGGCCATACTATTTTGTCTACAAACTTGAAAATTGGCATTATTACTCCACTAGACACTTCCTGAGAATTATTTGGGGGGGGGGGAGGTTTTTGGACCTCTTTAGAACCTTATTCTGATGGGGTTTATTTGTGTGTTCCAGTGCTCCTGGCCATACCGTTTTGTAAACTGACTTGAAGATTGACATCAGTACTCCATTAGACTTGTAAAAACTTTTTTTCTATCTTTGGTAAAAAGAGCTTTTTTGACCTTTTTAGGGTCTTATTTTGATAGGTTTATTATTCTTGAGAATCTACGTGCTTTTTTGAGACCCTATTTTAGATGTTTTCCAGTAGAAAATGCCAGTGTTGTCATGAATAGAATTTATTCTGACCATATTTTATTCTTTGATAGAATTTTTTGACATGACTTCATACTTTGATGCTATGGTTATTCAATTAATGATTGTGATGGCATTTTTCTCTTACTTGGATATAATACCATTTCTGGTTGATATCAAATTTCTTAACATTCTTTATTTTCTGTCCTCCATACTTCTTCATCTCACTGCTGGACTTCTTGGCCATTTACACTTTATTCATTGGTGGAATTTTGATGAACAAAAGTCGAGAGATGAACAAGAAATCAATGCAAAACTACAAAGTAAAGAAGAATATTTTGACAAAAATGGGAAGTGTAATAAACTCCTTGTTGTACTAAACATACCAAGTAATTTCAAAAAGTACAAAATGTAATGCAATGTACCAATTTTGACAGATTTGGAGTAAGCCAATGAGACAACAGAAATACAAATGAGAAAATTTGAATTATTGTTACATTAAAAACCTGGTTCTAAAAAACAAGAACCATAAGTACAAAGATGCGTCTACCATTCATGGTAGTAGTAGCAGGAAGAGGAAGAAAAGGTGGTAGTCAATTGCGATATGGAAATATTCTGATACTATTATTTTCAATTAAATCATAAATGGCCAAATATGGCCATTCTTCAGTGGTTTTTGTCATTATCTTAGACACAAAAATGCCAAATTTGTTCATTCTATTATGACACAAAACAGTTGATTTCTTTATGAAGTCACACTTTCAATATGCACCCTTCCTTCCTATTTCTGTTGTTGGGGCCAACAAACAGACTGAATGGTCAACCAATGACTGAAAAAACATCTTATTGAGCTGTGTGGACATATCTATAAAACCTTGCTGTTAAAGTTAATGCTTCTTTACTGACCAACAAGTTCAGTAAATCTTCTGAGGTAACATTTTAGTTAATAAACCAAATTTGTGAAGGTAAACTTGATTTGGTTTTGGATTTCTAGACTTCCGATTAGGGAATAAATTAAAACTTTTGTGGATAATATTGATTTTGCAAGCATAAACATTTACGAAAACATGTCTAGTTAGTCACTCAATAGAAACCATCACATGACCAATGTTTTTTAGCAGCATACAGTGCAGGTGTGATCAATTAAAAAATTGGAAAAAAGGGTGATCAATCAATAAGTTACATCTCTTGCCTTTTGTTGGGTGGTGATCATCAAAAATTTCCAAATTTAAAAAAAAACATTAGCACACAACTAGACTCAAACTAAGGGACCGATTTAGCATAAACTTACATTGTAAATTGTACATTCAACTGAAAACCTATCATGGAGCGATTTTCACAAAACAAAATGTTTTTATAGACCTAATAAGGGGTAAATGTTCGAATTTTCAGTCTTCTAGCTCCCCTGGTGCAGCCTGTACATGTGAAATATATATAGCTCCTCAACCAGATCAACATAAAAACAAAAGATACCTTTGTTGACATTGATGGTTGATGTTAACTGTTTTGTTTGTCAGTTTTGAACAAGTACCTCTTAGACCAACAAAGAGTAGTTTCAACTTATACAACCAAGTGAAAACATTGTTCCTCACATGAATTTTGGTTCAAACCTGATATTCCATTGTCAAACAGTTTCCACAGTTTATCATTTGTGATCAGGAGGTAACAAAAATGTTCTTTTCATCAATAAAAGGTGTGTTGTTTTAAGAACGTAAAGACTTTCGGGACTCATAACACATTTTATCATTAATGGTATATGTATTCTACAGTTATAATAGTATGGAACCTCATACAATAGCATTCAGTCCCTCTTCATTTTAAGCCATTGTATTTTTTCCCTGAGGAGCATCTATAACTCCCTCAGACTCTTAGTTTTATCATTGGCTATGTGATATTGAGCATCAATGTTCCTGAGCTGTTGTTCTACAATGTTGTAATTTTTAAACTAGTGGGATTCAGAATTCAATTGCTGGAATCCTATGCATACAACAGAAATATATAAATCTCTTGGGAAATAATACATTATCATTTATTTCAGTTTGTAATTTTTCTTGATAAATAAAAAAGAAAACTCTGTCACATTTAAATTGCCTCTCCCATTTCCTCATGGCCAAGTGGAAATTTTCCATATCAATTCCTATTTGAAAGGCAAACAAGCTGAACAATCTGAAATTCAAGGTCAGGCATGAATTTATTATTCCAATGAAAAAACATCTCAAATTGAATATGGATTAAGCACGAAAGTTCTTGCGAAAAGGTTTGCATTGAATCTTTCAGTTTGGCTGATTAGGCCCGATAAGATCTTGTCAAAAAATTCTTTGAGTTTGCTTTGAATTAATCAAGAGAAGTTTGAATGCTCGGCTGGAACCATCCAGAATTTTAGAAAATCAACGCCTTGTAAAATCACTGATATCATTTTATATCTAACTCTGCTTTTATCAAATCACCATAGCCTCTAAAATGACCCATCCAACCAACCAGCCAAGTGGGCTACAGGATCTTCTATTTTTGTTTGTCTGTATGTGTGTGTGTGGGTCTCATTTCCATGAGTATACCACAAGACATCTAGTTGAAAAAAATTTTCTTTTCTTCAAAAAATTATTTTTGGGGGCATCTGTGATAATTTTTTTTTACTGAATTTTTCAGAAAATTAGTTCTGGTACTCACACGAACTGTAATGATTCATTTTATATGATGTTTGGATATATATTTTATATCTAAGTCTGCTTTTATATCTTTATACACTTGCACCTATGATTAAAAAGATTCTGACCAGTGATGTGACAAGAACGGCAGCTACTGTCTTGTAACAATTGTGCAAGTCGGGGGTCAGAGATTAAAACACAGATAAGCCAGTACTTAATTTTAATGGGTTGGATGCTCCATTTATCGGCAAGAAGAAAGATTTTAGGGGTTTTGCTGAAGGCCAATTTGTTATGGCCCAAATCAAAGCAGCTCAAAAATGGTTTGGCTTGTGGGGTGCTTATGTTTGATTGAGATGAATATCTTAGAGCAATGGCCAAAAAATGAAAGAATTCACCAACCACTGTCAAGTTTGGCCTAGAATTATTGATGTGAGAAGTAAACAAGGGCTTTCTGTTGAGTACAAGCCGTAAGAAATGTAACTGTGGCACATATTACAGGTAGCTTCAATCAAAATGAAGGAAAGACTGTGTCACCATGTATGACAATAACCATTGTTGCATTTGGGGCTACGTGCTTGTCAGAGTATGCTTGTTAAGTAATGTCCAACACCAAAAGCACTAGAGTATTAGAACTAGACCTTGTATCAATGGTTTGATGAGTTTTGTTTTCATCTGAATAAGGTAGATGACAGGCTATGTGTGCCTCAGTGATGGCATCAGGATGCATTGTAGGCAAACAATAAGATGGTTTGGGTATGGACATTAGAAATGAGAAAGATAAGAAATAAGATAGATTAGTAGAAGGTAAAAAGAATACCTGATCCTATATCGCAGTTCATGTATATGTTGCAGGATATTGCAATGTTTAGAAGATACTAGAAAACCCTCTGACCCATCAAGTAATTCTTTGAAAGAAAATCATTGTACTCTAATGTAAGTAAATAAATCATATGAGAGACTACTCAATAATTACCATTTGATAATTATCTCCCTTGATAAATCAGTCATTATGATATGAATAGAGGTTAGTGCTAATGCTAACCCCACACAATTATTTTTAGGTTGCAAATCACCTAGACATTTTCTAGCATTATTTAAGTAAGAGTATATCAAAGTTACCTTTTTTACCAAAGTCATCACGTATCAAATCACCGATATGCTGGATGAAGATCAACTACTGGAAAAGACAAGTTTCAGAAGGGATTACTCGCCCATTAATCATCTACATTTGCTGAATCAAATAAAAGAAAAAGCAGCTGAATATGAAATGCCATTATATAAAAAACATTGGTTGCGTGATGATTTGGACAGGTTCAATAAATATTGGTAACATGACGCCCATGATAGAGAGATCTGGTAAATCTAGGGGGAAAGTCTATGTCTAACTATGGATGCTATATAGCTGATGATAGGATGAATTCAATACTTCTGGCCTCAATATGCTATTTTTTTCCTCAGGGGTCACACAGATAAACAGAAACAGACTATCAGTATTAAATTGATATTATCCGGTCATAATTTCACAGATGATCTCTCGGGGTATAGTCTGCTCAGATGGTTCAAATTCTTTGTATGAGTGTTGAAAACTCCACATTCTAAATTTTACTGTAAGAAGCATGCTTTTTCTCTCTTTCTTTCTCTCTTTCTTTCTCTCTCTCTTTCTCTCTCTCTCTCTCTCAAAAACACTCACCAAAACATGATTATCAATCAATAGTAAAATGATCTCTTACTTTTCGCTGGCATAATAAGAGAATATTTTTTCCAAATCAATTCTCAGACATCAGAATGTGTTGTAGACTGTGTTCTTTCTTGAGAAAGCAGCAAAAGCATCTTTTTAACATATCTCATATTGCGATGTATAT